>SJYX01011607.1:91071-152481 GCA_006410675.1 Oreotragus oreotragus
GAGAAACCTATATGCAGGTCAGGAAGCAACAGTTAGAACTGGACATGGAACAACAGACTGGTTCCAAATAGGAAAAGGAGTCCGTCAAGGCTGCATATTGTCACCCTGCTTATTTAACTTATATGAAGAGTACATCATGAGGAATGCTGGGCTGGAAGAAGCACGAGCTGATTTCAAGATTGCTGGGGAAAATATCAATAACCTCAGATATGCAGATGACACCATACTTATGGCAGAAAGTGAAGAGGAACTAAAAAGCCTCTTGATGAAAGTGAAAGAGGAGAGCAAAAAGTTGGCTTAAAGCTCAACATTCAGAAAACTAAGATCATGACATCTGGTCCCATCACTTCATGGGAAATAGATGGGGAAACAGTGGAAACAGTGTTAGACTTTATTTTGGGGGGCTCCAAAATCACAGCAGATGGTGAGTGCAGCCATGAAATTAAAATATGCTTACTCCTTGGAAGGAAAGTTATGACCAACCTAGATAGCATATTGAAAAGCAGAGACATTACTTGCCAACAAAGGTCCATCTAGTCAAGGCTATGGGTTTTCCAATAGTCATATATGGATGTGAGAGTTGGACTGTGAAGAAAGCTGAGCACTGAAGAATTGATGCTTTTGAACTGTGGTATTGGAGAAGACTCTTGAGAGTCCCTTGGACTGCAAGGAGATCCAACCAGTCCATTCTAGAGAAGATCAGTCCTGGGTGTTCTTTGGAAGGAATGATGCTAAAGCTGAAACTCCAATACTTTGGCCATCTCATGCGAAGAGTTGACTCATTGGAAAAGACTTGATGCTGGGAGGGATTGGGAGCAGAAGGAAAAGGGGATGACCGAGGATGAGATGGCTGGATGGCATCACGGACTCGATGGACGTGAGTCTGAGTGAACTCCAGGAGATGGTGATGGACAAGGAGGCCTGGCGTGCTGCGATTCATGGGGTCACAAAGAGTCAGGCACGACTGAGCGACTGAACTGAACTGAACTGAACTGGGAGGCAAAAGAGTAGAGGGTGAGGGAGGAAAAAGCCAGCTACCCCATATCCTCTTCTTAGAGCAGCATCTCTAGCAGTAGTTGCATCCTCAGCATCGCTCAAGCTCCCTCCTGGCATGCTGTGCTGTGGTTTCAGCTCCTCCCAGGGAACTCCAGCTTTAGCAATACCCCTTCCTCCCTCTGCGTTTAAAGTTCTAGTGGCCCCCTGGTGCAGCTGATCTCTGAGTTGCCTCACCAGCCCCTCTTGCCTTCTTAGACCCTCCATTACCTCTGTGCCCAATTCCCTATATTAAATGTATTTCAAGTCATACACTTAGAATGGCTTGTTTCCAGTTTGGGCCCTGACTGATATGGCCCCTCCTCCTTCTTGCCACAGCAGTACATAGACAGAGCCCTCACACAGCCATCAGTCTCCTTGCCCTTTGTCACTATTTAGTGGCAGAGTAAAGATTGTTATTTCCCCTCAGGGGCTTTTGGATGATGCTATTGCCAAAAATACTCAATGGTCTGCCTCTACACCCGTGCTCCTTTTAGTATTCTGAGTTTTACCTTTGTATTTGGCTGATCCTCAGAAAGTTGCATACTTGCTTTAAATGGCATTGCTGTTGTTCAGTCTCAAAGTCATGTCCAACTCTATGACCCCATGGACTGCAGCACATCAGGCTTCCCTGTCCTTCACCTTCTCCCAGAGTTTGCTCAGATTCATGCCCATTGAGCTCCAATCATCTCTTTCTTTATTCTCAATGCATCAATGGGATAAATTCAACAAACTCTCTTTTATTATATATCTAGTGCATACCAGGTACTTTACCAGGTGACCAAGATCTCAAGATAAATAAGACTCAGTCACTGCCCTTAGGAAGCCACCCATCCGCGTTCTTTTAGAAATTCATATAGCAAGAAGTTTACGTTTTCAAGTCTTCTTACTTCCTCTGGTACAGCACCATCAAAGTCTCCATCTTACCTGTCTGCCAGGAAGCTCAGAGCTAATCTGAATGCTCAGTAATAGTGGCCATATTAGCCTACATAACTAGTGATTTTGCCTCTTCCTTCTTCCACATATATTATCTAATTATGTGTTAACAGCCTTATTTTATACATATCTTTGATGGTTCAGTTCAGTTCAGTCTCTCAGTCATGTCCGACTCTTTGTGACCCCATGAATCACAGCACGCCAGGCCTCCCTGTCCATCACCAACTCCCGGAGTTCTCTCAGACTCATGTCCATGGAGTCCGTGATGGCATCCAGCCATCTCATCCTCTGTCGTCCCCTTCTCCTCCTGTCCCCAATCCCTCCCAGCATCAGAGTCTTTCCAATGAGTCAACTCTTTGCATGAGGTTGCCAAAGTACTGGAGTTTCAGCTTTAGCACCATTCCTTAAGGCCATTCAAATACCTTCTATATGTTAACTGAGTATATATTATAAATAATGCATCATCCATCTTTGTAGGAAAATCTAGCATATAGGTATACAGTAGATGCTCAATACAGAATTGATTTGTCAAAATCAGATGGTAATCTAGACCGCACTTTAATGCAATTGCTAATCTATTCGTGACAATTGCTTGTGCCAATATCCTCAGGCCACAGCTCTTTGAATTTTCCCTCATCATATTAAAAATAGAGGGAGCGAGCAAGCTCTTGTTTCCTGGTGCCAGTTAAGGCATCTTGATAGCTTCTTGAGAAAACTAATTGTCTCACTTTTTATGTCCAACATGGTGCTCAGCAATTGGACCCCCATCAGGCCATCCCCAGTTGAGTGAGTATAATTTGAATCACCCTCATCGTGCTTAGAAAAGCAGCCACTCTCTGGCCTCTTAATATTCAATCTGGGGAAAAAAAAGTTCAATCCAAAGAGTTTTATTTTTCTTACTGTGTTTTTCTGTTCCAAGACACCTGCCTCTTGGTTGATCATGTCTAAATGTTAAAATGAAGCATCTCAGAGTCCTTTGAAGAAAAGGGATGTGGTTAACTGCCGAGTGCGTTGAGTGTGCATGCTGGGGACTCCTACAGAATTCAGCTGTCTCAACCTGAGTCTCATTAGAATATATCCTGCTATATATATTCACTGTGCAAAGAGAAACTAGAGGAGCAGCTGGATTAACCAGACATAGGCACGGCCAGGGCCTGGTACTTATGTCACCAGCATAAATACCACTGACAAACTTGTCCCTCTTTCCCACTGAGCCCTAATGGGCCTCAGAATCTTTCTCAACCCAACACCTGAGGCAGCCACTCCCACTGGGTCAGGTTCAGCACTTCAGAGATTCTCATCCACTGCTGCTTGCAGCCAATCCAAGGCCAGAGTCTTGGATTGGGCACCTGAACCCTGGGGCACCTGGTGATAAACCCCCGGCCTAAGGGAGTAGATCCAAGGAGACAGGGGAACAGATTGTAGACACTGCGTTTCAACTAAGACTATTGCTTCAGGGGACTATTCACCCCATGTGAACAGTTCATGCAAGCATTGTGTGCTCTTTGAATTTTATCTTTTTTTTAAATCAGAGCTAATATTTTTTGTAATTATTTTTTCTGTTCTAATTTCACCTTTCTCTTAGACTTTAGACTTGGCCACTTGCTGCCTGGTGACACTGGGTGAATCTCTTTACCTTGCTAAGCTAGGGCCTCCTCATCTCTGAGAACATACCACCTTCCATAAGCTTCTTGAGACTGAACAAACAATATATTTATAGCACAGAAATAAGCAGCAAAATCTGGAACCAGAAGTATATTAAGCATAGGAAGCTCTGGTCTGAACCTTAGGAAAGTTCTTAACCTTTCAGAACCTGTTTTCTCATCAGAATAAAGAAAACAATTGCACTGATCTCATAGGGCCATCCTAAGGATCAAACTGGTATTCTAGTTAAAGGCTTCCCTGGTGGCTCAGATGGTAAAGAATCTGCCTGCAATGTGGGAGACCCGGGTTCAATCCCTGGGTTGGGAAGATTCCCTGGCGAAGGGAATGACTACCCATTCCAGTATTCTTGCTTGGAGAATTCCATGGACAAAGGAGCCTAGAAGGCTACAGTCAATGGGGTCACAGAGTCAGACATAACCAAGCAAACAACACACACACACACACACACACACACACACACACGTAAAGGGGTTATGCTCTGGTTGTTTTGACACCTGGCTTCTAGCAAGAATGGACCAAATCTTAGTTCCCCTTTGTTTAACTCCTTTCTGAAATCATCTTATCTCCTCTTTTACCTCCTAGAATTAAAGTGAGAGGTGAAGCTTTGTTGATCCAATTAGAAGTGAAAACCTTCTGTCAGAGGGGAAGCAGGACCACTCAGGAGCTGCCAATGTCCTGCCCTCAGCAGATTCAGACATGGACTCTGCCCCACCTGCCTGCACCCCCATCCACCCTCTGGCCAACAACGGGCTTCTTTGGCTAGGGAATGCTCCTTCCCCACTCTCCAGGAGACAATGTATTCAGCTCCATAATTACATGCTTCTCCCACGTAGCATTATACACCACATCACCACGCTGCCGAAAAAAAACAAAAAACAAAAAAAAACCACCCAAATGCTAATTAGTCCTCAAATTATCATTGATTTGATTTGATGTTGAATAAGCTTTGCCGTTTATATTTAGGCAAGAACTTCAGATTCAAGATGCTCTCTCTCAGATGGGGGTTTTAAATAACTCCGTGGGGCCTGTCTTGCTTGCTCGGTGTGTTTACCTCAGGAAATCAGTCTGGCTGCTCTCCCTGGCTGCAGATGAATGCCAGGTTGATTGAGTGCAAGGGAGGAATTATCCTCTTGGCCAGTGCTCCACCCACAAAGCCCCGAGGGGCCCCTGATGGCAGAAATCCCCATCTTGCAAAAAGAGACAGGAAGAGAAGAAAGATGCAAGGAGGAAAGACGCTCTCTTGAATCATAAATGCCTGAAACAGCATTTCTGATTCCCATTAGATGGTGCTTCTCAGCACCTACAGGGAGCCAGGCTCTTTCATAGGCACCATCTCCTTTGACTCAGACAACAGTTTGACGACACGGGCATTTTCAGTTGTGACAATGAGGCTCAAGAGCATGGGATGACCTCACTCATTACTGAGCCAGTGAGTGGGAGAAGCTGACGCTCATCCTCCAGTCCAAGTCTGTGGGGAATGGGCTCATGCTCTCTTCTTGATCACTTTGTCTCTCGGGCCCCCGTGTTTCCACAGCCCACCTCCAAACCCCTCAGCCCACCTCCAAACCCCTCAGCCCTTTGTCCCACCCCAGACACTTGGCCAGCCCTTGATTAAGTGAAAACATTTTAAAAATCATTCAATGGCTTTATTTGAGAAAATACTAAATGGTGTTTGTGTGCTTTAAACATTTCCCTTTGTGAACCACGCTTTGAAGTGATTGTGCCACCGGGAAAAGAAGGAAGGAACAGTCTTGAATACCTACGTATTTATTGGCAATCTAAGAATACAAGAATTTGCCTTTACTAACAAGTGTCTATTCTTATTATTTGATCAAAATTATGCATAACTCGTATGTATAACCCTTTTTGAAGCACAGCTTTAAAAATAAGCACAAGGGCACAATTTCACTGAAGTCTGTATTTATGTTATTAATCCCCACATTGGACTTTGTTTAATAAATCAATGTGTGCGCTATTGACTTAGACTTTCCTTCCTATGATAATAAATACTGCTTGAGAAAAAAAAGGGAAGGTGAGGAGGAAGTGTGGGCAGGCAGAGGGAAGATACGAAGGCAGTCAACATCAAACTCTCCGGCTGTACTGTTGTAGGAGAACTAGCAGATCCAATCCACCCATGCCTCTAGTCACAATTCCCTGTCCCCTTCCCCACACTCTCAGTGACAGATAGTGTGGGCCAGTGGTTCAGTACATAGGCACTAAAGCCATATTCAAATTTTAATCCATACTCTACTGCTGACTAGCTAATTTGGGCAAATTTCTTGATGTCTTTGTGCACCTTCCCCCATTTGTAAAATGGGGATGATGCTGCTGACTCCTTTGTAGTGTGGAGTGAAGGTAAAATGAGCAATGTAATACTAGCATGCCGTACACAGTTGCTAGCTGCCATAAACACAGAGATGCACTGCCCAGGCCCCTTCAAAGAAAGACTTGCTCCCCAGCCTCCAGCTGCTTCAGGATCTGCCTGCAGAGTCACGTCACCCGAGGTCACATCTTTTCTGGGACTGTCATATCTCATGACTGATTGAGGCAGGGGTAGAAAGGCATGGCCTTTTGGGTCCAATGCAGTACAGCTCTGATGAGGAATACTTGTGCCCAAGCCTGCAATTTGGGTTAAGGTTAGGACAGTGACATCTTTAGGAGGACGGGAGAAGACAATGAGAGATGGGAAAGACCACAGAGGTAAATAAAACATCAATAATGTTTTCAATTTTTGTTTTTGGTGGTATATTCCTTCATTGTTTAATTAAGAAGATAAATGATGGACTAGGTAAATGAATGAGAAATAAATATATACAAATGAGTAAAATTTTACATCAGTAAAGAATCCCCCTTCAAAAAAAACTAGGGCTAAGGCCTGCAATGCAATCTGACTTCTCCCTCTGAACAACCCTTCACAGTTCTTTTTTCCCTTCATCTTGTACCCCAAAATCCATCTCAAAGGTCTTCTTCCAGAGCACCCATGCAATAGCTATTAATATTGCTATTAAACCCTATCACCCTCTCTTCCTAAATAACTCTAATATAGCCCTGCTTTTCCAGTCCTTCTCCCATTTTCCTGGTTTGAGTCCTCGCCCTTTCATACTTAGACCTTCAGCCTCCTCAACGACTGCATCAGCTCCGCTGTGTGCTCTTCATGTGGGTCTGCTCAGGGTTTCTCTGCAAAGGCTTGACACTCTACTCATTCTCCATTGCCAGTCCTTAATAGGCAACAAATGCCTCTTGCTCCAGCTGCCACCTTCCCTCTGCCTTTCCCTTCTGCCCTCAGAATGTTTAAAATTCCTTGAATGCTTGATGGACTTTCCTAC
This sequence comes from Oreotragus oreotragus, assembly GCA_006410675.1. NCBI lineage: Eukaryota > Metazoa > Chordata > Mammalia > Artiodactyla > Bovidae > Oreotragus > Oreotragus oreotragus. The sequence continues at coordinate 98,031 of SJYX01011607.1, forward strand.
TTTATGCTTGTTTTCTCATGGCCTTTAAAAAAAGTATTTATTTATTTTTAATTGACTGATGATTGGTTTACAATTTTGGTTTGATTTCTGTCATACATCAACATGAATTAACCATAGGTATACATATGTCCCCTCCCCCCTGAATCTCCCTCCCACCTCCCACCTCCCACCCATTCCCACCCCTCTAAGTTATTACAGAGCCCCCATAGGAGTTTCCCGAGTCATACAGCAAATCCCCATTGGCTATCTATTTACACATGTCAGTGTATATGCAGCCATCCCACTCTCCATTTATCTCACCCTCTCCCTGTTCTCCCCAACCCTTGTCCATAAGTCTGATCTCTATGTCTGCTTCCCATTACTGCTCTACGGTCAGTACCATCCTTCTAGATTCCATATATATGTGTTAACATAGACGGTCTTCTTAGCCAGAGCAATCTTGCTCATTGTTCAAGACCTAACTGAAACATCACTTCCTCTGAGAAGGATCCCCAGTCCCACCAGGGAGACATAATCACTCTCTAGCCACGGAAACTCTGGTCTTTGGATTTAATAAGTAGTGTTTCATGCACTTGGTGGTTTAGTCTGTCATTCCTTCTACTAGTTGGTGACCAACACCAGGGTCTGCATTACAACGATTTTCAGATATATATTATTTTTGTGTACATGGAAGCAACCTAGATGTCCATCAGCAGACGAATGGATAAGAAAGCTGTGGTACATATACACTATGGAGTATTACTCAGCCATTAAAAAGAATACATTTGAATCAGTTCTAATGAGGTGGATGAAACTGGAGCCGATTATACAGAGTGAAGTAAGCCAGAAAGAAAAACACCAATACAGTATACTAACACATATATGTGGAATTTAGAAAAATGGTAATGATAACCCTGTATGCAAGACAGCAAAAGAGACACAGATGTATAGAACAGTCTTTTGGACTCTGTGGGAGAGGGAGAGGGTGGGATGATTTGGGAGAATGGCATTGAAACATTTATATTATCATGTAAGAAACGAATCGCCAGTCTAGGTTCGATACAGGATACAAGATGCTTGGGGCTGGTGCACTGGGACAACCCAGAGAGATGCTATGGGGAGGGCCGTGGGAGGGGGTTTCATGATTGGGAACTCATGAACACCCATGGCGGATTCATGTCAATGAATGGCAAAACCAATACAGTATTGCAAAGTAAAATTTTAAAAAATTAAAAAAATAATAGCATAGGCTAACTACAGAAAATTTAGAAAATGTAGATTAGAAAAGGATAAACGCTGCCCGTAAATCTGAACACCACTACTAACCACCAATTATTTTTTTGTGTATTCTTCCATCTTCTTTTCTGTGTGTACATATCTATTTTAAGGTATACAGTAAAAATTTGACTATATGTACATGCTGACTTTTTTAACCTGATTTTTAAGTTAATATTTAAAAAGATTTTATTATTTAAATAGTCTTTTTATTTTTAGAGCTGCTAGTTCTCCACTTTATGGATTAACCATAATTTATTCAAACTTGCTAGTGTTTTATTCATCTTTTTATTACAACACATAACATTGTATCTGAAATACAATACATACTTGGCAAATATTTATTGATTTTATCTCTTCCACACTGAGAAAGGAAAAAACTAAAAACCTTTCTTAAAGAAAGCTACTGATGTTGATCTTATTTCTTGCCTTTTCTTTACTGTCAAATCTCCTAACATTCTTTACACTCACAGTCTGGTCTTCCTCAGCTCCATTTACTCCCTAATCCATGTTGGCTGGCTTATGCAGCCACCTCTCCACTGTATTTGCTTATGTGACCTCCTTGTGATGAAATCCAATATTTCTGGTCCCCATCTTGCCAATTCTCTCAAAAGTATGTGTGACTACTGCAGATTATGCCTTCCTTCTCAAAGCCCTCCTCTCTAAATCATCTGCGACTCCACCCCCTGCTGGATTTCCCCAGACTTCTCTACCAGGGACCCCCTCTTCCTGCCCATCCCTGAAATACCTTCAGTGTCTCTCTCTTTTTTTCCCCCCAAGACAGTTTTTTAAATGCCATTATTCTCCAAAGAATGACCTGTTTGTGAGAAGCAGAAATTCAACTTAAACTATCTTTGCCCAAAAAGGTAAGGCATTAATTATTCACAGGATCCAAGAAAGGGATGAATAATCAGATACAATCAGGGCGGTAAGACAGCTGGACATCAAGAACAATTGGACTCGGAACTTGAAAACTACCCATAATGGCATGTGCCCATGTCTTTTCTCTGACTCCCTCAGTATGTCAGCTTTATTTTCTCTCATTCAGGCTGCCTTCTTTCACAAGAGAGGAAACATAGAGGCCTAAACCTTCTTAGGCTCTCACATCACTCATTTCATTCCTCTGGAGAGGGGCACTGATGTAGTTTCCTAATCCTAGTTCCAAAAATGTAAAGCAAGAGCTCATTGGCCAGGCTGAGATCCAATGCCCACATATAAATCAGGCAGTGGTTCTTGCAGATTGCATAGCTATGGTAGGGGAAAGGAAAGGCATAGTTCTCAGAAGAAGAAAAAATACTCTCTTCACAGAAAAATGAGAGGGGTGCAGTTGAATAAATAACATTATAGTGGTCCACTAAAGCCTTGATAAAGGATGTTAGCTAAAGAGTTGTACACAAAGTCTGTATGAAAAGATGCAAAAGAGCATGCATATGTCAGGGCACCTACAACACTGAGTGTGAGTGTGAGTGTGTGTGTGTGTGTGTGAGAGAGAGAGAGAGAGAGAGAGAAAGAGATTGAGATACTACTATATGTGAGGGTTACAACTAATTGTTCATTTAAGAGTCAATGCTTCAGTACAAACTCTGATGAGACATTTTAGCTCCCTTTATTTTAATGCCCTGATCGTCAGAGCTAATTTGGCTTCTGTAGTTTCAAGAGAAAAAGATCTTTTGGACAGGGTACCAAAGATACTGGCTGCTAAAAAACTGTATAACTCTAACTGTAAACAAATAATTTAACAGCTTGTTTTCCCCAAAATCTGTTGTGAAGTTCATCTTGTTTCCCTAGTGTCTAGCATAGGGTAAGATTTCAAAGTCTTCACAGAGTCAATGCATGCAAAAAAGCAAGAGTGAAGTCCCTCTGAAACCATTCACTACTAGTGGAAATAAGAATGTCAACTCAAATTTGCCAATGTGAAGACAGACCCTAAACCATTCTCTTCTACAAGAATAACTAAAGGGGCCTTTTGTTGTTTTTGTCCCATGGATCTCATTTTAAAAAATATCTTCTTTGTCTATGATAGATTGGGGATTATTTTTCTGAACTTCTCTCTGTTTCTCTATGATAGGATTATATGTTCCCACCTATTTCCATGTGATATGTCTACACAAACTGAGGGAGGAATCTGCATCCTGGCCTCACTGACTTTGAGCTTGGCCATGTGACATACTTTGGCCAATGGGAGATCAGGAATATGTGACACTTGTCGAATCCAGTCAGGAGCTTAAAATGTGCTTGCAGGGTTTGGCTCGATCCCGCTCATTCCCACCTCCAATGCGAAAAGAGCATTCCCAGCTAGCAGCCGCTCTTTGGTTTAGGTTGCAGTACAAGAAGACACATAAGCTAAGTTGAACCCAGCTGATCCACAGCTTCCAAAGAATGTGAATAAGAAATAAATATCTGTTGTCATGAGCCTCTGAGACAGAGGTTGTTTATTATTGCTGCAAAACCTGACTGATATACTACCTAAATAAACTCTACATATTGTCATAATTAAATCATTTCCAATTTTTTTATTTCATCACGTGCCATGCATAACCACTAGCCAGCATAGGCTAGGTAAGTGATAATTTGCTAGAGTGGCAAGTTTATGGGCAGTGAAGTCAATCAAACTAATACCTCGTGTAGCCCAGATTCTTCCTCTCCACAAAACCCTGTTAACTTGCAGAAATCAAGATCACATTATTGTTAGGGTGAGAGAAAATCATGTATGTGAGATGCTACCACAGAATAACTTATCAGTGAATGATTGTTCAATGAAGGAAGAAGGAATTCATGAACCAATGAATAAATTTCATATTCCATTCATTCAGTCTCTAAATATTTACTGAACTTAGGCACTAGCCCTTCCTAGAATATGGTATTGAGTAAAATGGGGGAAAACATCTCTACCCTCATAAAGATTAAATGTCCATGAGAGAGACAGAAGAAAGCCAAATAAATAAGTAAATCTATCATGCAAGGTAGAATAAATGCTATACAAAAAATAAAGCCAGGTAAAACAATATCACATTAAATCATGGGATGATCAGAAAAGCCCTCCCTGAGAAGGAACACTTGAGCAAATACTTGACTTAGATGAGGGTGCATTATGGGGCTTCCCTGTTGGTTCAGGGGTAAAGAGCCCACCTGACGATGCAGGAAACATAAGAGACATGGGTTTGATCCCTGAGTTGGGAAGATATCCTGAGTGGGTTGCCTTGCCCACTCCAGTAATCTTGCCTGGAGAGTCCCATGGACAGAGGAGCCTGGTGGGCTCTAGTCCATGGGGTCACAAAAAGTTGTACACGATTGGAGTGACTTAGCATGCACTATGCAAATACTTGTAGGAAGAGGATCCCAGAGAGAGGGACCAGCAACTTCAAAGGCCTTGAGGGGAATGTATTTGAGATGGTCTATAGGAAAAGCAAAGAGACTTATGTGACCAGAGGACAGTGAGAGAGTGGAAGAGGATAATTAAATGAGGTGGTGTGGTTTGAAGCCAGATTCGGTGGCATCTTACAAAACTGCAGACTTTACTATAGGTGTGAAAGGCAGTGTTGAGGCGTTCTGAGGAGGGCAGCAATACGTTTTGACTTAAAGTTGAAATTTTTGCTCCATGGAGAGTAGACTGGAAGAAAGCAAGTAAGGTCACCATGAAGCACTACTTCAGGGGCATCTTCACACTGAAGTTGAGGTGGACAGTGTCCCTGGAGTTGTACTGTGTACCACGTATGTGATCATAGCCATTGACCTGGAGGCAAGGCTGGAAGTAAGGAGTTTCATCAAGCAAGTGCAAAAGATTGATGGCATAAAGGCAGGCTTATGGAGCAGGGTGGAGCATATGTCAACAGTTCTTCTTTAGCCCCGTTATCTTTGAGATGTTTCACACCTCCATGAACATGGAAAATAGGCAAATGAGATGAGTCTGAAGGTCAAGAGGAGAAGATGGGACCAAAGAAATAAAATGGTAGTCATCAGGATATAGATGCACTTAATGTCATGGAATTGAGTAAAACCCCTCCAAAAGTGTCAGCTGAAAAGAAATCAGCCCATTAGTTTTTGTGTTTCCCCCAGTGACAGATTAGTCATGTAGTGGATGATCAACAAATTAGTTAAATTAGATGTAAAGGCTTTGGACTAAAAAGAAGAATAAGATGCAGAGACCAACATTCATGACATAATAATGACCTCAGCATTTTGCAGTCTAGGCTATAAGATATATCTTGTTAATCATTTTTAGGTCTAGTTTTTAAGGGTTGTCTGAGTTCTGATCCCAAAAGATAGAATTCTTCATTCAGCTGGCATTCATCTTGATGTCTTCTCTGAGTCTCTAGATCTCCTGGTATGTGAGACTGAGATTTTTTAATTTGAAATAAAAACATTCATAATAATAACAATACTAGCTTCTATTTATTGAACACTTATGGTATCTCAGGGTCTTTAAAAATATACTCACAAGAATCTAGTGAGCTAGCTAGGTATTATCATCCTCAATGTGTAGTAAGGAAACAAAATCCATACTGCTCCTATCTGGCAGAAATGGGATTGGCACTAACTTCAGTTTGGCTTCAAATTCTGGACTCTTTCCATAGTTTCTGGCTGCAAGGATTCAGTCCTTTACTAAAAATGGGTTCAATTGGATAAAATATTCATTTTTCATATTTAGGATAGTAATAACATCCCTCATTTGTTGAGAGCTTTCTATAGACCAGGGAAATATGCTAAGCAATTTTGACATATTATCTCATCTACTCTTCATTAGGACAGTGTGAGGTAGCTATTATTACAATCACCATTTTACAGATGGACACATTGAAACTTAAGGTTATTGGCTTCTCCTAGGTCACACCACTAATTTAGCAACAAATATAGGATTCAAGCCCAAATTTGGTTCCAGCACTTTAGCACTTGTCCAATGCAATGGCTAATACTTGCAAAGTAATACAGTTTAGAACAATCAATAAAAGCTAAATAAGAAAAACGTTTTGGATCAGAGGAATTTGTTAAGAGAAACAGGCAACTTATACAGTGAATTTTTAAAGGCTATTTTGAACCAGATAATGAAATTTATTTTATAAATATTTTTCATTTTTCTAAGAAACCCAAGAGGAAAAGCTAAAGTCACTCTTTAATGCTATTTGAAATGAATCATGGTAGCATAATCCACTGGGAAGAACTCATTTTCAAAAACCGACTTCAAATCTTAGCTCTGCAACTCTCTGGCTCTATAATCTTGGATAAACTTCTCTCTTCTTGACTTTAGTTTCCTCGTTTGTAAAATCAAGTGCTAACAGTGTGGGAGGGGATCAAATGATGGAGTAAATAAGTACCTTATAATTTACTTAATAAGGAAACATAAGGAAAGTGCCTTATAACTTGTGAAGCACTACAAAAAATATGTATGCTTATTCTTAATATATGTAAATGAACAGAGTCTCCAGACATAAATGGATGAAGGAGCAAATTACCCAGAGAGACAATGGTCTATTTTAACTGCAGGCTCACAGTAGGTGTCCTATAAATGCTTAGTTAAGTTCAATGGGTACAGAGTATCACTCCTGCAAGAAGAAAAAGTTCCACAGATCTACAGCACAACAATGTCCATGTAGTTAACAATACTGTAAATGTCCCCTTATTAATTATTAAAAGGGTAAATTTGCTACACGTTTTGGTACAATAATTTTTTTTTGAATTGTGACTACAATGTAAAGACCACTTTTCATTTCAAGTTTCTTCTAAAAGCCAAAGTCACTCTTGAATACCTGGGGAACACATTCAGAATTCCACACTAAAGCAAACCTTTATTTCAGAAATCAACTTTGATGCTTGAAAATAAAAGACAAAAAGCTGTTTCTTGGGGGCAGAGAGGACTTCTCTCAACTTCCCTCGGCTTGAGAGGCATAGAGCAACCTGAGAACTGTCTGGTGCTCTTCACCTCTGTGCCCTCTGCCCTCTGTTCACGCATCCCCCCAGCCCTCCACACACTCTACCTTCCCCCACGTGTTTACATCGCTGTCAGCTGCTGCTGCCTCCTCTCCAGCCCCACTTGAGTCCTTCATTCCTCTCAACCACCTTCACTCCCCTTCCACTTTCCTGCAGTTAGCCTTTATATGGAATTTACCACTAGTGCCACCTAGGAAACACTTATATGGAATTAAGGCATAGATATTCTTTCATTTCTATGGCATTCTTAAATTTTTTTAAAGCTGTGATATCCCTATTAACTTAGGAAATTCCAATAATTCCCTTTTAATGAAATATTCAAGAGAACCGGACATTTTGTATTCAAGTCATTCATTGAACAAATATTATCCAGAGCACAACTCCATCTGGGGATACATTTGTGAACGAGACCAATTCTATCCCTGCCCTAATGGAGTCCACAATTTGGAGATCAGAAAAGAAGTAATCAAAGTGTGGTGTGAACAAATTGTTGCACAGGGCTATTTATAGCAGCACTATTCACAACAACCAAAAGGTGGAAACCACCTAAATGTCCATCAATAGATAAAGATTAACAAGTAAGCGAAATGTTGTATATACATATACACAACAGAATATTACTCAGACTTAAACAGTAATGACAATCTGATACATTATATATAATACAATGAATGCACTTTTCAAAAACACTGTGCTAACTAAAAGAAAGTTGGCTTAAAACTCAACATTCAGAAAATTAATATCATGGCATCCAGTCCCATCACTTCATGGCAAATAAATGGAGAAACAATGAAAACAGTAACAGACTTTATTTTCTTGGGCTCCAAAATCACTGCAGATAGTGACTGCAGCCATGAAATTAAAAGATGCTTGCTCCTTTTAAGAAAAGCTATGACCAACCTAGATAGCATATTAAAAAGCAGAGACATTACTTTGCCAACAAAGGTCCATCTAGTCAAAGCTATGGTTTTTCCAACAGTCATGTATGGATGTGAGAGTTGGACTATAAAGAAAGCCGAGCACGGAAGAATTGATGCTTTTGAACTGTGGTGTTGGAGAAGACTCTTGAGAGTCCCTTGGACTGCAAAGAAATCCAACCAGTCCATCCTAAAGGAAACCAGTCCTGAATATTCATTGGAAGGACTGATGGTGAAGCTGAAACTCCCAATACTTTGGCCGTCTGATGCAAAGAACTAACTCATTGGAAAAGACCCTGATGCTGGGAAAGATTGAAGGAGGGAGGAGAAGGGGATGACAGAAGATAAAATGGCTGGATGGCATCAGCAACCAATGGACATGAGTTTGAGTAAGTGAGGAGTTGGTGATGGACAGGGAGGCCTGGCATGTTGGAGTCCATGGGGTCACAAAGTCGGACACAACTGAGTGACTGAACTGAACTGAAACAACCAAACATAAAAGGTTATATATTATTCCATTCCTTTTATATAAAACAGACACACAAAGCATCAGGTGCTAAGAGGCAGGGGAAATGGGAATTGATTCCTTAATGGCAACAGGGATTTCTTTAAGGCTGATGAAAATGTTTTGGAACTTGATTGAGGGAGGGTTTGCTCAACATTGTGAATATGCTAAATCTACAAAGTTTGTGAATGAACCACCAAATTGGATACTCTAAAATGGGGACCTATTTGCAGGAAAGACAGGCACATAGACATTAACAGCAGATGTGTGGATGGAGTGGGTGGGATGAAGTGGGAGACTCGTATTGACATATATACACTACCATGTGTAAAACAGATAGCTAGTGGGGACCTGTTGTATACTGCAGGGAGTTCAGCTGGGTGCTCTATGGTGACCTAGATGGATGGTGTGGGGGAGAGGCCAAGAAGGAGGGGAGATATATATATTTATACACATACATACACACACACACACACACACACACACAGCCAATGCACTGTGCTGTACAACATTGTAAAATGACTATATCCTGATTTTTTAAAATATGTAAAACATGCCCAATGTCAGCATACCATATCTTCTTAAAATTATTTCCTCATTGGGATATATTTAATAGTTTATGAAATGCATTCATTGAAATTGTGTAACTTTTGAAATGCTTAACATACTATCTCTGTCTTGTGATAAACTTATAGTTATTACTTATCATTTGCAAAGGTCTAGAAGATTAATATTTTATAAATTTTTTGAAAATCTCTATAAATTTGAGTTCTCAAATTTCCAATGACTTAAAATGGGATAAAATAATCTAAAAAACATGTTTCTTTCACATGTACTATTCTTTGAGAACCTCCTCCATATAGACAAAGAAAGTGGATAGATATAAAGAATTTTTTATTAAATAGTAAATGTTTTCTAGATTGTCAATTATCCACATCAGTCCCCATTAATAAAGTATAACAAATAATAATAATTATTATATAAAATAAAACGGTAATTCTACTACATGTACTTCAATTTAATTTTTTTTAATATATGGTGTTAAAATTGCCTTAATGGAGTAAAGGCAAGATGAAACTTGTTTAGGATAAGTTTTAGGGAGGAGATGCACTACAAGGTATATTTTTATCCATCTCACAAATATTTATCAAGGTTTTTCTGCACAGTGGGACCTGTTCTAGGTGCTGTGGATACAACCGTGATGACAAGAACAATGTTACATTGTCAGAGGGGCACGGGAGAAGCAAACAAAAATATCATGAAAATATTTCATTTTATTTTATTTTAGGAGGTGGTAAGTGCTGTGGGAAAATACAGTAGAGTCCAGATCTTGGGGAGCTTCAGAACATGTTGAAATACAGCAAAAATTATCAGACAAAAGGGAAAATGTTCAAAGGCCCAGGAGAAGGAGGGTCTGACATTTTCACTAAACCTTATAAAATTTCTTTCTACTTGTATGTGGATAACTCGTGAATCTTCCCCATCCTGAGCCAGCTTAATATTTCTCTCTTATTCCTCACCTCGGTTAATGTTATCTGTCAAGCTAAAACTTTAGTGCTATTTTTAGCATATCCCTGTTCTGTAAGACTTGAAGATAATTTTCCAAACAGAAATATTTTAGTTGCTGTTCAGTGAAGAATGCGCAGTGCTATTAACTCTAAAATTAATACTGAAATTTTTGAATGCAGGATTTTATAAGATATCCTGAAATCTTAAGAATAATCTTATGATATCCTAGGTCAATATTTTTTCTGCTGAATACATCTGCAATTTTATAATTTGAATTAAGAGGGAAGAATAGGATTTGCTTTTAGAAATTCTAACCAGAGCTAAGTTTTTCAAGATTATTTCTACTCTGTGAAATAAACTAATATTGATTTTACTAACTCTATGGCAAAAGCTGTAAAAATAAGGAGAGAGTTGATCAGTAAAAGAAAGATAAAGTGAAAGCATTAGTCACTCAGTCATGTCTGACTTTTTGTGACCCCATGCCAGGCTTCTCTGTCCATGGACTTCTCCAGGCAAGAATACTGGAGTGGGTAGCCATTCCTTTCTCCAGGGGGTCTTCCCAACCCAGGACTGAAACCCAGGTACCACACATTACAGGCAGATTCTTTACCATCTGAGCCACCAGGAAAGCCCCATATCCCTGACTAAATACAGTCTGGTGTTTTTCTCTAAAGAATGTTGCTTTTATATATTTTTCAGAGACTCTTTAGAGTTCCCTGCTTTCTGCTTTAACCATCTTCTCTCTGTTCTTCTCCCAACTCACCCACAAAGTTCCTTTCTATTGTTTTTCATCAAGTACTATAGACATCCATTCCCCAATTTTTCCAGGGCAATAGTAAAAGTTCAGGTATGAGGGTAAAGAAAGGAAGACATGTCACGTTCATGAGCCAGGTTCATTGACCCGAAAAGCCTTCAGTTCAGGAGTTTCTGGTCTTCAGCTTGTATTGAATTCAGCTTCTTTTGGCTCCACTACCAACTCCCCCAACCCCACTCCACTCATTCTGAAAGGATGCCAGTGATGAGGTTATTGGAATAATGATACAACTTCAGAGCCTCAGATTCATGAAAGGCAGCAGCTGGGTTAAGATGAACCTGTGCCTTTTAATCATCATAGCCTCTCCCTCATCTAGAAAAGATATAAGAGCCTATACTGAAAAAAGTGTAGGGCTTCTCAACATCCCAAGTCACAAAATCACATGTCACAGGGATGATGTGCTATGACTACTCCAAACAAAAAATTAAATCCTCGGACAAGAATGAACTAAATCAGACTTTGGAAGTTGAGCTGGAATCTCTATGTGCCCTTAGTGGAACCGCAATCAAGTCACTTTAAAGCTTAGTTTTCTCATCTGTGAAATGGAGTGTCTACTTCTCAGGGTTGTCTTCCATAGGTGGATAAACCTGGCTCATAGTAGGTCCTGGAAAAAGATCACGTAGTAGGTCCTGGAAAAAGATGAATCTCAACAGATGTTGTTTGAAATTCTCATCTTGCTCCAGATTGCATATGCAAAATGTTGTGCTTTTTAGGGCTGTGGTGATAAAACAGCTGGGTGGCCACCAGTGTCTTTTCCTCAATTTATGGCCAGATATTCTGAGCCCCATGCAGATCTGGCAAATGTAGTACATTACCCACATAGCATTATTTGTTGGATAAAAGCAATGCGCGGTAACTTGAAGTACAGAAATTAAGAGTTAAGGGAAAGGAGGAAAGTGTGACTGACATATGACAGAGAGTCAAGCCTTATTTTTGCAAGTCTTTCTGTGTCAGTTCACTTCAGTTCAGTCACTCGGTCATGTCCCACTCTTTGTGACTCCATGGACTGCAGCACACCAGGCCTCCCTATCCATCACCAACTCCCAGAGTTTACTCAAACTCATATCCATTGAGTCGGTGATGCCATCCAACCATCTCANTCTTTCTGTGTCAGTTCACTTCAGTTCAGTCACTCGGTCATGTCCCACTCTTTGTGACTCCATGGACTGCAGCACACCAGGCCTCCCTATCCATCACCAACTCCCAGAGTTTACTCAAACTCATATCCATTGAGTCGGTGATGCCATCCAACCATCTCATCCTCTGTGATCCCCTTCTCCTCCTGACGTCAATCTTTCCAAGCATCAGGGTCTTTCCAAATAAGACCCACCTTCTTTATAATAGTCCATCAGTTAAAAAGAAGGCATGTTAGAGATTACAAGCGGAGGATAGAAAATTGTGGCCCAGAAAAGTCACATGACTGCCCCAGACGGACAGCAAGCAAGGACGGAAGCGTGGACTAGAATCCAGTAGTCCTCGTTCCCAGCCTCGGGCTCTTCTATTCACACCCCAGCTTCCCTTAGGAGAGAGCAGCAGAGACCAGTGTTGGAACTGTAAAGAGCCTTGTGCATATGTGTGTGTCTGTGTGTGTGCTCAGTCGTGTCTAATTTCCTTGCAGCCCCATAAAATGTAGCTTGCCTGGCTCCTCTGTCCACTGAATTTTCAGGGAAGAATACTGGAAGGGGTTGCCATTTCCTGCTCCAGGGGATCTTCCCAACCCAGAGACTGAATCTGAGTCTTTCTCATCTCCTGTACTGGCAGGCAGATTCTTTACCACTGCACCACCTAGGAAGCCCAGAGAACCCTGGAGTTTATCTAAAACATAAAAATTAGTATCACAGGGCTTCCCTGGTGGCGCAGTGGTAAGGAATCCACCTGCCAATGCAGAAGATGCGGCTTCCATCCCTGATCTGGGAAGATCCCACATGCCTTCACTGAGCCTGTGTGCTGCAGCCACCGAGTCTATGCTCCAGAGCCCTGGAGCCACAGTTACTGAACCCATGTGCTATAACTCCCAGTGTCCACACACCCTGCCGCCTATGCTCCACAAGCGAAGCCACCCCAATAAGAAGCCCTTGCACTGCAACTAGAGAAAAGCTGTTGCAGCAATTAAGACCCAGAATAGCCAAATGAATAAAAATAAATAAAACTAGTATCATATATTAAACACAGCATGCCCAATGAAGTCGAGATTATCTGCAGGTTACTGATGAGTGGAACTTAATATTCAGATAGGGTGAGTAACTTATCCAAGGTACAGAGGTAGTAAATGAGGAATTAAGATTTGAATCCAGGTAATCTGATTCATGCCCTTAACTACTCTTCAACTATGATATAACCAAATTATATTATCTATTAATAAAGAAGATGAGTGATATTGGAAAGGACTTGGAATTAAGAGTTAGACAAACGTGATATCAGAATCCTTGCTCTGCTACACATTGCCACTCACCAAGAGATTTTTTATTTTTATGCAGTGGGGAAAGATATAATCTTAACTTAGTTATCACTTCTCTAGGCTATATGACAGCATCCTGGTTAGTAGTGTTTATCTCCCTCCTGGTAGGCTATAAACTAACTAAAACAGAGCAGCATCCACATCTTTCAGTGGGACCATCATATTTCCAGCATCTAGGAAAGTGCTTGGCACATGGTAAAATAAACATTTTATTGAGTGAACTGGAACTTCAGTAAGTCACTTTCTCTGCTTTGGCCTCACATTTTCCATTAATAAATGTAATTTTCTACAAAAGCACTTCCTAGCCCCTGATGTTTTCTGAATATTTGATTCTGGGATGGCCAGAGAGACAACATGAGTTGCAGCTTTTAGAATATCTGCATATATGAAGCTTCTTAAAGACAGCAGCACTGGAGCTTCTAGCAAAATATGGCCAGGACAATTAGATTTTTGTAAGTGGAAGAGGCTGCAACTCAGGAAGAATGTGAGAAACTTTGAAGATAGCTAATCTTGCTGCTGCTGCTAAGTTGCTTCAGTCGTGTCCAACTCTGCGACCCCATAGACGGCAGCCCACTAGGCTCCTCTGTCCCTGGGATTCTCCAGGCAAGAATCTTTAGCCCCGTTATCTTTGAGATGTTTCACACCTCCATGAACATGGAAAATAGGCAAATGAGATGAGTCTGAAGGTCAAGAGGAGAAGATGGGACCAAAGAAATAAAATGGTAGTCATCAGGATATAGATGCACTTAATGTCATGGAATTGAGTAAAACCCCTCCAAAAGTGTCAGCTGAAAAGAAATCAGCCCATTAGTTTTTGTGTTTCCCCCAGTGACAGATTAGTCATGTAGTGGATGATCAACAAATTAGTTAAATTAGATGTAAAGGCTTTGGACTAAAAAGAAGAATAAGATGCAGAGACCAACATTCATGACATAATAATGACCTCAGCATTTTGCAGTCTAGGCTATAAGATATATCTTGTTAATCATTTTTAGGTCTAGTTTTTAAGGGTTGTCTGAGTTCTGATCCCAAAAGATAGAATTCTTCATTCAGCTGGCATTCATCTTGATGTCTTCTCTGAGTCTCTAGATCTCCTGGTATGTGAGACTGAGATTTTTTAATTTGAAATAAAAACATTCATAATAATAACAATACTAGCGTCTATTTATTGAACACGTATGGTATCTCAGGGTCTTTAAAAATATACTCACAAGAATCTAGTGAGCTAGCTAGGTATTATCATCCTCAATGTGTAGTAAGGAAACAAAATCCATACTGCTCCTATCTGGCAGAAATGGGATTGGCACTAACTTCAGTTTGGCTTCAAATTCTGGACTCTTTCCATAGTTTCTGGCTGCAAGGATTCAGTCCTTTACTAAAAATGGGTTCAATTGGATAAAATATTCATTTTTCATATTTAGGATAGTAATAACATCCCTCATTTGTTGAGAGCTTTCTATAGACCAGGGAAATATGCTAAGCAATTTTGACATATTATCTCATCTACTCTTCATTAGGACAGTGTGAGGTAGCTATTATTACAATCACCATTTTACAGATGGACACATTGAAACTTAAGGTTATTGGCTTCTCCTAGGTCACACCACTAATTTAGCAACAAATATAGGATTCAAGCCCAAATTTGGTTCCAGCACTTTAGCACTTGTCCAATGCAATGGCTAATACTTGCAAAGTAATACAGTTTAGAACAATCAATAAAAGCTAAATAAGAAAAACGTTTTGGATCAGAGGAATTTGTTAAGAGAAACAGGCAACTTATACAGTGAATTTTTAAAGGCTATTTTGAACCAGATAATGAAATTTATTTTATAAATATTTTTCATTTTTCTAAGAAACCCAAGAGGAAAAGCTAAAGTCACTCTTTAATGCTATTTGAAATGAATCATGGTAGCATAATCCACTGGGAAGAACTCATTTTCAAAAACCGACTTCAAATCTTAGCTCTGCAACTCTCTGGCTCTATAATCTTGGATAAACTTCTCTCTTCTTGACTTTAGTTTCCTCGTTTGTAAAATCAAGTGCTAACAGTGTGGGAGGGGATCAAATGATGGAGTAAATAAGTACCTTATAATTTACTTAATAAGGAAACATAAGGAAAGTGCCTTATAACTTGTGAAGCACTACAAAAAATATGTATGCTTATTCTTAATATATGTAAATGAACAGAGTCTCCAGACATAAATGGATGAAGGAGCAAATTACCCAGAGAGACAATGGTCTATTTTAACTGCAGGCTCACAGTAGGTGTCCTATAAATGCTTAGTTAAGTTCAATGGGTACAGAGTATCACTCCTGCAAGAAGAAAAAGTTCCACAGATCTACAGCACAACAATGTCCATGTAGTTAACAATACTGTAAATGTCCCCTTATTAATTATTAAAAGGGTAAATTTGCTACACGTTTTGGTACAATAATTTTTTTTTGAATTGTGACTACAATGTAAAGACCACTTTTCATTTCAAGTTTCTTCTAAAAGCCAAAGTCACTCTTGAATACCTGGGGAACACATTCAGAATTCCACACTAAAGCAAACCTTTATTTCAGAAATCAACTTTGATGCTTGAAAATAAAAGACAAAAAGCTGTTTCTTGGGGGCAGAGAGGACTTCTCTCAACTTCCCTCGGCTTGAGAGGCATAGAGCAACCTGAGAACTGTCTGGTGCTCTTCACCTCTGTGCCCTCTGCCCTCTGTTCACGCATCCCCCCAGCCGTCCACACACTCTACCTTCCCCCACGTGTTTACATCGCTGTCAGCTGCTGCTGCCTCCTCTCCAGCCCCACTTGAGTCCTTCATTCCTCTCAACCACCTTCACTCCCCTTCCACTTTCCTGCAGTTAGCCTTTATATGGAATTTACCACTAGTGCCACCTAGGAAACACTTATATGGAATTAAGGCATAGATATTCTTTCATTTCTACGGCATTCTTAAATTTTTTTAAAGCTGTGATATCCCTATTAACTTAGGAAATTCCAATAATTCCCTTTTAATGAAATATTCAAGAGAACCGGACATTTTGTATTCAAGTCATTCATTGAACAAATATTATCCAGAGCACAACTCCATCTGGGGATACATTTGTGAACGAGACCAATTCTATCCCTGCCCTAATGGAGTCCACAATTTGGAGATTAGAAAAGAAGTAATCAAAGTGTGGTGTGAACAAATTGTTGCACAGGGCTATTTATAGCAGCACTATTCACAACAACCAAAAGGTGGAAACCACCTAAATGTCCATCAATAGATAAAGATTAACAAGTAAGCGAAATGTTGTATATACATATACACAACAGAATATTACTCAGACTTAAACAGTAATGACAATCTGATACATTATATATAATACAATGAATGCACTTTTCAAAAACACTGTGCTAACTAAAAGAAAGTTGGCTTAAAACTCAACATTCAGAAAATTAATATCATGGCATCCAGTCCCATCACTTCATGGCAAATAAATGGAGAAACAATGAAAACAGTAACAGACTTTATTTTCTTGGGCTCCAAAATCACTGCAGATAGTGACTGCAGCCATGAAATTAAAAGATGCTTGCTCCTTTTAAGAAAAGCTATGACCAACCTAGATAGCATATTAAAAAGCAGAGACATTACTTTGCCAACAAAGGTCCATCTAGTCAAAGCTATGGTTTTTCCAACAGTCATGTATGGATGTGAGAGTTGGACTATAAAGAAAGCCGAGCACGGAAGAATTGATGCTTTTGAACTGTGGTGTTGGAGAAGACTCTTGAGAGTCCCTTGGACTGCAAAGAAATCCAACCAGTCCATCCTAAAGGAAACCAGTCCTGAATATTCATTGGAAGGACTGATGGTGAAGCTGAAACTCCCAATACTTTGGCCGTCTGATGCAAAGAACTAACTCATTGGAAAAGACCCTGATGCTGGGAAAGATTGAAGGAGGGAGGAGAAGGGGATGACAGAAGATAAAATGGCTGGATGGCATCAGCAACCAATGGACATGAGTTTGAGTAAGTGAGGAGTTGGTGATGGACAGGGAGGCCTGGCATGTTGGAGTCCATGGGGTCACAAAGTCGGACACAACTGAGTGACTGAACTGAACTGAAACAACCAAACATAAAAGGTTATATATTATTCCATTCCTTTTATATAAAACAGACACACAAAGCATCAGGTGCTAAGAGGCAGGGGAAATGGGAATTGATTCCTTAATGGCAACAGGGATTTCTTTAAGGCTGATGAAAATGTTTTGGAACTTGATTGAGGGAGGGTTTGCTCAACATTGTGAATATGCTAAATCTACAAAGTTTGTGAATGAACCACCAAATTGGATACTCTAAAATGGGGACCTATTTGCAGGAAAGACAGGCACATAGACATTAACAGCAGATGTGTGGATGGAGTGGGTGGGATGAAGTGGGAGACTCGTATTGACATATATACACTACCATGTGTAAAACAGATAGCTAGTGGGGACCTGTTGTATACTGCAGGGAGTTCAGCTGGGTGCTCTATGGTGACCTAGATGAATGGTGTGGGGGAGAGGCCAAGAAGGAGGGGAGATATATATATTTATACACATACATACACACACACACACACACACACACACAGCCAATGCACTGTGCTGTACAACATTGTAAAATGACTATATCCTGATTTTTTAAAATATGTAAAACATGCCCAATGTCAGCATACCATATCTTCTTAAAATTATTTCCTCATTGGGATATATTTAATAGTTTATGAAATGCATTCATTGAAATTGTGTAACTTTTGAAATGCTTAACATACTATCTCTGTCTTGTGATAAACTTATAGTTATTACTTATTATTTGCAAAGGTCTAGAAGATTAATATTTTATAAATTTTTTGAAAATCTCTATAAATTTGAGTTCTCAAATTTCCAATGACTTAAAATGGGATAAAATAATCTAAAAAACATGTTTCTTTCACATGTACTATTCTTTGAGAACCTCCTCCATATAGACAAAGAAAGTGGATAGATATAAAGAATTTTTTATTAAATAGTAAATGTTTTCTAGATTGTCAATTATCCACATCAGTCCCCATTAATAAAGTATAACAAATAATAATAATTATTATATAAAATAAAATGGTAATTCTACTACATGTACTTCAATTTAATTTTTTTTAATATATGGTGTTAAAATTGCCTTAATGGAGTAAAGGCAAGATGAAACTTGTTTAGGATAAGTTTTAGGGAGGAGATGCACTACAAGGTATATTTTTATCCATCTCACAAATATTTATCAAGGTTTTTCTGCACAGTGGGACCTGTTCTAGGTGCTGTGGATACAACCGTGATGACAAGAACAATGTTACATTGTCAGAGGGGCACGGGAGAAGCAAACAAAAATATCATGAAAATATTTCATTTTATTTTATTTTAGGAGGTGGTAAGTGCTGTGGGAAAATACAGTAGAGTCCAGATCTTGGGGAGCTTCAGAACATGTTGAAATACAGCAAAAATTATCAGAGAAAAGGGAAAATGTTCAAAGGCCCAGGAGAAGGAGGGTCTGACATTTTCACTAAACCTTATAAAATTTCTTTCTACTTGTATGTGGATAACTCGTGAATCTTCCCCATCCTGAGCCAGCTTAATATTTCTCTCTTATTCCTCACCTCGGTTAATGTTATCTGTCAAGCTAAAACTTTAGTGCTATTTTTAGCATATCCCTGTTCTGTAAGACTTGAAGATAATTTTCCAAACAGAAATATTTTAGTTGCTGTTCAGTGAAGAATGCGCAGTGCTATTAACTCTAAAATTAATACTGAAATTTTTGAATGCAGGATTTTATAAGATATCCTGAAATCTTAAGAATAATCTTATGATATCCTAGGTCAATATTTTTTCTGCTGAATACATCTGCAATTTTATAATTTGAATTAAGAGGGAAGAATAGGATTTGCTTTTAGAAATTCTAACCAGAGCTAAGTTTTTCAAGATTATTTCTACTCTGTGAAATAAACTAATATTGATTTTACTAACTCTATGGCAAAAGCTGTAAAAATAAGGAGAGAGTTGATCAGTAAAAGAAAGATAAAGTGAAAGCATTAGTCACTCAGTCATGTCTGACTTTTTGTGACCCCATGCCAGGCTTCTCTGTCCATGGACTTCTCCAGGCAAGAATACTGGAGTGGGTAGCCATTCCTTTCTCCAGGGGGTCTTCCCAACCCAGGACTGAAACCCAGGTACCACACATTACAGGCAGATTCTTTACCATCTGAGCCACCAGGAAAGCCCCATATCCCTGACTAAATACAGTCTGGTGTTTTTCTCTAAAGAATGTTGCTTTTATATATTTTTCAGAGACTCTTTAGAGTTCCCTGCTTTCTGCTTTAACCATCTTCTCTCTGTTCTCCCAACTCACCCACAAAGTTCCTTTCTATTGTTTTTCATCAAGTACTATAGACATCCATTCCCCAATTTTTCCAGGACAATAGTTAAAGTTCAGGTATGAGGGTAAAGAAGGGAAGACATGTCACGTTCATGAGCCAGGTTCATTGACCCGAAGAGCCTTCAGTTCAGGAGTTTCTGGTCTTCAGCTTGTATTGAATTCAGCTTCTTTTGGTTCCACTACCAACTCCCCCAACCCCACTCCACTCATTCTGAAAGGATGCCAGTGATGAGGTTATTGGAATAATGATACAACTTCAGAGCCTCAGATTCATGAAAGGCAGCAGCTGGGTTAAGATGAACCTGTGCCTTTTAATCATCATAGCCTCTCCCTCATCTAGAAAAGATATAAGAGCCTATACTGAAAAAAGTGTAGGGCTTCTCAACATCCCAAGTCACAAAATCACATGTCACAGGGATGATGTGCTATGACTACTCCAAACAAAAAATTAAATCCTCGGACAAGAATGAACTAAATCAGACTTTGGAAGTTGAGCTGGAATCTCTATGTGCCCTTAGTGGAACCTCAATCAAGTCACTTTAAAGCTTAGTTTTCTCATCTGTGAAATGGAGTGTCTACTTCTCAGGGTTGTCTTCCATAGGTGGATAAACCTGGCTCATAGTAGGTCCTGGAAAAAGATCACGTAGTAGGTCCTGGAAAAAGATGAATCTCAACAGATGTTGTTTGAAATTCTCATCTTGCTCCAGATTGCATATGCAAAATGTTGTGCTTTTTAGGGCTGTGGTGATAAAACAGCTGGGTGGCCACCAGTGTCTTTTCCTCAATTTATGGCCAGATATTCTGAGCCCCATGCAGATCTGGCAAATGTAGTACATTACCCACATAGCATTATTTGTTGGATAAAAGCAATGCGCGGTAACTTGAAGTACAGAAATTAAGAGTTAAGGGAAAGGAGGAAAGTGTGACTGACATATGACAGAGAGTCAAGCCTTATTTTTGCAAGTCTTTCCGTGTCAGTTCACTTCAGTTCAGTCACTCGGTCATGTCCCACTCTTTGTGACTCCATGGACTGCAGCACACCAGGCCTCCCTATCCATCACCAACTCCCAGAGTTTACTCAAACTCATATCCATTGAGTCGGTGATGCCATCCAACCATCTCATCCTCTGTGATCCCCTTCTCCTCCTGACGTCAATCTTTCCAAGCATCAGGGTCTTTCCAAATAAGACCCACCTTCTTTATAATAGTCCATCAGTTAAAAAGAAGGCATGTTAGAGATTACAAGCAGAGGATAGAAAATTGTGGCCCAGAAAAGTCACATGACTGCCCCAGACGGACAGCAAGCAAGGACGGAAGCGTGGACTAGAATCCAGTAGTCCTCGTTCCCAGCCTCGGGCTCTTCTATTCACACCCCAGCTTCCCTCAGGAGAGAGCAGCAGAGACCAGTGTTGGAACTGTAAAGAGCCTTGTGCATATGTGTGTGTCTGTGTGTGTGCTCAGTCGTGTCTAATTTCCTTGCAGCCCCATAAAATGTAGCTTGCCTGGCTCCTCTGTCCACTGAATTTTCAGGGAAGAATACTGGAAGGGGTTGCCATTTCCTGCTCCAGGGGATCTTCCCAACCCAGAGACTGAATCTGAGTCTTTCTCATCTCCTGTACTGGCAGGCAGATTCTTTACCACTGCACCACCTAGGAAGCCCAGAGAACCCTGGAGTTTATCTAAAACATAAAAATTAGTATCACAGGGCTTCCCTGGTGGCGCAGTGGTAAGGAATCCACCTGCCAATGCAGAAGATGCGGCTTCCATCCCTGATCTGGGAAGATCCCACATGCCTTCACTGAGCCTGTGTGCTGCAGCCACCGAGTCTATGCTCCAGAGCCCTGGAGCCACAGTTACTGAACCCATGTGCTATAACTCCCAGTGTCCACACACCCTGCCGCCTATGCTCCACAAGCGAAGCCACCCCAATAAGAAGCCCTTGCACTGCAACTAGAGAAAAGCCGTTGCAGCAATTAAGACCCAGAATAGCCAAATGAATAAAAATAAATAAAACTAGTATCATATATTAAACACAGCATGCCCAATGAAGTCGAGATTATCTGCAGGTTACTGATGAGTGGAACTTAATATTCAGATAGGGTGAGTAACTTATCCAAGGTACAGAGGTAGTAAATGAGGAATTAAGATTTGAATCCAGGTAATCTGATTCATGCCCTTAACTACTCTTCAACTATGATATAACCAAATTATATTATCTATTAATAAAGAAGATGAGTGATATTGGAAAGGACTTGGAATTAAGAGTTAGACAAACGTGATATCAGAATCCTTGCTCTGCTACACATTGCCACTCACCAAGAGATTTTTTATTTTTATGCAGTGGGGAAAGATATAATCTTAACTTAGTTATCACTTCTCTAGGCTATATGACAGCATCCTGGTTAGTAGTGTTTATCTCCCTCCTGGTAGGCTATAAACTAACTAAAACAGAGCAGCATCCACATCTTTCAGTGGGACCATCATATTTCCAGCATCTAGGAAAGTGCTTGGCACATGGTAAAATAAACATTTTATTGAGTGAACTGGAACTTCAGTAAGTCACTTTCTCTGCTTTGGCCTCACATTTTCCATTAATAAATGTAATTTTCTACAAAAGCACTTCCTAGCCCCTGATGTTTTCTGAATATTTGATTCTGGGATGGCCAGAGAGACAACATGAGTTGCAGCTTTTAGAATATCTGCATATATGAAGCTTCTTAAAGACAGCAGCACTGGAGCTTCTAGCAAAATATGGCCAGGACAATTAGATTTTTGTAAGTGGAAGAGGCTGCAACTCAGGAAGAATGTGAGAAACTTTGAAGATAGCTAATCTTGCTGCTGCTGCTAAGTTGCTTCAGTCGTGTCCAACTCTGCGACCCCATAGACGGCAGCCCACTAGGCTCCTCTGTCCCTGGGATTCTCCAGGCAAGAACACTGGAGTGGGTTGCCATTTCCTTCTCCAACGCATGAAAGTGAAAAGTGAAAGTGAAGTCGCTCTGTCGTGTCCGACTCTCAGGGACCCCATGGACTCCAGCCCACCAGGTTCCTCCGTCCATGGGATTTTCCAGGCAAGAGTACTGGAGTGGGGTGCCATTGCCTTCTCTGATTGCCACTGGCTCATCTTGGAAGAGTTCAAAAGATTAAAAAGTGTCTCAATGAATTGGTCATCTTGGATATGACCTCAGGCTATAGATTTACCACTGACAGGCAATGCCTGTGGGCACCAGTGATCAGCAAGATACTAATGAGATTGTGAATGAGTCAATAAATAGGAAAAAGAAAGAGAGCTCCAGAAAAACATTTCTGCTTTATTGATTATGCCAAAGCCTTTGTGTGAATCACAATAAACTGTGGAAAATTCTGAAAGAGATGGGAATACCAGACCACCTGACCTGCCTCTTGAGAAATCTATATGCAGGTCAGGAAGCAACAGTTAGAACTGGACATGGAACAACAGACTGGTTCCAAATAGGAAAAGGAGTACTTCAAGGCTGCATATTGTCACCCTGCTTATTTAACTTCTATGCAGAGTACATCATGAGAAATGCTGGGCTGGAAGAGGCACAAGCTGGAATCAAGATTGCCAGGAGAAATATCAATAACCTCAGATATGCAGATGACACCACCCTTATAGCAGAAAGTGAAGAGGAAAGTGAAAGAGTAGAGTGGAAATGTTGGCTTAAAGCTCAACATTCAGAAAATTATCATGGCATCTGGTCCCATCACTTCATGGGAAATAGATGGGGAAACAGTGTCAGACTTTATTTTGGGGGGCTCCAAAATCACTGCAGATAGTGACTACAGCCATGAAATTAAAAGATGATTACTCCTTAGAAGGAAAGTTATGAGCAACCTAAATAGCATATTCAAAAGCAGAGACATTACTTTGCCAACTAAGGTCTGTCTAGTCAAGGCTATGGTTTTTCCAGTAGTCATGTATAGATGTGAGAGTTGGAGTGTGAAGAAGGCTGAGCGCCAAAGAATTGATGCTTTTGAACTGTGGTGTTGGAGAAGACTCTTGAGAGTCCCTTGGACTGCAAGGAGATCCAACCAGTCCATTCTGAAGGAGATCAGTCCTTGGTGTTCTTTGGAAGGAACGATGCTAAAGCTGAAACTCCAATACTTTGGCCACCTCATGCAAAGAGTTGACTCATTGGAAAGACTCTGATGCTGGGAGGGATTGGGGGCAGGAGGAGAAGGGGATTACAGAGGATGAGATGGCTGGATGGCATCACTGACTCAATGAACATGAGTTTGGGTGAACTCCAGGAGTTGGTGATGGACAGGAAGGCCTGGCATGCTGCAATTCATAGGGTCACACAGAGTCGGACACGACTGAAGTGACTTAGCAGCAGCAGCAGCATAGAGTCTTTGACTTGGAAGTGATTTTGGGTATCAGTTCAAAATGATAGATTGGTGAATTTCCAAAGAGATTTTATTTATTCAATATCATACAATCTTCAAATACTAAGTTTATATCTAGAATCAGATTTCCCAAATCTGAGACTGTTATACTTTCTACCTTACTACATAGGTAATGCATGCAAAGATGGAGAAAAAGTGGCTAAGGAGTGAGATCAAATAAAGAACAAGGGATGGGCGGGGTAAAATGACGTTTTTTCTTTGTTGTTTCACATTGATCAAATTCCTGGTAATTTTTTTAATATTCAGCAAATTTTTTAGATAAATGAACTAAATGTAAACTGGAACAACCAATCTCAGTTCACTTCGGTCACTCAGTTGTGTCCGACTCTTTGCCAGACCTCCCTGTCCACTACCAACTCCCGGAGTTCACTCAGACTCACGTCCATCAAGTCCGTGATGCCATCCAGCCATCTCATCCTCTGTCATCCCCTTCTCCTCCTGTCCCCAATCCCTCCCAGCATCAGAGTCTTTTCCAGTGAGTCAACTCTTCTCATGAGGTGGCCAAAGTACTGGAGTTTCAGCTTTAGCATCATTCCTTCCAAAGAAATCCCAGGGCTGATCTCCTTCAGAATGGACTGGTTGGATCTCCTTGCAGTCCAAGGGACTCTCAAGAGTCTTCTCCAACACCACAGTTCAAAAGCATCAATTCTTTGGTGCTCAGCCTTCTTCACAGTCCAACTCTCACATCCATACATGACCACTGGAAAAACCATAGCCTTGACTAGACGGACCTTAGTTGGCAAAGTAATGTCTCTGCTTTTGAATATGCTATCTAGGTTGACCATAACTTTTCTTCCAAGGAGTAAGTGTCTTTTAATTTCATGGCTGCAGTCACCATCTGCAGTCATTTTGGAGCCCCCAAAAATAAAGTCTGACACTGTTTCCACTGTTTCCCCATCTATTTCCCATGAAGTGATGGGACCAGATGCCATTATCTTCGATTTTCTGAATGTTGAGCTTTAAGCCAACTTTTTCACTTTCATCCAGAGGCTTTTGAGTTCCTCTTCACTTTTTGCCACAAGGGTGGTGTCATCTGCATATCTGAGGTTACTGATAGTTCTTCTGGCAATCTTGATTCCAGCTTGTGTTTCTTCCAGTCCAGCGCTTCTCATGATGTACTCTGCATATAAGTTAAATAAGCAGGGTGACAATATACAGCCTTGACATACTCCTTTCCCTATTTGGAACCAGTCTGTTGTTCCACGTCCAGTTCTAACTGTTGCTTCCTGACCTGCATACAAATTTCTCAAGAGGCATCCAATATCAAATTTCAGTTAAATTTTGGTAAAGAATATGTATTAGTAAAAATACCATTTTCCCTCTCTTTCTAATATGTGCATCATTTTAAAAAATGACTGTTTACTGAGCAGTTACCAAATATCAGTCAATATGCTAAGTGCTTTACACTTATTATCACATTTACTTTTTAACAGTTCTAACAATTATATACATATATATGAGTTAAGCATGTTAATATGTTGTCCTCATTATGATGAGGTAACTAAGGACTGGAGAAGTTAAATGTTACTTAAGACCAGAAGCTATGAGAGAGATAACTGGGATTTAAATTCCTTCAGTCTGACTTCATAATCCATGAGCTTAATCACACCATACTCCCTGCTAACCTCACTTCAGTGGAGCTAAGAAAACTTGTCCTTTTTTAACCCAGAATACAAAGGAGAATCCCTTAGTCCTTATAAATCAATGTGATAATATCAGTCTGGAAAACTGGAGGGAGGGAACTGCATCTAGGCTAAATGAAAGAGGAGAAAACATTAGCAGAGGTGGTCTGGAGAGAATTCAGTGTGTCCTGATCACAGTGCACTCCCTTTTCCTCCCAGGTCTGCCTCCAAAAGGTCTCAGAGAGTCAGACATCACTATCTCCTGGAAAAGCTGAAATGATCCTAAGCCACATGGATTTCACCAGGTGAAATTTTTGACACTACCTGTGTGTCAGCCCTGTGTGTGTGTTAGTTGTTCAGTCTGTCTGACTTTGTGACCCCATGGACTGTAGCCTGCCAGGCTTCTCTGTTCCATGGAAATCTCCAGGCCAGAATATTGGAGTGGGTAGCCATTCCCTTCTTCAGGGGAATCTTCCCAACCCAAGAATCAACCTGGGTGCCCTGCATTGCAGACAGATTCTTTCCTGTCTGAGCCACCAGGGAGGCCCTAGTTCCATCCTTAATCACACCCTTTTTCCAGGACACTTGTGATCTCTGATGAGAAATGGTTCTGGAGTCCCATTTCATGATGCCAGCTGAGGCCTACTTATTCCTGGAGCCACAGTTTTTAGGGCTGGAAAATCCTTTACTATTTCCTTGTCCTCAGACTTTCAAAACGTTTCCTCACAGAGTCCAAGGCCCAGGGGAACATCTTTGGGAAGAAGACAAGAAGGAGTTGAGAGGGTTAAGGTTCCTGACTTCAGAAGGAGTTGAGAGGGTTAGGTTCCTGACTTCAGGCAGGTCACCTGCTCTGTTGCCCTTTGAGATAAGAATTACTATACAGGGCTTAAGAGCTAGGGCACTCAAATCAGATGACCTAGGTCTGAATGCAGCTCCACCACTTACTGTCTGTGGGACTAGGTCAAGTTACCTAAACACCCTGTGCTTTGAACATCTCATCTTTAATATTTAGATAACAGCACTTACAGAGTTGTTGAGGGGATTTATGTTGCTGCATATAAAGCACTTAGAATAATTCCTGGCATGATAAGAGCATTCAATAAATTTTAGCATTATTAGTTTGCCTATTTTCCACATTGGTTTCTATGTGAAAATACTATAACTACTTTTTTTTTTTTTTAAAGAAAATAAAGGGTTTCACTGGAAAAGAGAGTTTTGTATGCTACCACAACAGGTTACTGTGGAGCTGAACAGAACCTAGGCATCCTGATTTCTTCCCAAAGCTCATTCCCTTAGATCACACCATGTGATCCTTGCTACCTGCATCCCCAGTGGTCATGAGAAGGACCCCTGAATAATTTTGTCTTTCACCATTTTCTCCATACAATGGATCTGGGTCAGCAAGAATCCTTGCACTTTTTCTGCCACTCTGAATAACAAGTGAATCTTAATTCATTGAGTTTGTAGTGAGAGTAGGTAGACGATTGCCTATATAATTCCCATTCCCTTTGCCTAGAAGATCATCGCCCCAGATCTTGAAAGGGCTGGTTGCAGTTCAAATATCTTTGCATCCAAAAAGGCCTTCCCTAAACATTCAAACTAAAGCATCATCCTGCAGTCATGCTCTACCTCATCATTTTATTTTCTTCACTGCAATTATCTTTATCTGAAATTTTGAGATGCTTTCTTACTTATATTTTGTATGCTCTACTATAATAAGAACAAGAAAGTTGTGTGTTTTTAATCTCTGCTACTTTCCTAGTCCTTGGAACAATATCCAATATGTAGCAAATTCTCAGTATATATTTGTTTCTTGGATGAATGTATGACAGTTGGAAGAGAGAAGTCAGGAAAACTGAAATGAAAAGGAGGAAGGGAAGGAGGGTGGGGAGGAGGGGAGAAAGGGAGAGGGAGGGCAGATAAAAAGGATGGACGGATGGATGAATAAATGAAAAGAGAATAAGGGAGATCTCTGTGTGTTATAGGGCCTGTTTTAGTTCCTTAGACTTACACTCTAAAATAGAACAGAATGGTTTCCAGGGGTCACTCAAGTCACACAAAAGCCAAAGGAGAAAAGAAGACCACATAAGGAATCACAGGTGTGAAAAGTATGAATATGGACGGCCTGATTATAGTGCTGCAGCTGCTGCTAAGTCACTTCAGTCATGTCCGACTCTGTGCAACCCTATAGATGGCAGCCCACCAGGCTCCTTGATGCTTTTGAACTGTGGTGTTGGAGAAGACTCTTGAGAGTCCCTTGGACTGCAAGGAGTTCCAACCATTCCTTTCTGAAGGAGATCCTGTCTCTTATACACATCTAGATGTGTATAAGAGACAGCTTATATTTTGTATGCTCGACTATAATAAGAACAAGAAAGTTGTGTGTTTTTAATCTCTGCTACTTTCCTAGTCCTTGGAACAATATCCAATATGTAGCAAATTCTCAGTATATATTTGTTTCTTGGATGAATGTATGACAGTTGGAAGAGAGAAGTCAGGAAAACTGAAATGAAAAGGAGGAAGGGAAGGAGGGTGGGGAGGAGGGGAGAAAGGGAGAGGGAGGGCAGATAAAAAGGATGGACGGATGGATGAATAAATGAAAAGAGAATAAGGGAGATCTCTGTGTGTTATAGGGCCTGTTTTAGTTCCTTAGACTTACACTCTAAAATAGAACAGAATGGTTTCCAGGGGTCACTCAAGTCACACAAAAGCCAAAGGAGAAAAGAAGACCACATAAGGAATCACAGGTGTGAAAAGTATGAATATGGACGGCCTGATTATAGTGCTGCAGCTGCTGCTAAGTCACTTCAGTCATGTCCGACTCTGTGCAACCCTATAGATGGCAGCCCACCAGGCTCCCCTGTCCCTGGGATTCTCCAGGCAAGAACACTGGAGTGGGTTGCCATTTCCTTCTCCAATGCATGAAAGTGAAAAGTGAAAGTGAAGCCGCTCAGTCATGCCCGACTGTTAGCGACCCCATGGACTGCAGCCCACCAGGCTCCTCTGTCAATGGATTTTCCGGACAAGAGGACTGGAGTGGGGTGCCATTGCCTTCTCCAGATTATAGTGAGAAACTCACAATGTCAGCTTATAGCTACAAGGGAGACTAAAGACTGTCAACAGAGTTAAAAGGAAGGGTTAGGTTTTGCTGACAAAAAGTTGGAGGAGAAAGAATCCACGTTGTTCTGTATGAAGAGCAGTGGGGGAGAAGTTAGACGACACGACCAGCTGTGCGGCCTTACACACTTCACCCAGCATATGTGGGTCTGTCTTGTTTGTTTGTTTAAAAAGCCTTTATCCATTTTTTATCAGATAAAGGACAACCTGAATGTCAACTTGTCACCTAATCCTAAATTTGAACTTACAGGATTAACAGCCCTAAAGACACTGCACCTACTGACTTTGACAACATAACTTAAAGTGGAAATCTTTTTTTTTGTTCCCTAAGGTTGTGTGTTGAAAAAATAGACAGTCCCTCACGACTTCCTGGCGGTCCAGTGGTTAACAAGCTGAGCTCCCACTCAGGGGGTACACGTTCAATCCCTAGTCAGGGAACTGAGATTCTTAGATCTTTTGGCTGGTACACCAGCCAAAAATAAATAAAGAGTGAAAGTTATGTTTAAAAAGAAAGAAAAAATAAGCAATCCTTTGCAATCATCAACACTAGTACTTGGCCTAAGTTTAAAGGTCAAATAGCAAAACAGGAGCAAAACAGGGTCAAAAGCATTATAACTTGATAGCCCATCAAGCACAAAATCACTGGAACAAAGCAAGTTCCAGGCACCAAATAAAACAAACAGACAAAGCCAAGTTCATTAGCATACAAAACTGCACTTCGTTGAAGATACTATGAGTCTGTTCACTCTAATTTCCATATTGTCTTCTACATGGGAAGAGAGGGACAGAGTTGTATGCTTCCTAGGGTTGTTGTGTGGGTATACTAAGATCATGGATATGAACTGCTTTGTGAACTCTCAAGTGCTGTGGACACAAGTGTTATATCCATTATTAAGAGAGACTAGAAACATTACTGTTTAGCCTCTCTCCCTCCCTTTAGGGTTTCAGGGAGAGCACAGGGTGAATCTCTAGCCTTTGGTGTGAGTCACCAGTCCTTGTCACTGACATATGACAAGCAGGCACTCCAAAATGTTTGTTTATGTATAAGATGGCATAAAGACAGGAGTATATGTGTGTGTCAGTCACTCAGTCGTGTCTGACTCTGTGTGACCCTGTGGACTGTAGCCGCCAGGCTCCTCTGTCCATGGAATTCTCCAGGCAAGAATACTGGAGTAGGTAGCCACCCCCTTCTCCAGGGAGTCTTCCTGACCCAGGGATCGAAACTGTGTCTCCCGCATTGCAGACGGACTCTTTACTGTCTGAGCCAACAAGGAAGCCCATACATAGGAGCGGTGCCCCTTTTCATGAAGGAGGCTTTCGAACAGTCCTGAGTCTGAATCTTGCTGTGCCACTTCCTAGTGGCATGACCACAGGTAAATTATTTAACCTCTTTGAGCCTGTTTTCTCAACTGTCAAAACAATGTTGCTCATACTATTTATTGGGTTGGTATAAAAGTAATCGCAGTTTTGCATTGCTGAACTTTGGCATTTGATGTTGGAACACATTTTTAAATGTGGCTATGTTATACATCATTTTAATGCACATTTCTCACTTAATGTTTTTTTGCTAATGGCTTATTACTTGCTTTTTCTTTTATATTTATTTTAGATTAGGGAAATGGTGTTAGACAAAAAGCAAATTTGAGTGATTTTCTTATTCAAGTTCTAAGTGGGTTGTAAAACAGCAGAGACAACTTGCAACATCAACAAAGCATTTGGCCCCAAACTGCTATGAATGTACAGTGTAGTGGCGGTTCAAGATGCTTTGCAAAGGAGACGAGAGCCTTGAAGATGAGGAGTATAGTGGCTGGTCATCGGGAGTTGACAACGTCACATTGAGAGCCAACCAAATTGAAGCTGATCCTCTTGCAACTACAGAAGTTGCTGAAGAACTTAAATGTCAACCATTCAAAAGCTGTTTGGCATTTGAAGCAAATTGGAAAGGTGAAAAGGCTCAATAAGTGGGTGCATCTTGAGCTGACCACAAATCAAAAAAATCATGTTGAAGTGTCATCTTCTCTTATTTTATGCAACAACGAACCACTTCTTGATTGTTTTATGACGTGCAATGAAAAGTGGATTTACATGACAGCTAGGGATGACTAGCTCAGTGGTTGGACAAAGAAGCTCCAAAGTGCTTCCCAAAGTCAAACTTGCACCAAAGAAAGGTCACGGTCACTGTTTGGTGGTCTGCTGCCAGGCTGATCCACTGCAGCCTTCTGAATCCTGGTGAGACCATTACATCTGAAAAGTGTGCTCAGGAATTGATGACTGCAATTAGGTTTACACCAACATAATATAATAGCTAAGACATGGAACCTGAGTGCCTGTCAACAGATGAATGGATAAAGATGATGTGGTGTGTGTATATAATAGAATATTACTCGGCCATAAAAAGAATGAAATAATGCCATTTGCAGCAACATGGATGGACCTAGAGATTGTCATACGCAGTGAAGTAAGTCAGAGACAAGACAAATCTCATATGGCATCACTTATACGGGGAGTATAGAAAGATGATGCAAATGAATTCATTTACAAAACAGAAACAAACTCAGACATAGAAAACAAATTTATGGTTACCAAAGGGGAAAGGGGAGAGGGACAAAGTAGGAGATTGGGATTAACAGGCACACAACTATTTATAAAATAGACAACCCACAAGGACTTACTGTATAGCATTATACAGGAATTATACTCAATATCTGGTAATAACCTATAGTGGAAATGAATCTGAAAAGAACATACATGTATATAAGTAACTGAATCACTTTGTTGTACACCTGAAACTAACACAACATTGTAAAATCAACTATGAAGTGAAGTGAAGTCGCTCAGTCGAGTCCGAATCTTCGCGACCCCATGGACTGTAGCCTATCAGGCTCCTCTGTCTAAAGTACTATAGAATAAAATGAATATGGGCAAAAACTAATAATGCTGCTCAGTTCATAAAGTTATTCTAAGGGTTGAATTAATTGACATTAAAGAAGGGGGCTCCTGAGCACACAGTAGGTGATATAAAGAAAGTATCTGTAGTGATAAACATGAAGATCATCAAGCATAAGAGATAAAAGTAATGAAAGGTGACACTGGTGTCCCAGTGGGGTGGCGAAGAACAGGATGGATTCTAGACAATCACATCATCTCTGCTCATCACCTGACATCAGCCCTGCTCCGGGAACATAATCAATGTAAGTGAATTTCCTGCCCATTGGGAGCACAGTGTGAGCCTGAGAGAATGGTTCACACGAACAGTGGGGAATGAGAGGACTCAGACCTGAGCTGTCTCTGCCTCTACTCCCTGCCTCAGTCTTCTCTTCCATAAAATGGGAAAGGGAGAACAAGGTAATCAAAAAGGCCCTTCTAAATGTAAAAATCTCTTGTCTCCAGATGAAAAATGATGCCGACCCGAGGTGAGTGGATGGAAAAGGGAGACTTTTCTCTTTTCTTGGCAGATGAAATGTGTGTGTTGGCTGCAGCCATGCTGGGAGGTTAACTAACATCACTGAGCCTGGATGGTTGCGTGGGTAAAATGAGCTGATGTGTGTTGGGCACAACATAGGCTGTCATCAAGCACTCAAAATAATTCTCATTCTCAACCACCCCTCACAGTCCTTCCCCAGGCAGGCTGGAGCTCTTAACCTTTCCTTTACACTACTGCCGTGACTGGCTTCTGAGGGACTCCCTGTCTGGCCTTCAGTAAATACATTCGCTCATCAATGAATGAAAAGGTAAAAAGTCCCATTCAGTCCCCTCCACCGGGCTGTCAGGATTATCCTCGGTGGCATAGCTCTCATCTACTTACTACCCTGCTCAAAAGACACCTGTGGCTCTTTCTCCATCACCCTAAAAACAAGGACTGTAGGCTTGGCCTATCTTTGTCGTTGCTGTTCAGTTGCTAAGTCAGGTCCAACTCTTCGTGACCCCATGGAGAGCAGTGTGCCAGGCTTCCCTGTTCATCACTACCTCCCAGAGTTTGCTCAAATTCATGTCCATTGTGTGGATGATGCCATCCAACCACCTCGTCTTCTGTCACTCCTTCTCCTCCTGCCCTCAATCTTTCTCAGCATCCAGGTCTTTTCCAATCAACTGGCTTTTCACATCAGGTGGCCAAAGTATTGGAACTGCTGCTTCAGCATCAGTCCTTCCAATGTATATTCAGGGCTGATTTCCTTTAGGATTGACTGGTTTGATCTCCTTGCTGTCCAAGGCACTCTCTGAGTACTGTTAATCACTACTTGAAACAACCCATTTCCCAGCCAAACCAAATTCAGCTGCAGGCTCCTGCTTTCTCACCATCCCCATGCCACCTATAACACCAGCAAAGCAAAAGAATTATGTCTGTTTTGGATACTGAAAGCCACATGGGGGTATTTCACTCTGGTACAGTCCAAATCAGAATTTGCTGCATCAAAGTGGGAGAATTTCTGCATTGTTTTTCTCATGAAAACAGTACTCCCTCAGTAATGAATTCAGCAGGGGCTCTTCCTGTCCCTAGTCTTGGGGGTTCCCCGAACAGAACAATGCTTACTTTCCTCCATTTCTCCTCCTCTAATGGGGGCTGTCAAGAACCCTCCTCCCAGCATCCCAGGAAGAATGCATAAATCCAACTGGAAGCTTTGCATGGCTGTCACATTTTCTTTCTAATCAGCAGCCCCTTCCCCCAACCTCTGTTTTCCACCAGGGAGCAGAGTTACTCCAATCTCCCTCCTAAGCTCCCCCCACGCTTAAGAGGACCTCTGCCCTCCCCTCCCTACCCTCCCCCAATCCCAGGAGGTTGCAGCCCCTCATTATCCAAGGAGGCTCCCCCTTGGAGGTTCATTTCATTTATCAGTTCTGAGCTTTACCCCTGACTTGAGCCTTCCTTGGGTCACGATCTGCCCTCCTCCCTCCCCTTCCTGGGTCAATTCCATAGATTTTTGTTGCTGCCAAGAGCAGCTGCTAGGGAGCTGGGGAGGGGCACTGGGAGAGATTGGCTGTCTCAGCTCTGAGTGAGACACCAAGGAAGAATGAGACTTTTAACAACTGCAGCTCAGTGATGAGAAAGTGATGGGGCCTCAACACCATCACTCAGACCCTCCTTTAAGCCCTCTGCACTTGCCAGGTGAAACGGAAAACATTTTGATTAGGCCTAACTCGATGATATATACAGGAGTCCGGCCCATGCAGACACTAAATCCATTTCCTGCTGCAGATGAATGGGCAGGCAGCCTGCAACCTGATCACAATTTTCCTTGGCCAGAGCGGAAATGAAGGCCCCCATGCCATCACCCATTGAACTCAAAATAGCAGTTTATTCAGCTTTATGAGAGGATCCTATCCTCCACACAGGACCCCCATATGGCAGTTTTAATAGCAATGTATGCTGATGCTTGTTATTTCATGGTATTGTGTAATCAGAGCTTTAAAAAAAAAAAAAAAATTTTCACATCAGGTGGCCAAAGTATTGGAACTGCTGCTTCAGCATCAGTCCTTCCAATGTATATTCAGGGCTGATTTCCTTTAGGATTGACTGGTTTGATCTCCTTGCTGTTCAAGGCACTCTCTGAGTACTGTTAATCACTACTTGAAACAACCCATTTCCCAGCCAAACCAAATTCAGCTGCAGGCTCCTGCTTTCTCACCATCCCCATGCCACCTATAACACCAGCAAAGCAAAAGAATTATGTCTGTTTTGGATACTGAAAGCCACATGGGGGTATTTCACTCTGGTACAGTCCAAATCAGAATTTGCTGCATCAAAGTGGGAGAATTTCTGCATTGTTTTTCTCATGAAAACAGTACTCCCTCAGTAATGAATTCAGCAGGGGCTCTTCCTGTCCCTAGTCTTGGGGGTTCCCCGAACAGAACAATGCTTACTTTCCTCCATTTCTCCTCCTCTAATGGGGGCTGTCAAGAACCCTCCTCCCAGCATCCCAGGAAGAATGCATAAATCCAACTGGAAGCTTTGCATGGCTGTCACATTTTCTTTCTAATCAGCAGCCCCTTCCCCCAACCTCTGTTTTCCACCAGGGAGCAGAGTTACTCCAATCTCCCTCCTAAGCTCCCCCCACGCTTAAGAGGACCTCTGCCCTCCCCTCCCTACCCTCCCCCAATCCCAGGAGGTTGCAGCCCCTCATTATCCAAGGAGGCTCCCCCTTGGAGGTTCATTTCATTTATCAGTTCTGAGCTTTACCCCTGACTTGAGCCTTCCTTGGGTCACGATCTGCCCTCCTCCCTCCCCTTCCTGGGTCAATTCCATAGATTTTTGTTGCTGCCAAGAGCAGCTGCTAGGGAGCTGGGGAGGGGCACTGGGAGAGATTGGCTGTCTCAGCTCTGAGTGAGACACCAAGGAAGAATGAGACTTTTAACAACTGCAGCTCAGTGATGAGAAAGTGATGGGGCCTCAACACCATCACTCAGACCCTCCTTTAAGCCCTCTGCACTTGCCAGGTGAAACGGAAAACATTTTGATTAGGCCTAACTCGATGATATATACAGGAGTCCGGCCCATGCAGACACTAAATCCATTTCCTGCTGCAGATGAATGGGCAGGCAGCCTGCAACCTGATCACAATTTTCCTTGGCCAGAGCGGAAATGAAGGCCCCCATGCCATCACCCATTGAACTCAAAATAGCAGTTTATTCAGCTTTATGAGAGGATCCTATCCTCCACACAGGACCCCCATATGGCAGTTTTAATAGCAATGTATGCTGATGCTTGTTATTTCATGGTATTGTGTAATCAGAGCTTTAAAAAAAAAAAAAAAATTTTTTAAGGCCATTCAGTCAATTTGCTCTTGTTTTAAAGCCCTGAAACCATTTTTGAAAATAACATCTTACATAGTATCTCCATACAGCAGGAAATAGACAAAAATGGAGCTTCTCTGAATAATGTTCTTCAGAAACTTGGGGTTCCAGGGACTTCTCTGCTGGTCCAGTGGCTGACGCCGTGTTCCCAAGGCAGGGTTCACAGGTTCAATCCCTGGTCAGGGAACTAGACCCCATATGCCCAACTAAGTCTTCACATGACGCAACTGAAGGTCCTATACGCCACAACAAAGATGGAAGATCCTGCATGCTGCAACTAAAACCCAGTGTAGCCAAATACACACATATATACATAACAGTTATAGCGTATGGAATGTAAAACTGTAAAAAAGAAAAGGAAAAACCTTGGGTTCCAGAGACAGCCTTTTGAAATACAGTGATTCTTCCAATCATCAAGCATAGGTAGGCATCTGTTTTTACCATATCCTGGCATGCAGCCACTGGCTTGATTATCTCTAGCGATGAGAAGCTTATTGAGTCAAAAATAATAAGATTCCTGTCCTAGAACCTCTTACTAATGAACTGTGTGACAGAGAAAGTAAAGTTGCTCAGTCGTGCCCGGCTCTTTGTGACCCTATGGGACTGCAGCCTGCCAGCCTCCTCCATCCGTGGAATTTTCCAGGTAAGAAGACTGGAGTAGGGTGCCATTTTCTTCTCCAGGGAATCTTCCTGACCCAGGGATTGAACTCAGGTCTCCTGCATTGCAGGCAGACTCTTTACCCTCTGAGGCACCAGGGAATCCCGACTGTGGACATGCCATTTAACCTCACTAGGCCTCAAGCATCCTCACATAAACAGAGGGGACAACAAGAACCAATTGCCTGTTAAAAGGAAACAATGAATATCATGTGTGGAAACATTTGAAATTCAAGGGTTCGGCAGGCACACTGGCGGGGCAGAGGGCCATCCATAAGTGAAAGGACTAAACTTGGAGTTGGATTTCATTGGACTCATTGGAAAAGACTCTGACACTGGGAGGGATTGGGGGCAGGAGGAGAAGGGGACGACCGAGGATGAGATGGCTGGATGGCATCACGGACTCGATGGATGNACTAAACTTGGAGTTGGATTTCATTGGACTCATTGGAAAAGACTCTGACACTGGGAGGGATTGGGGGCAGGAGGAGAAGGGGACGACCGAGGATGAGATGGCTGGATGGCATCACGGACTCGATGGATGTGAGTCTGAGTGAACTCCGGGAGATGGTGATGGACAGGGAAGCCTGGCGTGCTGCGATTCATGGGGTCGCAAAGAGTCGGACACGACTGAGAGACTGAACTGAACTGAGAGCATGTCTCACATGACTCTCTTTGCTTTAGGCAGAGGCTTGGCTATAGCCCCCAGGTAAGCCTTTTAAACCAGGATCTGAGTTCCCACCAGGCAGTCTCCTCAGTACCTCCTGCTCCTGACTGCCTGCCCCAGAAATGGCAGCCTGCCAGGTCCTGGCTAGCACTGGGCTCTGAAACCAGGCCTCTACATATAGCCTTTAGTCCAGTGGCTTCCTACCCTTCCAAATCCTGGAATTACCTCACCTTCCCCAGCTTGCTATGTTGCTCCTTCTACCAACCCATGACCAACTTATATTAAATTCCATCTATGGAACCACCCAGTTATGAGTTCTACTTCCTACAAAATCCTGACAAGTATACCCTCTAACAGCTCTACAAGGTTATTATTTTTCCCTGTTTACCTTTGAATGAACTGAGTCTCAAAGAAGTTAAGTAATGTACTGAAGATTACAAAATAGAGTGGTTAAACTGAATTCAAATTCAGTCTATCAGACTTCCAAGGAAATCAATGTTCTTTCTACCAAATCAAAGCCTTCTCCTGAGATTAGTTAAATCACATGAGGCTAGAAGTCTTTCGATACTAGAGAAATCCTTGTTAATAACTAAAAAAAAAAAAAAAAGTCCTCCTGAATTTGTTTCAGGTTTTCGTTTTTTTTGGTATTGACAGCAGATATTCTATTGTTTGAGACTCAAATCTGCTATTAAAAAAAGTGATATAATAAAAAGAAAATAGAAGATTAAGTGGGCTTCAAATTGAAGATCTTGAGCCTGCCCCTAACTTGGCTATGAGACCTCAGGTAAAACCCTTATCCTATTGAGCCCTCAGTTTCCCTATCTTTAAATTGAGGTCTTTGGACTCAATTATCCAGCATTTTAATTCTGTGATTCTAATGGTGTGGTTATATAGTGATTTTTGTTTCACACTACAGTGAAACTTGCACATGTTGGAACATTTTTGGCACATGAAACCCTCAATTAAAGTGAATAAGGGAAGTCTTTAGCATGCCACTCTTAAAAGATTTTCAGACCTTGAATTAGAATGAACAAAGGAAGACATAGCAGGAAACTTCAGAAAGGTAGCTAACCTTGATGTAGATCATCAAGATGTTGTTAGAGAGATTGGACTGCTTGGCTGGCTGCAGCTCATCTGGGGAAGTTTTATGGAAAAGTGAGTTCAGAACAGGGTTCTGAGTGAGAAGAGAATCTGGTTCACACTCCACAGGCATCTTCACTTCCAAGGGGGCACCTTGTACCCCACCTGCAGTACAAGCCCACTCAAGTCTTGAGAAACTTAAACTGTTCCTACTCAGGGGAAATTTGTGAGTCCACCATCTTAGTGGCACATAACATGAGGATGCTGACTATGCTAGAACCTTGATCTTGGTTTGAGTATCTGAGCTCCTTAGCCTGAATCCCTGCCTTTCTGTTAGTTCCATGAAGTGGTACCCAGTGCCTTAGAATCATATTCCCATATCCCAGGATGCAAGCCAAGGGGCCTGAGGAAGTGCCTTCGGGAAAAATGTTGTCAATAACAATTGTCAGCAGTAACTATCCAAGACCAGTCCAAAGTGAAGTTCTCTAGCTCAACATCTGGACCTGACTACTTCAAGGGAACAGGTATACTTTTAAAGAAAGGTGCTCACACTTTAAACTTCAGCAGGGTTCTTGCACAAGCCTAGATATAATCATGGTCCCAACCTTCAAAGAGTCAAATATAAGAAACAACTGAGAAAGTTCAAGGATAGGTCATAGGATAAAATAGCTCTTGGCCTTCTCATTCATCAGTAACAACTCTGAAAGTAGGGGCCACATTAAAAAGCAAGAGAACTTTAACCAGAATGCTCATAATGTGGAACACAGTACAAGGCAGGAAGGTCGATTGTGATCTTCTTGGGAAGGAGTGGGGGCAGAGATCCACAAAGGGACCACTAGAGTCTTTCTGGATGAACACTTCTAAAGAGGGAGAATCTAGGTAACTTCAGGGCTGTTCCTGGATGTGGGCACATGAGTGAGGAAGCCAGCAGGGAGGGCTTCCAAGTTCAGGGCCAGAGGGAAACTATTAACTTGTTCAGAAAAATGAGGAGCAACTGGCCACACCCATCACTGGTTCTCCTCCTTTGTTCCTCCACCTTGTGGCACCAGCCTCTCCTTTAAATCCATTGATGTGAAGGGATGCCTTACTGCTGGCCTGTCCAGGGTACCCACTGATCCCAGACATGTCTTAGTTTGTCCTGATGCACAGGATTACTGTGGTAGCATAGGGAAGGCATGTCCTCCAGTGGACACATGCAAGAAGCACTGCTTTCCTCTCCGGAAACTTTCATTTTCCCTTTTGTGCCCAGAAACCTCCCCTGCCTCCTCCGAATTCATTTGTGCTGGAAAAAGGTGATCCATGTGTACATGCTGATATCTTCATCCAAGTGCCATACTTGAAATTAAGCCTGTAATCCCCTTCCTACTAGCAATAGTAAGAAATGGTTATTGAAGATTGAAAAATGCTGATGAAGAAATAGAATTAGTTACCCATCCATGTGCTCAAACTCTGAGTAGACAGAATCAGGTGCGTATCTAACATTTGTAGACAAAAGAACCGCCACCTGGGGATGAACAAGTAGAGTCAGAGTGTAGAGATTTGATCAAGGACAGCAGCTAATGCACGCCAGTTCTAGCTCTCCAAACTCTGCTCTTTCTACCTCATTCTAGCAGAATAATAAGAGACTACCAGAGGGAAAAAAATGAGTTTGATGGAGACTGAGAGCTGCTGCTTTTGAACTGTGGTGTTGGAGAAGACTCTTGAGAGTCCCTTGGACTGCAAGGAGATCCAACCAGTCCATTCTGAAGGAGATCAGCCCTGGGATTTCTTTGGAAGGAATGATGCTCAAGCTGAAACTCCAGTACTTTGGCCACCTCATGCGAAGAGTCGACTCATTGGAAAAGACTGATTCTGGGAGGGATTGGGGGCAGGAGGAGAAGGGGACGACCGAGGATGAGATGGCTGGATGGCATCACTGACTCGATGAACGCGAGTCTGAGTGAACTCTGGGAGTTGGTGATACACAGGGAGGCCTGGCGTGCTGCAATTCATGGGGTTGCAAAGAGTCGGACATGACTGAGTGATGGAACTGAGCTGAACTGCTACTTTCCTACTAGTTCTCTCACAGACTCTAGTTATCTGTAAGATCCTGCTTTAGGAACCCTAGACTTCAGTATACCGAAATAATAAGCCTGGCCAATTGTTCATTGAGTTGGAAATTAGTAGATGGGGAAAACAAAACAAAACAAACTTAAAGCCTTTGTAGACTATACCACAAAACACACAAACACACACACAGATTTCTCCTATTTTAATTACATTTGTTAACGTAGGTAGAATAGAATGACAAGTAAGAAAATACCAACAATTCTACTTTCTTCTTTGTTAGTCAAAAAGAAAGAAGGGATGGGAATGGGAATTATAATGCATTTTTTATCTACTGTGTGCCAGGAACTATAATCATTACAAGTGTTCCCTGAGTTTAATGAAAAAAGGAAACTGAATTCTTCTGAGCTAAATAAACTGTCACATATATAGTAAGCAATAAAAACCAGGATTTGAATTCAAGATTTCCTGGCTTGAAGTCTAGGTATTTTTCCTTCATTATGCAGTTTTATCTCTTGAAGAGAAAAACAAGTCAGGAGACTATTATCAAGTGCTTGCTTTGTGTCAGGCACTCATTTCCACTCATTTCAACAAACACTTATTGAGCCTCTAGTAGGTGCCAGACACTGTACCTGTTATCTGGTGGCTCATGGTCTAATGGGAGAGACAAGCAAGCAGCTCATGAGGAAACTGATAGAAATTCAGTGGGAATAAATGGGTGTCAGAGTGCAGACAAGGGACCTTTCTTATTTCTGTTTTTCCCTTTCCTTTTCTCTATGTGGTTATCTCAGTGCTCCCAGGTTTAAAAAAGATGGTCAAGGCATCAGTCCTATTTTACATGCAGCCAAAGGATAACACTTGAGACTGATACAAGCGAAGATCCCTCTTCTTGTAACATATTATAAAACATGGAGCACGTAAACCTGCCCCATCAAGGGAGCCAGTGTAATTGGTGCACCTTCTCTTGTAGCATTTAAGGTGTTATCTCTATAAATACAGTGCATTTTGCTTTAATAAAAAATGAATTTTCCAGAACAGTGACAGTATTGACCTTACATATTATCCAAATAGAAATTGTAATGAAACAAGTCGAACAGTGAGTAGTTATAATAGATATGCAAATATTGGTCTTTTCTTAAAGGTCTTTCGGCCTACTCACACGTGTCTCTCCTGTGTCTGAGAGAGCAGATTCAGCCTGCCTTTATAATCTAGGAGGACACAGAGGAGGAGGGAGAAAGAGAGAGGAGGGGATGCTTGTCAGACCATCATGGGTAGTAGAGTTCAGGAAGATTGTGCTCTATTCCACAGCTTCATGTTTTGGGGACTTCCCTGGAGGTCCACAGGTTAAGACTCTGAGATTCCACTGCAGGAGGGGTGGGGGTTCGATCCCTGGGCAGAGAACTAAGATCTCACATGCTTTGCAGCCAAAAAATTAATAAATAAATAAATAAAAGGAAATTTTTTGAACTGAGTGAAAATGGAAATATGACAAATCAACTTAAAAAAATTTTTTTAAAGAAACAGATGTTAGGATAACTGCTCTCATATGTGCTACCTCCGTTGACCCAATGACAACCTGTGACATAGGAATCGATGTTGCTATTTTATGGGTGAGAAGACCAAAGCTCAGAAAAATGTGTTATTTGCCCAAATTCATACAACCGGGGAACAGCATCATTGCAATGTGTATCCTAACCTCCCTACCCTCAATTAGTTGATGTTTCATCTAAAAACTCACCTGGGTAAAGCCTGGCTATAACAATCAAACTGAATCAATAAATTTGTTTCCTCATTAACTGCATGGATAGTTACTGAATGTCTCCTATATGCCAGGTTCTTTCCTAGGTGTGATAAGAATTCATGAAATAAAAATTGGTTTATGGGGCTTCCCTCATGGTCCAGTGGTTAAGAATCTGCCTGCCAATGCAGGGGACACGGGCTTGATCCCTGGTTCAGGAAGATCCCACATGCCACAGGGCAGCTAAGCCCATGAGTCACAACTACTACTGAGGTTGTGCTCGAGAGCCTGGGAGCTGCAACCCCTGAAGCCTGCAATCCCTCAAGTTTGTGTTCCAGGACAAGAGAGGCCACCGCAATAAGAAGCCTGTGCATTGCAGCTAGAGAGTAGCCCCTGCTCACCAAGAAAGCCTGGGTGCAGCAATGAAGACCTAGCACAGCCAAAAATAAACATTTTTAAGTGGTTTATTTGAGAAACTAAATATTTAATAATAAATAAGAAGTGGTTTCTGATCTAAAGTGTTCCCAGGTTGTCAGGAGATTTCATACACATGTACACCCATGACGGATTCATGTCAATGTATGCCAAAACCAATACAGTACTGTAAAGTAAAATAAAGTAAAAAAATAATAATAATAAAATAAAATAAAAATAAAAGGAAATACAGAAGCAAATGTACAGCTCAGTTTTCCTTAATACAGTCCCTTTAAGAGCCTTTAGACAAACTCACCAGCCAGTCTCCACCTGAAAAGTGGAACAGTTCAACTTCAGATTTACTATACGCTGGTAAATATGAATGAGAAGTTTATATGGTTCAATCCTTAATTATCTCTAGGTGGATTGGATACTTTGTAGGCTATCAGTGGAAATTTGCAGCTAGTTTATTGACCAGACTGAACTTGACAGAATGCAATCAAGGAAGAGTTTTATTTTTCTCCCATCACTCTTTTCCCTCAAGCTCAGATGAATCTACCCCTTAATAACTGTCCTACAGACCTCTGATTTTCCTGGTCACTTTCACGAATTAAAATGTCCATCCAGGTTTGGATAAATTTTATCATCCCAACTTGATGCTCACTTCTTCCTCTCACTCCTGACCTAGCAGGCCTGGGTATGAGGAACTTGTGGGTGAAGAGAAGGCT
This sequence comes from Oreotragus oreotragus, assembly GCA_006410675.1. Classification (NCBI taxonomy): domain Eukaryota; kingdom Metazoa; phylum Chordata; class Mammalia; order Artiodactyla; family Bovidae; genus Oreotragus; species Oreotragus oreotragus. Next base: position 141,112 of record SJYX01011607.1, read on the forward strand.
TGTATGGTCTCTAGACACCTGCGCTTCCCCCTATTCCTCCTCTGGGATGGGGGTACAGTATAGTATAAGAATCTCTTACCTAGGGCTATTTCCCTCTTTTTCTCTTGACTAGGTCAAGGTCGCCATTCATTTCCTCTGTGTTGTATAAAGCCAAGAGATGCTTCCGTTGTTGTTGTTGTTTAGTTGCTAAGTTGTGTTCAATTCTTTTGCAACACCATGAACTGTAGCGTGCCAGGCTCCTCCATCCATAGAATTTCCCAGGCAAGAATACTGGAGTGGGTTGTCATTTCCTTCTCCAAAGGATCTTTCCAACCTAGGGATCGAAGCCATATCTCTCGCTTTGGTGGGTGGATTCTTTTACCACTCAGCCACCAGGGAAGCCCGATTCTATCTTAGGCAAATGCAGAGTCTTAAGAGCACCCTGCTTAGAAAGCCAGTCCACTGTAGTGATAAACTTCATAACCAGAAATGAGATCCCAATTTCCCCTCTGGAAAGCACCCCAATCTCTGTAATTCTTCTCTTGGAAATTTCCTCACTTTGCTGGAGGGAATAGCCTCGAGAGAGGGAAAGGAAAGACCACAGTATTCCTCCCTAGCCAGCAACTTCCCTCCTCTTCAGTCTTTTATTAATGCAAGGTTTGTAGAAATAGATGGAAATGAAAACTGGGATAAACATTGAGGTTTCCAAGGTCCTCCAAGTAGTGTCTGCCCTCTTTCACTTGGCACTTGATTCCCTTTGACATGAACTTTGGGTTCTCATTGCCAATCCTGGGCAAACAGCAAAGTTCCTATTCAATAATCTACAAGTATAATGATAGTACTGGTCTATATGTTGTCTAAAATCTGCAGGAGCCTTGCTTGTTTCTGTGTCATAATGCCACAGCTGGTATAGGACACTCAAGATCTTTTTAAAAGCAGCTTACATTCAAAGGAAGAAATATAAAAATATACTTGTGTGCATATAACAACAAACATTACCAAATCAGTGATGAGTACTATGCAGGTGATTCTCATGGGAAGTAACTGAAGCAAATTTACAAGATCAAGAAAGGTTGTTCTAAAGAGATGACATTTGGGCTGTGATTGGAGTTAACAGAACTAGTATGGTAAGATCAAGAAAGAACATGCAAGATAGTGAGAAGAGCTCATACAGAAGCCCTGAGATGAAGCTCTGAGGGTGGAGCCCAGTAGGAGAGTGGGCAAATATAGAAGTTTGGGTCAGAGATCTCCTGGGAATTTTTCACTGAAGTAATGATTTATTTTTATTATATTCTAGATGAAATAGGAACCCACTGGAAGCTTTTAAGCAGTGAAGTGATGAGATAAAGTTTGGATTTCTTTAGTGGCAAATTTCTTTTGGCAAATGGAGATAAAATGGAAGGGAATAGTAATTCAAATCAAAAATGGGTGTTTGGGCTAGGTCTACAGCAGTGAGAACAGAGAAATGAGAGGGTTGAACAGACGCTTAGAAGAATAATGCATCAGACTAGCTGGTAAACTGATGTGGAGGTAAGGAAAGGAGAGAAATGAAAAGTAATGCGCACATTTGGGGCTTGAGGATCTTTGTGGGGGGCAGTGACATTTTTGGAGAAGAGGAAAAAGAGAGAAATAGTTCTGAGGTTCAAGAGCTGTCTTTTAGTCCTACAAAGTCTGACATGACTCCATGTCAGCTTTCAAGGAAGAGGGTCTAGCAGGCAGTAGGCATTTAGAGGTGTGAATCTGATGTTCCTGACAGCAGCAGAGTTACATAAACATGTTTAGAAGTCAGCAGCAAACACATACTGGAAGCTGTAAGAATAGATGTGTTCACAGGCATTTGAATCTTGTTAAAATGCAGATTCTGATTTAGTGGGTCCGGGGTAGGGCCTGACAGTGTAGGCATCTGTGAAGCTCCTAGGTGATGCAGGTGCAGAGCTCGTTTGGAGCAGCCTGAGTCTAGAGAGGATGGGCAGAGGGAGAGGTAGACAGAGGCCCCTGAAATCCAGCATCTACATCCGGTGAACAGCACTCAGTAAGGGAGTGTCTGTCTTCAGTGTCCCTCTTCCCTTCCCCTGAATTCTTTCCAGCCTCCCTCCCTCTCTTCACCCATAAACATTTATGAGGCCAGTTCGATGTCAGGAGCTGTGTTCAACAGTTTATGTTCTTCTATCAACTGACGGCTGCCAAACCTTAATTCAGTCTTTTGCTCTGCAGGCAAATTTCCCATCCCCTGCTGCTCAAACCTTTCTGCTGAACTTAGAGGCTCTGTTTACCTGTTTCCAGAAATATCCAGATTAGAAATTTAAGAATGTAAACACCTGTTTGAAAGGATTGCCTCAGGAGCCTTAACTATCTCTGGGCAGATGAGGCGGGGGAACAGGAAAATGTGGGGTTAGAAAGATTTGGCTAAGCTTGACCTTGGGGAAGAGAACAGCTGGGGATTTAGAATTTCAGCCCTCATCCAAATGCAGCCAAGTGTGGCATTTCTCCTTCTAATTTCAGGAAAGAAGATAAGGACAGTTCCCTACAAAGTCAGGCTGGTGCTCCATCAAAACCAATACTGATTATGCCTGACAAAGAAACAAGAAAAGAAAGAAGCATAACAAGGAAAAAACCTACCACCAACATCTAGTTAAGGGAAAACTCAGACTGAACATGACTCATCTGATACAAACAAGTCAATTAACCAAGGATCTCTCTAAAGCAACCCAGTCCCCCTCCAGTCCAGCTACTAAATTGCTTCTTGCTTACTTCTCGGCTCAAAGACAGAAAGGAAACAGAAGATGGGGATGCAGACTGGATTTATGCATGAAGAAAATGATGGTGATAAAAGACAGGGCTTTGAAAAGCAATCAGAGCTGCCAGCCTCCCAACTGAGAACTGTTTAAAATAGCACACCATTAAATAAAAGCTGCTTGTGTACCAGTCAAATCCTGAGATCCCTTTCGGACATGCTTTCCAGAATTCCAGAGTTATATGGCAAGTCTCCTTGTCTTTTTTTCTTTTCTTCTCTCTCTCTTACATACACACACACACACACTCTCACTGTGTACGCACGCACAATCAAAAGATGTTAGAATCCAAGATGGCTCTAAAGAGAGAAGAGTGAACTTGAGATCTATGATTTAGCAAAATATAAGGAGGAGTAGGGAGAAGGCAATGGCAACCCACTCCAGTGTTCTTGCCTGGAGAATCCCAGGGATGGGGGAGCCTGGTGGGCTGCTGTCTATGGGGTCGCACAGAGTCGGACACGCCTGAAGCGACTTAGCAGCAGCGGCAGCAGGAAGAGGATAGGTTGCTTCATTAATTCATGGCTCTATTCCCTCTATTTTTAATAACATGAATGCCTTGCCCATGTGGAAGACTTCCCAGAGTGAAAGCAATTTCACACACATGATCCTATATAAGCCTTCATACCAATCTGTGAAGAAAGTAAAAAATATTACCTCTCTTGTTTTCACACATGAAGAAACAGACTAAGAGATATATAATGGGATTTGTCCAAAATTACTTTGCAAATCAATGCAAAAGGACATAACCCAAGAGCTTGGCTTTCAAGTTCAGGGTTCTTTCCACTCTACCAGACTAACTTTAAACTTTTGGTTGGAGATGTGAAGAGTGACAGCTTTGTCCTCAGGCTCAAGCTGTGTGCCCTCTTTCAGGAAGTGTGCTGAGTTCTCAGCTGGAGTGCATTTCCCCTTTCTAGGATGTGAAGGTCAACAAGTCAAGTCAATGAGTCTATCATTAAGTGCTGACAGGTCAAAACTGTGCTAGCTAGCAGTACAGGAGACGTAGAAGAAGTTAAGATGCACTAGATGTTTCAACAGTCAATGCATGCTTATGGCAAGAGTGTGAGAAAGAAGCTTTATTAGGCAGCAAGAAGGGGAAGCGATAATCATAATGATGGCAGTAGTGCATTTCTTCATTCAACTAGAATTTATTATGTTCTAGGCCCAGCGCTATCAGTGGGAAGACGATGATGGTGATGGTGATGGCGATGGAAATGACTATCAATCTCAGAACTGAAAGCGCACATGTTTGGCAGTCAAACTAACCTAGATTCAAATTCCAACTTCATCACTTACTAGCTGAGGGATTTTAGGCATCCATCCTTGAGCATCAGGATATTCCTTTCTTGAATGGAGGTGACATTAACTTCCTTGCTTGCCTTTACATCATGTCTACCAAGTTGACCACCTACTCTGTGCCAGGCAAGGTGCTAAACGCTGAGAATACATAAATGAATGAGACTCCACCTCTGCCCTTGAGGAGGCCATGTTCAGGTAGGGGATGTGGAGGCAGAATATAGATTTATTCCAATACCTAGTGTCAGTACCTATGAAAATATCAGGTCTATATGATGCACTCTGGGAGCGCAGAGGAAGGTGTGGCAAATTCTGCCTGGATTCAAGGAAGGGCTTCAAGGAGGAGGTACTTCAAATGAATCATTTAGATTTTTCACAGGTGGAGAGAGAAGAATGAATGCAAAGCCAGAGGAACTTGAAATAGGTGCTTGTTGTAGGAATAGCAAGTTTCTGTTGTGACCATAACACACGTTTGTGGATGTGAAGGCCTTCCAGACTCTATAAAGCACCATCTCTGCACACTTAGGGGCACGTTCTGCTTATACGGATCCATGATCAGTCTGAGTCACTTGGGCTATATCTCTTCTTGCAGCCTTCCCATCTTTAGATCTGCCTTTACCCTGCTTTCTGCTTCAGTTTCTGCAAAATACATGGCCTCCCTTTCACATCCATGGAGCTGGACTCCCTCAAGCCAAGGAGACAGAGAGCAGAAGGTTTTGTGAAGAGATGCAGAGGAATCGTTCACGGACACATTGTAAGATGGGGGCTGTCAAGTCACCATCGGGAGCAATGATGTGTGCTTGTTTGTGGAAACTAAATACTGAAACAAAAGAGCTTCAGACTTTGGAGCAATCACATTAGAAGCTATAATAACTTATTTCCTAATTATACAAGTAATGCATAATCCTCATTCAATATTTGTAAATACAAAAAAAAATATTTTAAAATCTCATCATTTAGGTAAATAACGTTGATCTTTTTAAACTTTTTCCCCTAAATTAGAATTATTCTAAATAAATTGCTTTGTAAACAGACTGATTCCAGTTAAAGTTATGTTGTGAATATTTTCTCATGTCATGAAATTCTTCTGCAACATGATTTATTGTTATTTTGAGAGATTGCAGATATTAAAAAAAAAGATTCAAAAAACATAATGAATGCCCATGTACCTACCTACCAGCTGGAGTCTGTCGTGACGGTTGTGGCTGTCGATCTGCAAAGAGGCAGGGCATGGCCCCCTCTACAGATCACAGCCTCAGCCATCCCGCCTGCTTCCCCAGTACCAGGAAGTTCTTAGGCTGGCATGTGGCTAGAGAGAAATAACTCCATGGCTCACCTGAACAAGCTAGGTCTGGAGGCGTCCTCATCAGGTGCTTTCTGCTCTCTGGCAGATCAGACCACTAAGGAAAGGCTTTCATTGTGTGTACAAAATTCCTGTGTGTAATGACTACGTGCTTGTTTGTATCCTTACTGGACTGCTTTTCAGGACAGAGAATCTTGTCTTTGTTCATTTTAGCACCTACCGTGGTGCCTTGTAAGTGTCTATTAAAAAAAGTGTGGCTGGAAATTCCTAGTTCTGGGGCATGATAACCTAGAGGTTAACAAAATGAGCTTTAAAATCAGACTCCCTGGGTTTCAGTCTCAGCTCTACCATTGTCTTATTATTTAACTAACTCTCTTAAGCTTTAGTTGCATCATGAATAAAATTGAGATAGTCATAGTTCCTACCTGCCCCTCAGCTATTCTCAACCTTTGAGGCCAAGAGCTCCATTCTCATGACCCCTTCTCAGCGGTCTAATATTCCACTATGAAAAATCCGTTCCATTATGATAATCACAGTCCTTGGAATGCTGAATCAGCATATACATGCTCCCTTCCACTGGGAGCTGCCCTACCCCAGGCTCCACTAAGTGAGACTTGGTTTTTAAACTCCCCTGACTCTGAGCTGCAGCTGATTGGTCCAGAGATGGCACCTGCACCAAGCTTTGCTAAGAACTCCCCTCTCTGGGATTTTTGAAACAGAAACCCAGAATGCCAGTGTTGGTCCCTCCTAGAGGCAGATGTAAAACTCAAGACTAAAGACTTTTCCTACTATGTCTCTCACCCTGGGAAAATACTGATCTATGGTGAGAGCACATGAAGTTACAACATGGGAAAGAGCAGAAGGTTTCTGAATCTACGTCCTAGAGTTCCCAATGCCCAGTTGCATGCCTGCTATTCCTGAATGTTGGTAGTTAGACTATTCCTTGATTTTGGTTTCCTAAAGACAAAAAATTCATCTCCATGGTTACATTCAAGTTTGCTTGTGTCACTTCTAACCAAGAGGAAGGAAGGGAGGGAGAGAGGAGGAGGAGGGGGAGAGGAAGTAAGGAAGAGTAAAAAATAAGGGAAGGGAGAGAGCAGGGAAAGAAAGGGAAGAGAAGACTATTACTTCAGTTCTTTGAAAGTATGTCCAGAAGGAGTAGTACATTCCATCAGTGACACTGAAGAATAAGGATCAGAGAACTTCAAATGTGGAAAGGTCTCTAGATATAATTTAATCAAACCTAAACTCCTCAATTACCAGTGAGAAAACTGCCGAGCAAGGAGACAGAACTTGCCCAGATCAGAAAAGCAGAGTCACAGTGCCTTAGCTCAGGCTATCATAACATAAAGCCATTGACTGAGTGGCTTGAACAACAGAAATGTATTTTCTCACAGCTCTGGAGTCAGGAAGTCCAAGATCAAGGTCCAGCAGGATTGTTTCAGGTGCAGGCTCTGCCTGGGTTGTAGATGGTGCCCTTCTTGCTGTGTCCTCACACTGGGGAGAGAGAGAAAGAAGAGAGAAGCTCTCTGGTATCTCTTCTTATAAAGGCACAGATCCCATAGTATTAGGGCTCCACATTCATGATCTCATCTAACTGTAATTACCTCCCAAAGCCTCCACTTCCAAATACCAAATAACACTGGAGGTTAGGACCTCAACATTTGAATTTTGATAGGATAGTTTAGTCCATAATATATAGCTTTGAGCTTCCCTGATGGCTCAGCTGGTAAAGAATCTGCCTGCAATGCAGGAGACCCTGTGAGGAGGGGGAGAGGAAGTAAGGAAGAGTAAAAAATAAGGGAAGGGAGAGAGCAGGGAAAGAAAGGGAAGAGAAGACTATTACTTCAGTTCTTTGAAAGTATGTCCAGAAGGAGTAGTACATTCCATCAGTGACACTGAAGAATAAGGATCAGAGAACTTCAAATGTGGAAAGGTCTCTAGATATAATTTAATCAAACCTAAACTCCTCAATTACCAGTGAGAAAACTGCCGAGCAAGGAGACAGAACTTGCCCAGATCAGAAAAGCAGAGTCACAGTGCCTTAGCTCAGGCTATCATAACATAAAGCCATTGACTGAGTGGCTTGAACAACAGAAATGTATTTTCTCACAGCTCTGGAGTCAGGAAGTCCAAGATCAAGGTCCAGCAGGATTGTTTCAGGTGCAGGCTCTGCCTGGGTTGTAGATGGTGCCCTTCTTGCTGTGTCCTCACACTGGGGAGAGAGAGAAAGAAGAGAGAAGCTATCTGGTATCTCTTCTTATAAAGGCACAGATCCCATAGTATTAGGGCTCCACATTCATGATCTCATCTAACTGTAATTACCTCCCAAAGCCTCCACTTCCAAATACCAAATAACACTGGAGGTTAGGACCTCAACATTTGAATTTTGATAGGATAGTTTAGTCCATAATATATAGCTTTGAGCTTCCCTGATGGCTCAGCTGGTAAAGAATCTGCCTGCAATGCAGGAGACCCTGGTTTGAGTCCTGGGTCAGGAAGATCCCCTGGAGAAGGGATAGGCTACCCACTCCAGTATTCTTGGGCTTCCCTGATGGCTCAGCTGGTAAAGAATGCACCTGCAATGCGGGAGACCTGGGTTTGATCCCTGGGTTGGGAAGATCCCCTGGAGAAGGGAAAGGCTACCTACTCCAGTATTCTGGCCTGGAGAATTACACGGACTGTATACTCCATGGGGTCTCAAAGAGTTGGACACGACTGAGCGACTTTCACTTTCATACAGCTTTAGGATTTGTAGACCTGGAATGTCCTTAATGATCATCTAGTCCAAATTCCTTGCTGGCAACTGGGAAAATTAAGGTCCAAGCCCTTTTCCAAGGGCTCATCATGACCCAGAGGACTTCCCCGGTGGCTCAACAATAAAGAATCCACCTGCTATGTAGGAAATGTGTGTTTGATTCCTGGGTCAGGAAGATCCCCTGGAAGGGGTCATGGCAACCCACTCCAGTATTCTTGCCAGGAAAATCTCATGGACAGAGAGCCTGGTGGGCTACAGTCCTTCGGTTCAGAAAGAGTCAGACACAACTGAAACGACTAAGCATGCATACATGCATTGTGACCTAGTGGCAGATTTTACCCATCAAATTATTCTCTGAAAGGCTAAGAAAATCTAAAGGTATCAAGAAGTATGAGAGGCTGCGAGTAAGTTGCTGGTGAGGCCTGGTAATGAGTGAAAGTAAGGGTGAAAAAAGCAAAGACATTCAAATTTAGCCAGTTCCACAATCCTCACAGTTCTGTTAGGGCGGATGGATCAGACAGGTTAGCACACAGGTTAGAGGACATTGTAAGCCTTGCCCATTTTTTTCATTCTTCTGCAGCCAGCCACCAGGCAGCAATTATCCATTCACTCCACGTTGGTGCATATTTGGATATGCAAACCAACTGTGTTCATGCATAATTAAGATGGACACTGTGGAAAGTTTCATTTTCCAGCTTGCCAGACGGCTGGAAACAAAGGCTTGCACGAAGGCCTGCCTCACTTCCTTGTCTCAGGCCACGGGTTGAGGGTAGTGGCAGCCAGTCTTCTCCCATCCTGTTGTCTTCTGTTACTGCATCAGAGAGCCTCAGGGGTAGTCCTTATTTCCCTCTCAGGCCTGGAGAGACCTTGAGGCTTTCCACAAAACAGAGTACTTTCTGTCCCCAGTAAGAGCAGAGGTAGGTACCTCCATGCCCAGAGGCAGAAGTTCACCCTCTTTCTAGAGTCAGCAGGCTCACTTTATGATCCAAGAGGGGGTTATTTCAGAAGGACAAACACTGGGGAATATTTTTTTCATTTATTTTTTAATTGCACGATAACTGCTTTACAATGTTGTGACGGTTTCTGTTGTACAACAATGCAAATCAGCCATATTTATACCTGCATCACCTCCCTCTGGAACCTCCCTGCCCTCCCCATCCCACCCCTCTCCTAGGTCATCACAGAACCGCTGGCTGGGCTCCCTGTGTTATGTAGCAACTTCTCACCAGCTATCTGTTCTACACATGGTGTATATACATGTCAATGCTACTTTCTCCATGTCCCACCCTCTCCTTCCTCCTCTGTGTCCACAGGTCTGTTCCCTGTATCTGCATCTCCATTTCTGCCCTGCAAATAGGTCCATCAATATCATTTTTCTAGATTTCCTATATGTATATACATAAATAGATGATATTTGTTTTTCTCTTTCTGACTTATTGCACTCTGTATAACAGGCTCTAAGTTCATCAGATCAGAGGTGAACTGACTCTACTTTGAGTCAGTTCAAATTCAAATGGACTCAAATTCATTCTTTTTTATGGCTGAGTAATATTCCATTGTATATATGTACCTCATCTTCTTTATCTATTCATCTGGCAATGGACATTTAGGTTGCTTCCATATCCTAGCCATTGTAAAATGTTACTATGAACACTGGGGTACATGTGTCTTTTTCAATTATGACTTTCTCAGGCTTTATGCCCAGTAATAGGACTGCTGTATCATACGATAGTTTCATACTGTTCATGGGATTCTCAAGGCAAGAATTCTAAAGTGATTTGCCACTCCCTTCTCCAGATGAGATGGTTGGATGGCATCACCAGTTCGATGGACATGAGTTTGAGCAAACTCCAGGAGTTGGTGATGGACAGGGTAGCCTGGCGTGCTGAAGTCCATAGGGTTGCGAAGAGTCAGACACGACTGACTGACTGACTGAACTGACTGATGGTAGTTTTATTCCTAGCATTTTAAAGGCATGTCCATACTATTCTCCATAGTGGCTGTATCAATTTACGTTCCCACCAACAGTGCAAGAGGGTTCCCTTTTTCTCCATATCCTCTCCAGCTTTTATTGTCTGTATATTTTATGCTTTTATAAGTAGCATGCACAGGTTATTAAACCGTTGCCTCCCAACTTCAAATACACCCTTTTATACAGCTCAGTGATGTTGGAACCAAGATTCAAATCCCCAAGGAGAGGAACACAGTTGTTCTGGACTTTCTTTCTCAGAAGAGAGGTAAAGAGGTTGGTTCTGGGAGTGTGACAAGAGGTTAGAAACAGAAGCAACCTGATAGTGAGCCAACTACTGCTTCCAGGTAAGGAGCTGTGCTAGGCTAACAGTAGCAGGAATAGGAAGGAAACTGGGACCAGAAGGCCTTCTCCTTCTTTCAGCTTCTAGGCTTGCAGAAACTAGCATGAAGCCAGCCAATACCAGAGAAATGCATTTTTATAGTCCCAGTCCCAGCATTGCAAAACAGTGTGAGAAATGGTAGATTTGAAGTTGAGAGATAGTCATAGCTTAATAACCAGCACAGTCCATCCCTTTGGTTACTCAGAACCCACACCCAGCTGTGTATATATTTGAATCTCTCAGATGCAATCAGAGCTACTCCTGAATATTCTCTCAATTAAACACCATATTGTAACACTAATCACCAACGTCAGTCCTTATGTGGAATAATAAGGGGAAAGGAGGAGAGAAAGAGAAAAAAAGAAAATAGTGTGTGTATACTTATTTGCATGGGTGTATGTATGTGTATGTATTCATAACAAACAAAGAAAAGATAATAATAGCTGCCACCATCCTTATTTCTTTCATGGGTCAAAGGCCATAGTTGGTATTTATAACTTCTTTATTATTCCTTGTTTCCTTTGTTCTCAGCCAGGACCTCAAATGATTGGGTTCTTTACCTGACAGTGTGATCTAAATCTTCATTCTTTAGGAACTTGAATCATTTGTCCTGTCTTACTCTGGTTGATCAAATTAGCTGATCAGAGATCAAATTGCCAACATCCGCTGGATCATGGAAAAAGCAAGAGAGTTCCAAAGAAAACATCTATTTTTGCTTTATTGACTATGCCAAAGCCTTTGACTGTGTGGATCACAATAAACTGTGGAAAATTCTGAAAGAGATGGGAATACCAGACCACCTAACCTGCCTCTTGAGAAATCTGTATGCAGGTCAGGAAGCAACAGTAGAACTGGACATGGAACAACAGACTGGTTCCAAATAGGAAAAGGAGT
>SJYX01011607.1:155746-174722 GCA_006410675.1 Oreotragus oreotragus
ACTGCAAGGAGATCCAACCAGTCCATTCTGAAGGAGATCAGCCCTGGGATTTCTTTGGAAGGAATGATGCTAAAGCTGAAACTCCAGTACTTTGGCCACCTCATGCGAAGAGTTGACTCATTGGAAAAGACTCTGATGCTGGGAGGGATTAGGGGCAGGAGGAGAAGGGGACGACCGAGGATGAGATGGCTGGATGGCATCATGGACTCGATGGGCGTGAGTCTGAGTGAACTCCGGGAGATGGTGATGGACAGGGAGGCCTGGCGTGCTGCGATTCATGGGCTCGCAAAGAGTCGGACGCGACTGAACTGAACTGAAGTGACTCTGGTTGCTGTTGTTTTCCATTAACTTTTACTATTGGATATGCCCTTAAAAAGTGGTAAGTTGATCATCTGGACATTCCTTGGCAGGTCATACTGGTCCACTATTTTGATGACCTCATGTTAGTCAGAATTCCAGGGCAGAAAATGACAAGTCACCTGGTGCCCTCCTCTGACACATGCACAACAGAGGATGAGAAATAAACCTTAAGAAGATTCTAGGCCTGCTACGTAACCAACGTTTATAGAGATGCAGTCAGTTTTTTCATAGTACTTCTTTCGAAAACATAAATTTGTTCCAAAATGATTGACATTTTAGGGACAACTTGAGCAAAACCACAATTTCACTCTTGTTTGTGAGTGCTTTTGTTTTGCAAGAAACACTAAGTAAGCTATGAGAACACCCAGGTGAATAAAGCCACACAGGAATAAACAAAATGTCTCAGTGGTAAAGAACCCGCCTGCCAATGCAAGAGACACCGGTTCGATTCCTGGGTCAGGAAGATCCCCCAGAGAAGGAAATGGCAACCCACTGCAGTACTCTTGCCTGGGAAATCCTATGGACAGAGGAGACTGGCAGGCTATACTCTGTGGGGTCACAAAAGAGTCGGGCATGAATTAGAGACCAAACAACAGTAACACATATACACACTTCAAACACGCACCAGCTACCTCGTTCCACTGCATCTGTTATGAGCCACACTCATCCGTATCTGGTATAAAACTGTGTCCAATTTCCAATAATTCTCCATTTACCACTTCACAATAATTCACAACTTGCCACTTCATAATGGCCACATCCATAATCGAACTTCATGTATCTTTTCCAAGGTGAAATTTCATATTTATTAGTAGTAATTATGTCACCTACCTCTTTCATACCTACATTTCTTTCTCAGTTCACATCTTTGACTTTTCTGAGGAATCCCTAATATCCACCGAGTAGGTAAAAGTCCAGGACTATTCAGTAGGAGTCAACTTCGTATACTGATGTGGCCTGATAATATATTGCTTCTGTCCAACAGCCCTGCTTGGATGTCTCATATCAAGCCCCACAAGAAATCATCTGCTATAGAGAACGCACTGAACAACCATTGGATATCACCATTCACTCCAGGTAGGCAACGAGTTTCTGTCCTCAGCCACCACACTGCTTGCCCAATGGACTCAAAAACCAAGTATCTCTGTGTCAAGAGTGGAAGCCATGCCCCACAGCACTGGCTCCTCTCACAAAGACAGACTGAGCCACGGCTGCTGAATGTCTAACCTATAGATAGCAGAGCCCAAATCTGAACATTGATTATGGCACCATCTCTCGAGTAGACCAACCAGCTACTTGGTGGCAAGCTAATTATTATCAGTCTTCTTCCATTCTGGAGGTGTAGTGATGGGTTCTAATTGGGATAGGTACATATTCCAGGTATAAGTTTGCCTTTCTTTCCCACAGTTTTTCAGCCACCACCACTACCACCACCACCCAATGGATCCATGGGCTCCTGCATAACAGAATCTTGGAACCAGGTAACCAATTTATGTCAGCAGTTGTAAACAACGGTCATGTCGTATGACCATGAGCTCCACATATGCGGCCATATATCACACCATTCAAAGCTGCTGGCTTGACAGAATGTTTGAATGGTTCTTAAAAGCACAGCTGAAGCACGTTCTGGGATGGCACCTTGCAGTGTTAGAGTGCCATCTTGCTAGAAAATACAGTTTATATTTTGAACCAATGATCATTCTATGGTGATGGCCACGCCTAACAGGTTACAATACATGGATCTAAGAAGAAAAGTGGGGAAGAAATGGCCTTTGTCACAATCACTCCCAGTGACACCCTGAGGGAACTTGTGCAAATGTTTGCCCTCTCAGTATTTTGAACTTCTCAAGCCAGTAGAGAAGCCAGTTTTTAAAAGGAGTTGCTATGGTACCAGAGGTGAGTGACTGTTGTTATCACAAGAAGACAGAGTTTCATGCTACATATTAGGGGAGTGGAGGAGTTCATCTAGAACTCAGAGGATTTACAGAAACATCTCTTAGTTCTTCAATGTCTAGTAACAACAATGAATAGGAGTTGCAGAAATGCCAGCCTGAGAAAAGCATGGTAACTAACAGCTTTGACACCTCATGGATAAGAAACTGGGTTACCCCACACTGGCCAATAAGTGTAAGTTCAGGGAAGTGCTAGCCAAGAGTAAGTGCAATTTAGAAAGAGAGGAGGGAATGATTATCAAATGGCCTTAATGACAGCTGCAGTGGCAGAAACTATATGCTACTGACCTTCTGCAGCTGAGCTTTTGTTTGTTTATTTGTCTGCTTTAAGAGTTATGGCAGGTCACAGTCTTGCAGGATTGGTACCAACCTGCAGGAAGCGGGCATAAGTAGACTTGAGCAGTCCAAGAGGTAGACCACAGCATGCAGTATTGTCAGCCCACCCTTACTGCCTCAGCCTCACCATTTCCTTTGAGATCAGTCCGTCGTCCAAACGCCAGCACTTGCGGCTTTGCCTGACGTTTTCTTTGGCCACCAAAACCTTCTCTGACCACCACAGGACAAGCAGAAATATCCCAGCTCCTTTGCACCTTGGGTGGGAATAACTATATGGTGGATGTTCAACACTGGCTCCTAGAATTTCCCAGTGGTATTATGTGTCATTTCCCCTGAAAAGTAGTGTATTTGATAAAGCATCTTTTATTGGCTTTTTTCCTTCATTGTTTCACACTCCCTGTCTCCTACTAGTGCATCTTGTATTACTTCCCAACTTAAGTATTAGCATCTGAAACTCTGTCTCAGAGTTTACTTCTGAGAGAACCAAAACAAAGACAATACCATATCTGGTTGATTTTAAGACTCAGATTTTAAAATCCTGCCAAGGGCTTCCGTGGTGCTTCAGTGGTTAAGAATCTGCCTGCCAATTCAGGGGACATGGGTTCAATTCCTTGTCCAGGAAGATTCCACGTGTCGCAGGTGCACAAGCCAATCCACCGTATCTACTGAAGCCTGTGCACCAAGAGCTGTGCTCTGCAACGAGAGGCCCGCACACCGCAGTGAAGAGCAGCCCCGCTCACCAAGAGCCTGTGCTCTGCAACGAGAGGCCCGCACACCGCAGTGAAGAGCAGCCCCGCTCACCATAACTGGAGAAAGCCTGTCTGCAACAAAGAAGACCAGCACAGCCAAAAATAGAGAGAATTTAAAGATATATATAAAAAATAAAGTCTTGCCAGAACTATCTCTCTGATCCTTCCCAACACCCACATTCATATGGAAACACAAAAAACCTCAACTAGCCAAAGCAATCTTGAGAAAGAAGAATGGAACTGGAGGAATCAACCTGCCTGATTTCAGACTACACTATAAAACTAGAGTCGTCAGGATAGTATGGTACTGGCACAAAGGCAGAAATATAGATCAGTGGAATAAGATAGAAAGCCCAGAGATAAATCTATGCACCTATGGACACCTTATTTTTGACAAAGGAGGCAAAAATATACAATAGAGAAAAGACAATCTCTTTAACAAGTGGTGCTGGGAAAACTGATCAACCACCTGAAAAAGAATGAAACCAGAACACTTTCTAACACCATACACAAAAATAAATTCAAAACAGATTCAAGATCTAAATGCAAGACCAGAAACTATAAAACTCTTAGAGGAAAACATGGACAGAACACTCTCTGACATAAATCACAGCAAGATCCTCTATGATCCACCTCCCAAAGTAATGGAAATAAAAATAAATAAATAAACAAATGGGACCTAATTAATGAAGGAAACTATAAAACAAGGTGAAAAGGCAGGCTTCAGAATGGGAGAAAATAATAGCAAATGAAGCAACTGACAAAGAATTAATCTCCAAAATATGCAAGCAACTCATGCAGCTCCATACCAGAAAAATAAACAACCCAGTCAAAAACTGGTCCAAAGAACTAAATAGACATTTCTCCAAAGAAGACACATAGATGGCTAACAAACACATGAAAAGATGCTCAACATCACTCATTATCAGAGAAATGCAAATTAGAACCACAATGAGGTACCAACTCACACTGGTCAAAATGGCTGCTATCAAAAAGTCTACAAACAATAAATGCTGACAATGTATGGAGAAAAGGGAACCCTCTTACACTGTTGGTGGGAATGCAAACTAGTACAGCCACTGTGGAAAACAGTGTAGAGATTGCTTAAAAAACTGGAAATAGAACTGCCATACAACTCAGCAATCCCACTGCTGGGCATACACACTGAGGAAACCAGAACTGAAAGAGACACCTGTGCTCCGGTGTTCACTGCAGCACTGTTTACAGTAGCCAGGACATGGAAGCAACATAGATATCCATCAGTAGATGAATGGATGAAGAAGTTGTTGTACATATACACAATGGAATATTACTCAGCCATAAAAAAAGAATGCATTTAAGTCAGTTCTAATGAGGTGGATGAAAATGGAGCCTATTATACAGAGTGAAGTAAGCCAGAAAGAGAAACATCAATTCAGTATTTTAACTCACATATATGGTATTTAGAAAGATGGTGATGACAATCCCATATGCAAGACAACAAAAGAGACACATATGTAAAGAACAGACTTTTGGACTATATGGCAGAAGGCGGGTGTGGGACAATATGAGAGAACAGCATTAAAACATGTATATTACCATATGTAAAATAGATGACCAGTGCATGAAGCAAGGTACCCAAAGCTGGTGCTCCTAGACAACCCAGAGGGAGGGGGTGGGGAGGGNCCCCGCCCGCTCCCGACCGCCAAGTGTCCTCGCCCACGCTGCAGCTCTGAGCATCCCCACGGTGTCTCCTGGGACACATTCTGGACCTGACTCCCCTGGCTCCCTCCAAAGCTTGCCCAGCCGTTACCATAACAACGGCTCCGCTGTACTGAGTGCCTGTGATGTGCCAGGCATCACTCCCTGAATTTCCTGGGAACCTCAGCTCTGGAGTGTCCGGGCAGCGTCCCCAGCAGATCTGTGCCCTCTGCCCCGCAGTCCTCTGGCTAATGTGGCTCAAGATCTCCACTGGGGGGTCTGACCCCTCTTGGCGGTTTGACCTGCCTATCCTGGGGACCCTCCTCCTTTCTGAGCAGGCAGGTAGCCTAAACCGGTGACACCAGCCAGACATGTGTCTGTGCAAGTGTATGTGAGCACACACACGTGTACACATAAGCACACGTGCATGTGTGTCAACACACACACTTGTGTGGTGTATGTGTGTTTCAGGAAGCAGGAGAAAGCTAGGCGGGCCCCTCTCCTGGGTCTTCAGGAGGAGGTAGGGTCCTTGAATCCTGCATCCCTAAGAGTCCTCAAAGAGGCCAAGAGCTAGAAGCATTGGCTGTCCTCTGGCAAAGCTATTTTTAGCTCAAGAACATCTATTTATAGCTCTGGCAGCCCCTTGGAGTCAATAAAGAGGAGGACTGGAAAAAGCTGATGGTTGTTTGCAGCAGTGCAGTGGCGCTTCCCCACCCCAGCTCTGTAGGACGGGAGACCAGCAGGGGCCCTGGGGCCTGGGCAAGACTCCAAACCCCCCGGCTCCCAGGGGTCAGCNGGCAGCCCCTTGGAGTCAATAAAGAGGAGGACTGGAAAAAGCTGATGGTTGTTTGCAGCAGTGCAGTGGCGCTTCCCCACCCCAGCTCTGTAGGACGGGAGACCAGCAGGGGCCCTGGGGCCTGGGCAAGACTCCAAACCCCCCGGCTCCCAGGGGTCAGCCGGCCCAGGACTGAATGAGGCAGGCGGGGCGGTCGGATCTGGACCTCGGGGGCTGGCCTCCGCCTGCTCCCGGCCACAGTCTGGTCCCGGCCACACTAGGTCACCTAGGTTCTGGGCCCTCTGCTTATGTTTCCACATCTCCCCCGCCACTCCTCACCCCAAGACCAGGAGCTCTAGGCACTTGACGGGTTTGGGATGGGGGACAGATGGGTGCACTGGGGTTGTTTGTGGTTGGCCTCAGACAGCTGACCAAGATGCTGTGGGCTGGGATGCCCATGGCCCTCACCTGGGCCGGTGCTACTTGCAGACACCGCCACAAACACTTGCCCCCCGCACATCTCAGCAGCCACCATCAGGGAACTTTGAAAAAGCAAGGCTCGCTACAGGCCCTGACGCACACAGTATGCTGTGCTAGTTGCTCAGTCGTGCCCGACTTCTTGCGGCCCCATGGACTGCAGCCTGCCAGTCTCCGCTGTCCATGGGATTCTCTAGGCAAGAATACTGGAGTGGGCTGCCATTCCGCCTGGGGTCATACAAAGAGGCCACAAGGAGAGAGGGAGAGTGCAGGCCTGGGGTGTGCTCTCATTGGGGTCGAGTGTGGGGTGCCTAGGGTTTTGCAGTTTCACTCTTCGTTGGTGAATTAAGATATGAGCGAGCATTAAGGGAAGGGGACAGTTATCTGGGTCACCAGGACTTTCCACATGGGGACCCTCGTGGTTAGGGTGGCCTGACTCCCGCTGTGCAGCTGGTGTGCGTGCCTGCTCAATGGCTTCAGTCGTGTCTGACTCTGCAACCCCACGGATGTAGCCCCCCAGGCTCCCCTGTCCATGGCTTTCTCCAGGCAAGAACGCTGGAGTGAGTTGCCATGCCCTCCTCCAGGGGATCCTCCTGACCCGGGGGCTGTCCTGACCCGGGGGTCGTCCTGACCCGGGGATCCTCTTGACCCGGGGGTCGTCCTGACCCGGGGATCGAGCCTGCGATGTGTTTATTCCAGATGGATACCTTTGAAACGGACGCCTCAACAATCAGCGCTTAGTGTCTGGCACTGCCTTCACGATCAAAAAGGCTGTTAGGCACAGGGGTGGATGAACAGTTGGGTGGGTAGCTACATGAGTGGGTAGGTGAGTGGACGGGAGGGAGAGATGGACGGACAGGTGGGGGATTAAGGAGAGGATGGGTGAATGGGGCACACGGATGGATGGTAGGTCGGTAAATGGGAGGAAGGCAGACAGGGAGGGAGAGAAGGAAGGTGGGTGTGTAGGAACCATCTGTCACACTCTTGTGTGCGTGCTAAGTCACTTCGGTTCTGTCCGACTCTGTTCAGCCCTGAGGACTGCAGCCCGCCAGGCTCCTCTGTCCTTGGGGACTCTGAGCAGGAATGCTGGAGTGGGTTGCTGTGCCCTCCTCCACGGAATCTTCCTGACCCAGGGGTCGAGCCCACGTCTAAGTCTGTCTGCACTGGCAGGCGGGTTCTTTCCCCCAGCACCACCTGTGCGTTTCCATCCATCCTCCGGCTGGACAAGAGGTGTCCTGTCCCTGGTTAAGGAAGGTGCTCGGTGAAGTTTCAATGACAACCACAAACTACCCGTCTTGGAGTTGGACACCACTGTAGAGACCCAGTCAACCCTCTCCAAGGTCCCCAGTAGCCCAGAGGGTCAGGGTCAGCCTCAGTGGCCCCTCAGGCCCTGCTTCTGTGAGTGGGCCAGTCTAGGTGTTTCTGAGCCTCAGAGCGTGGCAAGAGCCAAGAGGGCCGGTTCTCAGGAAGGCTGCAGGTGGTGGTTCGGCCTCTGAAGGCCGGGCTGCATGTGCAGAGGCTGGGATGCGCCCACTAGGGCCATGCGGGAGCCGAGCGCCTCTGGTCAGGGAGCAGGAGGGAGACACAGCACTCTGTGGCTCTGGAAGACAGCTTGGGGCTTCATCTCTTCTGCAGAAAAGTGCTCTGCCCTGAGAAGGGGAGAAGCCACAGAACCTCCGAGGGCCTGAAGAGTGGACAAGGGGAGTTGGCGTGCTGCTCTTCCAGAAAGAGGGGCTGGGTGCCGGCCACACAAGCTGGGGGGCAGCTGACTGCCAGTAGGCTTCTCATGGGCCCTAGGCAGCGGGGGCTCACCCCAGCGAGACCCCAGAGAAACCTCTGGCAGGGGCGGGGTTTCTAGACTAGTAAGGCAGTTCCGGGCCTGCTCCTGGCCCTGGAGTTGGGGAGTCTCCAGACACAGGGTCCTTCTGAAGGAGGGGCCAGACCCTGAGGATGCAGCGTGGCTTTAGGAAAGGAGAACTGGCCGGGAGCAAGACGAGGGGGGTGGTGCCCTCGGACTGAGGATGGGACCCAAGCTGGTCTTGGGCAGAAGGGAGGGAAGAGGCTGCGACAGGGGCCATTCCCAGAACCAGGAGGGCAGGCGGGGGACAAAGGAGAAGGACACGGGAACTCCCGCCCCGCCCCCACCCCAAATGCACAAAGGCTGCGGGGCAGGGCGGGGCCAGGGCCAGGTTTGGCCAGCTCTAGGCAGGTCCCTGGGGGAGCTCCCTGCAGCCTTTCAAAACCGAGCCAGACTTCTAAAGCCCCAGGCCAGAGGAACGGCAGGGGAGGGGCTGGGGAGAACCGGGGCAGACCTGGTTCTCTCCATCTCGGAGCAAACACCCCTCGGGAGACCAGGGCAGCCAAGGGCAATTCGGGAACAGGGAGAGCTGCCCCTTGCCCCATCTCCCCCTTGAACTAAGTGGAGCAACCCGCCTCCTGGCAGCACAAACACTCCTAGGGGTCCCCCCACACGGACACCTGCAGACTCTGCCCAGATCCACCAGAGCAGATCCGCCCAGGAGAGGAGTGCTGGCACCACGGGCATCGGGCCGGCGGAAGCCTCAGCCTGACACAATTGGTGGACGTAGCTATAAAAAGCCAAGGAGAGTTTGAAATAGCAGTGGGGGAAGGGAGGAGGGGCTGGGAGGGGGCCGGAGTTCCGGAGGGAGGGAGGCAGGAGAGAGGGCCTGGGTGCTGACACCGGGTAGGAAACCAAGCCCCCTCTGGAGCGCCCCAGCCCACCGCACCTGTCCAGTGGGAGTTCACATCTGGAAACATTTGGAGATGCAGTGAAGTCCAGCCAGCCCGGTGCCCGGAGTTGGGGGACGGCGTGCGGGACAGGATGGCAACCAGGGCCGTCCACACCTCCCGCCTGGCTCTGGGCCGGTGGCTCCCATGGGGCCTGAGAGCAGAGCAGCCCCTCGCCCCAGTGCCTCCAGTCTCTGCCTCTTCCCTGGTCAAGCCGCTGGCCCTGGAGCCCCACCCCTCCACCAGGACTCCCACTCCGCAGGGGCCCGGGATCAGGGGAAGCTAAGCCTCACCGCACCTTTACCTGCTTCCTGTACCAGAGCCTCAGTGGCACCGCCCACCTGCCCAGGATACTGGGCTGATGGGGTCCCATGTATCTCGGGCTGTGGACATCAAGGCCAAAATTGGGCAACTAGAGGCCTGCAGGACTGAGACCCCCCATGGGCCCAGAGGGAGAAGAAGAGAGATCTTCAGAGCTCCTTCCCTGAGTCTCTACACCCCACTGCCCGCTGATCTCAGCCCTGGTTCCCACCGGCCATTACTGTTTCTGAGGTTCCTGCACCTGGGAGCCAGCCTCTGCCCCTGGCTCCTGCTGGTGGTCAGCTGTGGGGAGCTGGGCGCCAGGTGCTAGAGCAGATCTAGACCGAGGGGGTCGTGGGGAGCAGCTGATGAGGCCCTTCCCCTTGAGGCCGCCCTAACAGGAAACGCCGGGAGGGACTGGATTTGGGGCCATAGGACGGGGTGAAGGTACAGCAGGGGGCCTCAGCTCTCCCCACTGGTGGCTGGTGCCCTGGCCCTCCCCGGGGCCCGCCAGGGGAAGGGTGTGGCTGCACCGCCAGTGGCGGGAGTGGGCGCGGCCGCCCCCACGGGCGAGGGTAGGGCTGGCCGGCTGAGCGGTGACGTCAGCCCAGTGTAGGGGTTCCCTGGGAGTCGGCCTCAGGACACCTCGCAGACACCTCGCCTCCTGGGAGCGCAGATCCCGCCCTACCGCCCCGCACAGCCAGGGCCCGGAGGCTGGGCGCGGCGGGTGCGCCGCCCGCGGGCGCTGAGCTCGCGCGTGGACGGACCCGGCCCGCCGCGGCGCCCCCGGTCCTCCAAGTGCCGCTGCCCCTTTGTTCCCCCGCCTCCGCGCGCTCTCGCGGGCCCCGGGCCGGGAGCGTAGCGGGGCATGGTGAGGACCTGCTCCGCGCCAAGCCCGAGGGCGCGGTGCCCCCGCCCCAGGCCCCGGGTGCGCAAACACCTGCCGGGCGAGAACCAGACACCGGGGCGCCCCTCCTCGTGCTCCTGGCCGGCCTTCAGCTCCCACCCGGCTCTTCCCGGTCCAGACGAACAGCCCGGCAGCGCCACCTGCTGCCCGCGCCCTGGACGGGGCGGCCGGTCCGCGCGGGCCGGACCCCCGAGGGCCCTGCAGGCTGGGAGGAAGTGTGGCCTGGGAGTCCGGGTCTTCAGCGGTCTCCAGCCTCCCGGCACCCTCCCGCATCTTCCTCCGAGACCCTCCCCTTGGCCCATCTGCAGCCCCGACTGTTCACAGTACCCCTCTGCTGCGGTCCTCTGGCTCACTGCCACACCCCAGGGCTCAGGGTCACATCTGCTGTCAACGGCCACAGCTGTGTCTCCAGCCAGATTTCATCCTCGGCCTTCAGACCCAGAAAGGACAAGCTGCCAGGTGCCACCTACAGTCTAGCTGGCACCTTGGCTCCCTTCCTTTCCCCTTGCCCACTCCCTCCCCTCACTCCACTGCCCTCCAGGAAGCAGCACTGACTGTGACTCCCAGCCCCTGCACCTCTCATCTGGATGGGGTCGCCACGACCAGGCCTCCTCCGTGGGCCCCCCACACCTTCCCACCTCCACTGAGCTGCCTGCAAGCACCCTCCTCCACCAGCCAGTGCTTCTCTCTTCCTGGAAGGTGCCCCTGCTCTGGAGCCACTGGTGCCTGCGTGCTCCATGTTTATCCATGGCTCCCCCAATCTCAGGTGCAGTTGTGTGCTAAGTCAATTCAGTGGTGTCCCGCTCTGTGCGACCCCATGGACTGTATGCCGGCCAGCCTCCTCCATCCAAGGAATTCTCCAGGCAAGAATATTGGAGTGGGCTGCCCTTCCCTTCTCCATCTAGGTGCAGGGCCTCACTCAAATCCGTCCTTTGCTGAGTGGCCATTCACACTCGTCCTCCTTCATCGGGGGTCTGCCTCTGCCCCCACTGCCCAGCAAGGGCCTGGCGCTGAGAGTCCTGATCTCTGCCTTCACGTTCAGATGACATTCTCCTGTGTGCCTGAGTGTGTCCAAATATCCCTTGTTTATAAGGACACTGGTCCCACTGGATTAGGGCCCACACTCGTAACCTTATCTAAACTAATTTAATTTGCAAAGACCCCATCCGCCAGTGTTAGGGGTGCACCTCCACCACCTGCCTGCAGGGTCGCTCCAGCTCTGCTGCACCCCACCATGGCTTAGTCCATGCAGAGTCTGATTATCGCAGGAAGCCTCACCGTGCCATCACACGGATGATGTCCCCTTGATAGACTGCAGAGCGCAGGACTGAGGGACATTCTAGATCTAAAATAACATACATGCATGCCGAAGGGATGGGTCTCATGAAAATTTAGGAACTTGCCACACCTAGGTGACTGCACCTTTGCGGGAGTTCAGTTATCTGGAAGTACCAAGACGTCCCCTCCAATGTGAAGGACAAGTTTTTACACTTGAGCACCTCAACACTAGAAGAGCACAAACATTTTGATGGGCTATCAATCAGGCAAGTGTCTAAACTGGAAAGCACAGCAACATAAGGTCTTTTCAATTAAAAGAAGTCCAGGGAATTCCCTGCTGGTCCAGTGGTTAGGATTCCATGCTTTCATTGCCAAGGGCCTGGGTTCAATTCCTGGACGGTAACTAAAATCCGGCAAACCACACAGTGTGGAAAAAAAAAAGTCCAGAAGTAAGAAGTGCAAGACTGCTGCGGAGGTCTCAGAGTTTCAGCAGTAAACTCAAATCCTTTCCGTCTTTCTGCTCTGCCATTAGTAGCATGCCTCATGGTCCAAGATGCCTGCAGAAGCTCTAGCCGCTGTCTTCCCATTATTGACAGGAACCAGGAGACTGGGCCGGGCTTGGCTGGGATGGAGGGATAAAAGGGATACCCTGCAAGCCACCTAGCGACTTCCACCTGCATCTCATTGGCCCCTCTGCCTACACGGGAACCTGGGGGAAAGGAGTAGGAGGAGGAAAATGAAGGAACAGGAAAAAGGGAAGGAGAGGAGAAGGATATGACATTGGGCAGGCGACATCATCTCCGACCAGAGCTCACTGAGTGTGCTGGGCTCACTGTGTGCCTGCTCAGTCGTGTCCGGCTCTGCGACCTTGTGAGCTGCAGCCCGCCGGGCTCCTCTGGCCACGGGATTTTCCAGGCAAGAATGCTGGAGTGGGGTGCCATTTCCTCCTCCGGGGGATCTTCCCGACCCAGGGGACATCTGCGGGCGTGAGGGGAGAGTGGGTGTGAGGGGACATCCGAGGTGTAAGGGGACATCTGGGGGTGTGACAATACATCCGGGGTGTGAGGGGACACTCGGGTGTGAGGGGACATTCCGGAGTGTGAGGGGACATTCTGGAGTGTGAGGGGACATCTGGATGTGAGGGGACATCCGAGGTGTGAGGAGACATCCAGGGGTGTGATGGTACATCTGGGGTTTGAGGGGACATCCAGGGGTGTGAGGGAACATTCTGGAGTGTGAGGGGACATTTTGGAGTGTGAGGGGACATCTGGGGGTGTGAGGGGACATCCAGGTGTGAGGAGACATCCAGGGGTGTGATGGTACATCCGGAGTGTGAGGGGACATCTGGGGTGTGTGAGGGGACTTCTGCGGGTGTGAGGGGACAGTGGGTGTGAGGGGACATCCGGGGTGTGAGGGNAGTCAAGATTATTCCTCAGCAACAGGAAGATTTTTATTAAATGTGTAGTAATACTAATAATTTCCATCTGATAGCACTTTATAGTTTATAAGGTACTTTCACTTCCATCATACATTTATTCATTCATTATGGGGGCAAGCATTGTTTGTCTGCATGGGATTCCCCGGGTGGCTCAGTGGTAAAGACTCTGCCTACCAATGCAGGAGATGTAGGAGATGGTGGGTTTGATCCCCAGGTTGGGAAGATCCCCTGGAGGAGGAAATTGCAACCCACTCCAGTATTCTTTGAAGGAAAATTCCCTGGACAGAGAAGCCTGTGGGCTCCTAGTCTGTGGGCTATAGTCCGTGAGGTCTCAATGAGTTGAACGCAACTGACCACACACACATACATACACATCTTCCCCATGTGCCGGGGAAGCAAAAAATGAGAACAGCCATGGCTGCTGTAGAGTGTTGCCCTGCTGCTCAGCCCCAAATGACAATGAGAAAATGACAAGGGAGTTGAGTGGAGACCAAGGTAGCAGCATTATTGCTTTCAGAGCTGCATAATGAACATCAGGCATCAAATGTCAGAATCAGGCTTTCTCCTAGACCACCTCATGCCTTTACCATCAAATATAGCCCTTGTGTTCTGGCCAAGGGAAAACTCTATGAACAGGTAATTACTCAACCAACTACTCTGGATTTAGCACTTGCCTTGCACCAGAAGTGTCATTCATAACATATTAACTCTATCAATAAAAAGGAATTTCTTCCCATTCCATTGAAAAAAAGACCTTGAGAGAAGAGAAGGAAAGGAGGGAAGGAGGGAGAAGGAGAAAGAGAGAGGGAGGGAGGGAGGGAAGGAGAAGGGGAGAGTCTTTATTATATTAACAGAACTCTGATTCTATTCCAGGAGACCACGTACCTCCTTAGGAATATTCACACCCCAGATTCTCTTGTAGCCACATGTAGCCAAGTGACCATTTGCAGCCAGTTAGATGTAAGCTAAAGTCTACTGAGCAGTTTCCAGAAGAGTTATCGTTTTGCTGATAGAGACATTCTCCACTGCAGTATGGTTTTTATCCTTCACAATTCCTCTTGCTTGGCATGCAGACTTGATGCTTAGAGACTAGATATCCATCTTGCAACCATAGAGACAAAAGTTCTATATTCAGAATGTCAGAGCAGAAAGCGAGAAGGGGCCTAGGTCCTTGAGTATTTGCTTGAGAAGTTGCACGAGGTCTAGATCATCCATCTGATTCTTGTTCCCTAAGAAAAATAAAGCTATATTTGCTTAAGCCACTGTGGTCAGGTTTCTATTCCATGCAGCCAGGCACAATCCTAGTTGACAACAGGTGTTAAGTACTGTCATAAGAGAAGGGTCAAAATGCTTTCTTAGGCTCTTTACTACAATTTTTCCTTCAGCGCCATTAAAGAACGCAATGCAGTATGACATAGCAGGAAGAGTCAGATACTTTAGAAGTGAGTTTTAGGCCTGGAGAAGCCTAGTAGTGAATGCTGCAACTCTTATTAACTGGCTATGTCACCCCAAACAGGATCTTAACTGTAAAGTGACAACAGCAATCTCCATTTCACAATGAGTTCTACACGAAAAGGGCATGGTGCATGTTAAGTGCTCAATAGATGGTTATGGTGCTTTAGATGGGGGCAGAGGGGATCCTAACAGTATTTCAAGGTTCTGACCTGGGCTCAAGGGTCGTGCATCCTTAGTGAAGACGTGTGTTTTCTGGTTGTTTGGCCAAACCCTGTTTTGATGGGATACTCTAGGACAGTAAAAATCAGCTGTTAAGCTACCAAGTCAGAACTTTAACATCTAAATTAGCATGTTAGGAACTTCAGAGGCTGTGTGGCATAGGACTAAGAGTTCTGACTTTGGGGCCAGATACCTCTAGGTGTGAATTCTGGTGCCACCTCTTTCTACTTACATAACCTGGGTGGATTACACCATGACTATGAAGTTGGATTTCTTCCTTGGCTTGTACACTTACCTTACACAGGCTGTCAAGAGTCTCCAATGAGATAACATACATGAATATGCTTAACCTGCACAAATATTACTGATATGAATGTTTGTATTCTCCACTCTGGTACAGTGGTGAGCCCAGTGCTGGCAGGGGAGGGGGAGATTGCAGAGGAGGAAAGAGTTTGTTGTGGCCATAAATTGAATTTCAAATACACAGAATCACTGGTCTGCAAAGAACCACAGTTGGAGGTTGTTTCGGTCAATGCTAGCCTTGAAGCAGAAGCTTCCCAGGTGGCACAGTGATAAACGATCCACCTACCAATGCAAGAGATGTGAGAGACACAGGTTTGATCCCAGGGTAGAGAAGATCCCCTGGAGGAGGAAATGGCAACCCACTCCTGTATTCTTGCCTGGACAATTCCATGGACAGAAGAGCCTAGCAGGCTATAGCCCACAGGGTTGCAAAGAGTCAGACACGACTGAACACAGCTTTGACGCAAACTTGACCATTTGGCTTGTGAGGTGGCAGCTACCTGCTGGGCAGCAGCTCTTGGGAGGATGGGGGTGGTGGTGGAAGAGGGGTTCAAAGCCTGACACTGCTCCCTGGCCTTTCTCCACTGTAGCCATCACCCTGAGGGTCCAGTATGGCTAAAAATATACTTTGCCTCCAACACAGCTCAATATATTTGGGGCTAAGGAGGGGCTGGAGGAGGCGAGAGCCTAGCTGAACACTGCCTGTTGGTAATAAAGGCCCCAAGATGCACACAGCTCCTCTGCAGAGGCCCCCAACCTTTTAGGCACTAGGGACTGGTTTCACAGAAGACAATTTTTCAACAGACTAGAGAGGGGTAGTTTCCAGATGATTCAAGCACATTGCATTTATTCTGCACTTTATTATTATTAATCGGCTCCACCTCAGATCATCAGGCACTAGATCCTGGAGGTTGGGGACCCCTGCTCCAGAGGAGAGACATGCCCCGCTCCCGGATCAGTGGCTGCTCTTCTCTGCCTCTCCAGCTACCCCTCTTCTAGCCAAGGCATCTCAGGGAACTTATTACCAGGTCAAGTCCATCCTGTTCTTATGGCCCTGCATTGGTGGCACTTGGATTTCAATATAGATGCTTGTATAAGGGAGGGGGAGGGAGAGCAAAGAAGCCAGGGCTGCTCCTGTAGCAGTCACTGCTGGTGTAGCCCTGGGTATGCACAGTGGGGTCTCCCCAACATACGCAAAGGGAAAGAGCACTATTTCGGAGTCAGAAGGGCCTGAGATCAAGTCTTATAATCTGCTAACTCTGAGACAGTCATATAACTTTGTGTGTGTGCTCAGTTGCTCAGTAGTGTCCGACTCTTTTGTGACCCTGTGGACTGTGGTTTGCCACGCTCCTCTGTCCATGAGATTTTCCAGGCAAGAATACTGGAGTGGGTTGCCATTTCCTCCTCCAGGGGACTTTCTGACCCAGGGATTGAACCCCCATCTCCTGTGTCTTCTGCACTGGCAGACGGATTCTTTACCACTGAGCCACCTGGAAAGCCCCTAGTCATATAACCTTACTGATCCTTAGTTTCCTTGAACTTTTTGTGAAATAGTCATTTTAAAAAGCAATAATAACAGCTGAAATTTATAATAATTATAGATAACATTTCAGTTCAGTTCAGTCACGCAGTCGTGTCCGACTCTGCGACCCCATGAATTCCAGCACGCCAGGCATCCCTGTCCATCACCAACTCCCAGAGTTCACTCAAACTCATTTCCATCAAGTCGGTGATGCCATCCAGCCATCAACTGCAGCACGCCAGGCTTCCCTGTCCATCACCATCTCCTGGAGTTAACCCATACTCATGTCCATCGAGTCGGTGATGCCATCCAGCCATCTCATCCTCTGTCGTCCCCTTCTTCTCCTGCCCCCAATCCCTCCCAGCATCAGAGTCTTTTCCAATGAGTCAGCTCTTCGTGTGAGGTGGCCAAAGTACTGGAGCTTCAACTTTAGCATCATTCCTTACAAAGAACACCCAGGACTGATCTCCTTTAGAATGGACTGGTTGGATCTCCTTGCAGTCCAAGGAATTCTCAAGAGTCTTCTCCAACACCACAGTTCAAAAGCATCAATTCTTTGGCGCTCTG
The DNA here is from genome assembly GCA_006410675.1 of Oreotragus oreotragus. Taxonomy (NCBI): domain Eukaryota; kingdom Metazoa; phylum Chordata; class Mammalia; order Artiodactyla; family Bovidae; genus Oreotragus; species Oreotragus oreotragus. The sequence continues at coordinate 172,813 of SJYX01011607.1, forward strand.
CTGACCAGTTAATATGTGCCAGACTCTGCCCTAAGCTTTTACATGTAGTATTTCATCCCATTTTCCCAATAACCCTATGGGGTAGGCATTCTGTTGTCTCCAGGACTCCCCATCTATTTTATAGATGAGGAAACTGAGGCACACAGAGTTAAAGTAAGCTACTCAGGGTCACACAGAGAGTAAGAATAATGTGTAACGAATGAAAAGTGTTTGGCATGTGGTGTGATTCACTCAGTGGTAGCGATCCCAGGGAGATGTGCCCATGTTAATAGAGAAGCTTTTTCCTTTCTTCCTGCCTTTTCCCCATCTGCAATAATGAGACACCCGTCATCTCACACTAGCCCTGGAAGGTGAGCAGTACCAGTACAGATGAGCGTATCCGTCAAGAAAACACCACCATTCTAATACCTCAAACACAGAGAACTGAACACAGGGACCTCATCACGCAGTGATGCTCAGAGAGCTGCAGTGGCAATCAGAGCAGTAGCAAACATGAGACCGCCACCGTTTCAGGCCTCTGGCTGGATCGAGAAACAGCCAGCCAGAAGCTGGGACCCACGAGGAAGAGGCTGCTCAGACTGAGCGCTGCGGACCAGACTCAGCGGGACTGCAGGTGCCACACGCCCTGGCTTCCCTTCTCCCTCATCCAACTTTCTTCTAGGACCATGCATCGACCAGACCTAATTGGAAGTTGGGGGATATAGTTTCTTAAGATATAAAGCAGAACAGAGGAGGGGAGAGAACAGACAAATAATAGCCATGGAGAGGAAAACGGGTGACCTATTTGAGGCAATAGAAGTAATCGGGTGTGTATCTAGGACTTGAGTCCTGTCTTTTTATGCCCCTGTAATGCTTCCCAGTCTCTTGACTTGTCCAGCAAAGGATTATCTCAACTCTTTATTCTGTTCATTATATATATATTTTTTCTAAAGCTTCCCCACTCTTTTCAAGGCTTCAACCATACCCAAATCATCTTTCTACAGTTGACCTGGTTCCCATATCTTCATATGGCCTCCAGACCATGTGACAATTATTTGACATCCACCTGTTTACTCCTTTTCTGCATTCAATCTTAGTATCTTCTCCAATCTGAATAAGAGTGCTCCATCCACCCCACATTGGCCAGGGTTCAGTTGGGGAAGCTAAAACTCTGTGACTGTTATGGAATAAAAGATGTTGAGTTGAGTTCAGTTCAGTTCAGTCACTCAGTCATGTCCAACTCTTCACAACCCCATGGACTACAGCATGCCAGGCCTCCATGTCAATCACCAACTCCCGGAGTTTACTCAAACTCATTTCCATTGATTCAGTGATGCCATCCAACCATCTCATCCTCTGTCATCCCCTTCACCTCCCACCTTCAATCTTTCCCAGCATCACGGTCTTTTCAAATGAGTCAGCTCTTCGCAGCAGGTGGCCAAAGTATTCAAGTTTCAGCTTCAGCATCAGTCCTTCCAATGAACATTCAGGACTGATCTCCTTAGGATAGATTTGTTGGATCTCCTTGCAGTCCAAGGGACTCTCAAGAGTCTTCTCCAACACCACAATTCAAAAGCATCAATTCTTCGGTGCTCAGCTTTCTTCAAATTCCAACTCTCCCATCCATACATGACTACTGGAAAAACCATAGTCTTGACAAGACAGACCTTTGTTGGCAAAGTAATGTCTCTGCTTCTTAATATGCTGTCTAGGTTGGTCATAACTTTTCTTCCAAGGAGTAAGTATCTTTCAATTTCATGGCTGCAATCACCATCTGCAGTGATTTTGGAGCCCCCCAAAATAAAGTCAGCCACTGTTTCCACCATTTCCCCATTTATTTGCCATGAAGTGATGGGACCGGATGCCATGATCTTCATTTTCTGAATGTTGAGCTTTAAGCCAACTTTTTCACTCTCCTCTTTCACTTTCAT
>SJYX01011607.1:184504-217055 GCA_006410675.1 Oreotragus oreotragus
CCGGTCCCGGGAGAGGTGCCAGGAGCGGGGCTTGCTCCCACCCCCCCGCCCATGCCGTCCGCAGGTCAGGTCAGCTCGGGGTTGCTCACGGCTGCTCCCTGGGCCCTGGCACCCACTGGGGAGGCTCCAGCCCCAGCCCTGCAGACTGGCTCTGGCTAGGAGGAGTTTTCTCCGAGGCGCCTGCTGTGTGGCAGGTGTTCTCGTGGCCGCAGTCACGTTCACTGGCTTCACAGACGTGGACGTACTCAACGCCCACCAAGCGCTGAAAGTGCTGGGGCACACGGCGGAGGTCCTGTGGGTCCTGTCTGTCATCGCAGGCTGTCCCCGCCCGCCTGCCCGGCCCGCTCCTGCCTCCTGGAAGTAGGACTTCGGGCTGAGTCTGTGCAGAACCCGGGGTCTAGGGGTGCTGTCTGCAGAGTACCCCGCATGGCTCTGCGCTGTTGTGGCGGAGGCCCAGGCACTTCTCCGGACGTGGGCCTGCAGCAGGGGTTGGAAATGCTTTGTGATGGAAACCCTTGTTTTCAAATACATTCTCTTGTTCCTGCGGGAAGGCCTCCTACCTTTTTGGCTGAAGAAGTGCTGGGCTCAGCTGAGTTCTGAGAGCTCTGGCGTTTATAATTCATACAAAAATAAACGTGTCCTCTTGTTGTGACCTTGCTGGCTTTTGTGCACTTCCTTCCAGGCCGACCCGGTGTAGCCAGGTTTAATGTACGATTGTCAGCCCCACCAGGGAGGAAGGACCTGCGAACCCTGGCTTGTGCGCGGCCGTGATATTGGGGTGGTCTGTATCATTTCTTCTCGTGTGTTGCCTCCTCATTGGATGTGTGGCTGTAGGTGGAAGCGTTGGTGGTTTGCGGGCCCTGAGTCTGAACTGTCGCCAGGAGGACAGCGGGCCCCGGTTCACAGCAGACGGCCACTCTCTTGTGAGGTGGCGCTGTGTAAGGCGCAGCCCGCCACCTGCCGTGGAGCCCACGGAGCTCATGTCCGCTCACAGGCCCTGTTCAGCCATCAGGCGGAGCGCCCACGTGGCCGTCCACACGGTTGGGGGCAGGGGCGTGCACAGGCCAGCCCAGGGCCCCCGCCCCCTGCTCGGCTCCTGCTTGGGGGCTGAGGCAGGTCCAGCTGCCCTCCCAGCTGGAGCCCCCCTGGGGTGCAGGTGTGCTCGTGGGGCCCGCGTGGACCCTTTCAGGACGGAGCAACAGGGGCCTGACGGGGTCTGCCATCAGCCTGCTCCTGTCCGCACAGTCAGGACCCGCGGGCACAGGGCTGACTTGGGGCCAGCGTGGCCGGCCCTGCACGTGGTGCTCAGAGGCCCTTTCCCTGCCACCAGCCGGGTGGCCGCGGCTGCTCTTTCGGATCTCCAGGTCTTAGTCTGGCCCTGCCGCCTCCCCCAGGGGGCCGTGGCTCCTCGCGGGTAGGGGGCCACGTCCTGGCGTCTCTTCCTATCGCGCCTGCAGTGGTGGCTGCGCTGTAGGAGCAGGCTCTGCTGCGAGGGTGTGGTGGGCATGTCTCCACAGTGCCCTTGCCCCGCGCCTGCCCAGCAGGGAGGGGAGAGCGGGGCTGGGTGCGCAGCTGTGTTTGCCCAGCGTCTGTGGGCCTTACGGCGTCAGCGCGCATCAGGACACTGGGCCTGCAGGCGTCCCCAGCTTTCTGCTGATTGGCTGCAGTCAGGGTCCCAGGGCCCTCCGGTCGCACAGCGGATGGGAGAGCAGCTCGCGGGTAGACTGCAGTTTCCTCAGTGTTTTTCTCAGGAGTCTGGGTCACTTGGTTTCTAATGAAAACAGTAAAATGGCCCTCAGGCGAGGTTTGGAGGGGTCTGGGCTAGAGACTGCACCCTGGCCCTTGTGAGCCTATGGTGGACTGCTTGCACGGCCCACGGCCCTGCCCGCGGGACCTGACCCAGGAGCCGCCCGTGGGCGGCGTGGCCACACCAGGATCTCGACTTCCTGGGCTCCCTCTGGGTGGGCCCACGGTTCCCTGGGCTGACCCAGCTCAGGGCCTCAGGCCCTCCTAGACCCAGGCACCCTTGGGTGGGATTGGGGAGCTTATGTCTTTATCTTTGGTTCGCATCTTCTGCAAACCAGCGGAGTACTGGCCGTGTCGCACTCCTGCCCAGAAGGCCTTCTGGGTGCCCTTGTCTGAGGGGTGGAGTCCTCATCTCCCTCCATCCCCACCCACACCCATGGGTGCCCCTTGCACTGAGCCTCTGATGCCAAAAGCCCTGCCTGCGCTCCTTGCCTTGGAGAACCTCCCGCCTGCCCACCCAACTCCTGTGTGGCTTTCTGGTCACAGCGTTTAGAATATTTGACCTCCAGCTTCAGGGCCCAGACGCAAATGAGGGCAAGCATTGAGCTTCCCAGCCATCTTCTTAAAGCTGCCTGCTCTATCCGTTAGAGAAATGAACGGGCCTTGCCTGGCAGTCCAGTGGCTGGACTCTGGGCTTCCACTGAAGGAGCATGGGGCCAGGCCCTGGCTGAGGAACCAGGAGCCTGCATGGCCAGAAAAAAAGAAAAAGAAAATGATCCCATTTCCAATAACATTGAAAAGAATAAAATATTTATGAATAAACTAAGGAGGTGAAAACTTTGTATGTTGAAAACTATAAGACATCAGTTAAATAAATTGAAGGCATAAAAGACATTCTGTGTTCATGGATTGGAAGAACTAATATGGTTGAAATAGCCACACTATCCAAAGCAACCTAGAGACTCAGTGTAATCACTATCAAAATTCCAATGGCATTTTCACAAAAATATAAAAAATGATTGTAGAATTTGTAAGGAAACACAGAAAACCCCAAAGCAGTTGTGGAAAAGAACCGAGTTGGAGGTATCACATGCAATGATTTGAAACCATGTTATAAAGCTGCAATAATCAAAGCAGTGTGGTACTGGCATAAAAACAGATGAAGATCGATCACAAAAATATAAAAAATGATTGTAGAATTTGTAAGGAAACACAGAAAACCCCAAAGCAGTTGTGGAAAAGAACCGAGTTGGAGGTATCACATGCAATGATTTGAAACCATGTTATAAAGCTGCAATAATCAAAGCAGTGTGGTACTGGCATAAAAACAGATGAAGATCGATCGAACAGAATTCACAGCCCGGGGGGGTGGGGGTGGGCAGGGGAACAGCCGTGTGTGGGGTTGGTTAACTTACGACAAAGGAGCCAAGAATATACAACGGGCAGGGGGTGGTCTCCCTAATAAACGTTGCTGAGAAACGCATGCACCTGCGAAAGAATGAAGCTGGACCGTTGTCTTTTGCCACATACAAAAGTGAACTTAAAGTGGATTGAACAGTTGAACCTAACACACGAAATCTTAAAACTTGCGGAGGAAAACGTAGGCAACATGTTGACATTGGTCTTGGTGATGGTTTTTTTTTGCATTTGACTCCAGAGGGAAAGGCAACAACAGGAAAAGTCAGCGGCGCGACATTGACTCAGAGCCTGCGCGGCAGCCGGGCCGCCAGCAGGGGCAGAGACAGCCTGGGGGTGGGGGGAAGGCAGCCAGCCGCCCGCCTGACACGGGCTTCAGACCCAGAACACGCCGCGAGCTAAGGCACGCAGGAGGCCTAAACAGACACTTCCCAAAGGAGGCGCGCAGAGGCCGACAGGCGCACGAGAAGGTGCTCCGCATCACTGACCAGGAAAGCGCGCCGAAGCCTCGCCCAGATAGCGCCTCGCCCGCCAGAACGGTCATCAGAAGAAAGACGCGCGGTCTCAAGAGTTGCCGCAGACATAGAGAAAAGGCTTTGTGCAGGGTTGGGAATGTCAGCTGGCACAGCCACCATGGAGAACAGCGTGGAGGGGCCTCAGGAAGCAGAGGGGAACTGGCGCCTGGTGCAGCAGCCCGCTCTTGGGAGTGGATCTGAAGGCAGTCGCTTTCTGGAGGAGAATTCTACATCCATGTAGACGTCTCTACGTCCGCTGCAGCGCTAGTCACAGTTGCCAAGATACGGAAGTGTCTTCAGTGTCGATCGGTGGGCGAACGGATGGAGAACCGTGGCCCGCGTGTGTGCGCAGAGACCCCTAAGGAGGGGAAAGGCCAGCCGCCTGGGGAGGCGTGGTGCACGTGGCCCCATCAGAGAACAGAGGAACGGGCAGGGAGAATGCGCCCCAGGCCCCTGGGGAGAGCCTGGCTGCGCTGCTCGTGGCTGTAGTCGAGGGGCCGTCCACGACACAAGACTGCCTGTCTCTGCTGGCCTCACGTAAGTGGACAGGCACACGCATGGAGATACCCCGAGGGTGAAGGCAGACGCCCTTTACTCTTAGCATGCATGTGTGCAGGTGCCGCCTTCCCAAGATGCGGGCCGAAGCCCTACTCAGGTGGAGGCGCGGGGCAGTGTGGATGAAACAGGGATGAGAGGCTGCCGCTCTAGGGCCAGAGGCAGAGGCTGGAAACAGGCGACAGGGACGTGAAGGGCGCTCAGCCGTGTCCGGCTCTTTGCGACCCCGTGGACTGTCCCTGGAATTCTCCAGGCCAGAATACTGGGGTGAGTAGCCTTTCCCTTCTTCAGGGGATCTTCCCAACCCAGGGTTGGAACCCAGGTCTCCTGCCTTGCGGGCAGATTCTTTACCAGCTGAGCCACCAGGGAAGCCGGAGAATACCAGAGTGGGTAGCCTATCCCTTCTTCAGCAAGATGGGTCGCCATATAGACATCGGCTGCGCGAGCGACTCAGCCTGTTTCTTACTGAAGGATTTTGAAAGCAGTCTCTGTTGATGAAAATCAGTAAGGTGCTTTCTTTTTGTCTCTGCTGATTCTGGAGTGTTTAGGTTGAAGCTGTTCACAAGAGAAGGCCGCCCCCGAGCTCCTGTCTGCAGGCCCTGCCTCTGCTCTGGGTCCCTGGCTGGTGGCGTTAGAGCCCCTTGATCTGATTGTGAGGTCAGGGGGCCAGTATCCACTGGGGTTTCTGGGCAGGCTTTGCTCCAGCGCGCTTCCTGTCCCAGCAGACCTCATGTGACCCCCTGGCAACCCTCCCAGTAGAGACCTGACGTGTGTGTGCTGGGGGCCCCCGGCTGTCCCCGCGGCAACCCCCTCACAGGTTCCCAGAGCCTGCTGGATCCAGGGTAGTCCCTCCTTCCATCCCGTTCAGCGTCTCGCTCTTCCCTGCTGCTCCACCGTGGCCAGCCATGCCCAGAAAGGCCCCGCCCGCGTCACCATCCCCATGATCCTGCAGTCGGGCCCCTCCAGCCGTCCCTCTGGAGGCAGGCAGGGAGGGCTCACGTCTGTGCGCCAGTCTCTGGGGCCGGCCTGGGGAGGTGCCCACTGTAGCGTGCACTGTGCCCCCCTCTGCCATCCCTGGCCCCATGCTGGCATCCCCACACAGCAGCCTGCCCTTGGCCAGGGCCTCTGCTGAGACAGGTCTGCCTGGCCCTCTGCCTTGGAGGGGAGCCGAGGCTGCCCCTTTGGTGGGTCCCTGTGGTGTGAGCAGGGACTGGGCCCTGCAGAGCTTCCTGTGAGCCGCTGGGGTCTGAGGTGTGACAGCAGCCCCCTCTGACGGGAGCAGAGCCAGTGCTGGGCTCCAGGGCAGCTCAGACGGGGCAGCTTGCGGCCTCCCCCCCGCTCAGCCACCCTGGGCGACCGGGGACCTGGGGAGAGGGAAGCACACCCCCGGCCTCCTGGGAGCTGACAGACGGCTGAGTGAGGCGCCGCCTCTCGTTCCAGGTGTCCCCGGGCCCCCGGGAAGTGTCCTCTTGGGCTGTGTGGCCCGGGGCCTGGCCTCCGCGCTCAGAGGAGCTGGTGAGAGGCGGTGCCAGCCTCGCGTAGCGGCCACGCGCAGGACGAGCGCGCCCTGCAGAGCCTGACTTGGCCGCTCCGAGCCAGCCGCAGGCCCTCCCTTCTGCAGCTCGCGGTCTCGCCGCCCAGGTCGGCCTCGGGCGCAGCTTCTGTCCTCTGTGCGTCCTGTTCTCTCCTCGCGGGTGGAGGGGGAGAGAGCAGGTGTGAGCCTTCACCTTTCTGGGCTGTGGACACGGTGACGAAGGCCGCAGGCCAGCCCGGAGCACCGGGTCTCTGGCCGTGACGCCTCTGAGGAGACGCTTTGTCCTGTCAGCCCTTTAGTTAGCCACATCGATATACACAGTCTGGATAAACGCTTGATTCCTCGCCTCTGCTTACCAGCTCTCAGAATTAAGTGTTGATTCTGTAACGCTTGCTCCAAGCAACCAAGAGAGTGTACAGTATGCATTTCACTAAGAATCGATGGACTGGAGCAGCCTCGGTCTTGGAGGCTACTGCAGCTCCGATCCTCCTTGATGGTCACTCTGCCCCGTCCGTGGCCTCTGGACGCTTACTCAGGCTGCTTCCAGCCTTGTGACAGTGACTCTCGGGGCTTCGGAGCGTGACCCTGCTCTCTGCTGTGACAGCAAAGCCCCGCTGCAGCCTGCCTTTCCTCCGGGGAGCCCTGGTTCCGTGTGGTGGGAACGGCTCGTGGAGACCACGTTCCCGGTGCCAGGGGCGCCCACTGCTCTGGGATGGTCATCGTCTTGGGGACTCCTGGGGAACAGACAGCGCGTGGAAAGACTGAAGGTGGCCTGGGGTCACGCTGGCCCTCCCCACCCCGCTGCAGGGCCCAGGGCTTCCGTGGGAGACCTGGCCCGTTCCGTAGCCGTGCCTCACCGTGCTGAGGGGCTGGGGCTGCCGCCTGCTGGCTGAGCCCCGTGACTCCCCCTTGTCTGGACAGGGGCCTCTCCTGCCAGTGCGACGCGCTGCTAACAGCGGGGGTGGAGCAGTGGGCGTCCTGGCCGGCCCTCAGTCCTGTCTGGGCGTTCCGTTGTCGCTGAGGTGGGTTTCTCTCCAGGAGGTTGTGCTGCTAACCGATTATATGATTAGAGACAGTGGTTCTCTGCTGTCTGTCTGAATCTTTGTAATTCTGATTCGTGATTATGGTGGTTCTGTCCTGGCTTTTTAAATTTTCCTAATTTTTAAAACAGTTTTGTAGTTAGAGGTAACAGTTTTTATTTTCAGGAGCAGATCTTTCTGGCCTGCTCTCCTGGTATAGAGGCTGTTCTGATTCTTACTTATTCATTCTCTGTGTTATCTTTATTTTTTGAAAGCTCCACTTTAAAAAAAAACACATGTACTCATCTTGAAGTTTGTCTCTGGCTTGGCTGGGTCCTCGTGCCGTGTCTGGACCTTCTCTCGCTGTGGCGAGCGTGTGCCATTCTGGCTGCCGTGTGCAGGTGTCCTCGTCGCCGTGTCTGGGCCTGCTCTCGGCTCTCGCTGTGGCGAGTGTGGGCCACCCTGGCTGCCGTGTGCAGGCTTCTCAGCGTCGTGGCTCCCGGTGTGCAGCACACGCTGTCGGTGTGCGGGCGTCAGGAGCTGCAGCTCGTGGGCTCGGTGGCTGTGGCCCCCAGGCCCCAGAGCGCAGGCTCAGCAGTTGACAGGCAGGCGTAGCTGCCCCTCAGCATCTGAGGTCTTCCTGAGTCAGGAGCCAGGCCTTATCCTCTGTGCCACCAAGGAAGTTCTCTCTGCATTGTTTTTTAGTACCTTTGGATCAGACTCCACCCATCACCTTTCTTTTGATCTCTATTTAAATAGAGTGAGTTTTCTCGTGTGTGTGTATGTCTGTGCATGTTGGGTGGCCTACACTAGCCTTTTTGGTTTTGTGCTCTAAAGGTCCCACTTCTGTTATCAGAAGTGTCAAAGTTGGGCTGGGTTGGCCTCCCCATCCAGGCTCCCCCCGGAAAGGAGCTGTGTGGGTTGGCCTGGGCTGGCCTGTCCACACCTGCAGACCTCGCCGTGCGGGGCCCGCCTGAGCCCAGATGCCACCGTGCTGGGCGCCTCCTTGCTTCCTGGGCGCCTGTATTCGGTGACGGGCTACCTGGCGTTCGCAAAGACCCTGGCTCTCTCCACACACCGTGCTGCCCCATCACGTGCTTTACACGCCGAGACGTTTCCTGTGGGCGCCTCCGCACGTGTTGAGAGCCCTCTGTGAGGATGTCAGCAGGGGCACCGAGCAGCTTCTCTGCCCGTGGAGGGAGTCGCGTGGGGGGCTGGCCCCCGAGCCACAGAGGGGCCCCCTGCTGTCCCCTCGTCTCTCAGCTCCTCTTTCTCCGCGTGGAGCAGTTCTGTTTCCCACCTGCCTGCTCTGCCCGGGGCAGCCGTGGTCACAAAGCTTCCTGACCCGCTGAGGGCCCTGGGTTTGGGGCAGCAGGAGTTTGATCGTCTGTGTGGGACAGGCAGGGTCTCCCTGGGTGAGAGGCTGGGGTCGGACCTCTGAAGGGCTCCAGGGAGACCCAGAGAGGGGAGCCTGACCTGGAGCGGGGAGCCGCTGCCCCAGCTCCACGTCCAGGTGCCAGGGTTTAGAGCGGCCGGCACCGGGCTCGAAGCTGAGCCGAGGCTCCTGGAGGGAAAGACGGGAGGGAACCAGGTGCAGCAGGAAGGCCTCGGGCAGGCTCGCTCTCCAGCTCGAGGTTTTTCTCATCGACCTGTCTTGACTCTTAAACCGCCAAGCCCACTGGATCTGGAGAATTGCAGGCCTGGAAAACGCAGGCCCAGTGTCACGCTGGAGCCTGAGACGGACCCAGAAAGGGAACCACGGGACGGGGGGGCGAGCTGGAGAGCGGTGCGGGGTGGTGGCGTGACAGCTCTGTAAGGCGTGTTTGGGAAGGGCATTCATTCACTAAGTGGACACTGGAGTAGAACTTGAAAAGTAGCTCAAAAATAGCAGCCTTCATTTGAAGTTCGCGGCCAGCCTGTAGAAACACGGATCCATTAGACACACTTGAGGGCTGCGTGCTTGGAGGCGCTTCCTGTTGGCTGTCTTCAGGCACAGCTCGGCTTTTCTAACAACGGCCTCCTCAGCACTGTCGCAGGCCCCGGTGCCCGCCGCGCTTCTGCACCGGGCTCTTGTGTGCCCCCTGCATGTACAGGAAGGACCCCCAGCAGATGCCCTTGGCCGGCGGGGCCCAGGCCCAGGCCCTGTGCGGACCGCCGCAGACAGAGGGCCAGAGGCTGCAGCTGCCTGTTCTGGAGGCCTCTGTCCAGCTGTGATCATGACCCCTGGTAAATGCATCCTGTCACGTGGCCTAGGGCGTGCTGCGTGTGTGTGGTCTGTGTGCCCTCTGCGTGCAGTGTCGGGCGGGGCTGAGCGGCAGCCTGACCCAGCCTTGGAGCCACTGCTGCTGGGACGGGCCTGGGCCAAGCACAGCCCCGCCTGGGGGTCCCTGGGCACTGGGCCCTCAAGGCTCCGGGACCCGGGCGGTCCTCCACAGTCCCTGGCAGCCGCTGTCCACAGTGAAGGGGGCGGCATGGGGGCCCCTGCTGCTCTGGGGCAGTCCCTCCCTCCGGCCTTTCCTCGCGGGGGCCCCACACCCCTTCCTCTCTCCGAGCCCCACCCCGGCCTGGCTGCGGCTTCCCAAAGCCCCTCAGAGCTCACCACGGAGCTCGGGACCCTTGCCTTTCACATCCTCCACTCCCGGAACCCACAGCGGTGAGGCGTGTCAGTGCGCGAGGGGAGGCTTTTGCCAAATAGAAGTCCCGTCCCGCGCCCCTCCTCGGGCCGAGCCTTCCCCTGAGCCTCAGTGGCGCCAGCCAAGAGCTGCGGGGTCTCGGGGCTGCTGTGCGGGGCTGTCCGGCCCGCGGGTCCTGGTGGCCCCACGCCGATGGCAGGGGCTGCGGGGCCCGGCCCAGGACGCAGAGGCGTGGAGGCCGTGGAGGAGACGGGTGGGCGCCGGGCGAGCGCGTGTGTCCTGGCTCCGCAGCCCCCGCATCTTCTCTGGCCCTCCGCCTGCTGAGGGGAGCGTCACTCCCGGCTCCTCCCGGCTCCTCCCGGCTCGGTGTTTCTTGTCAGTGGGGCTGAGCCTGCTTCGACGTCTTTATTACTTCTCGTGAGCCTTCGGCAGGGTCTCGGGATGCTCTTGGGGTTCACGTGCTCACTGCGGGGAAAGGGTTTTGCTTGCCCCTTCCTTCAGCCGCACCCGTCACGCTGAGGGACCTCCTCCAGGAGGCAGAAGCCCTGCGTCCCAGTCAGGTGGAGCGAGACCTTGGAAGCAGCTGCTGCTGGGTGCCTTGTTTGCACAGCGGGAAGATTTCCTTTTCTTCCCACAGCCACGCTTGCTGGATCACTGTCCTTGCCTTCGCCACCTGCGTTCTGCTTCTGTGGAAAATGCTCCCCTACGTCGTGTATCCTGGGGGCCCAGGCGGTGCAGAAGCTCTGCCAGCCCGGAGCTGGCTGGACCGCCCCGCAGCTGTCCCATGGGGAGGGGGCGCCCTGGGAAGTGCCGGCCACTGTCCGCCCCAGCCCACCCAGCCCGCTCTGCAGGCCTCTGGGCCGGTCTAGGGGCACCCAGGGGGCGGCCTCACCCGCCTCGCGGTTCTGGGGGCGGGGGCGGGGACGGGGAGGCTCCGCAGGCTGAAAGCGGCGCCTGTGGCTCCTGCGTCCACCAGAGGGCGCGCCGGACACGCAGGACGCCGGAGCCCGGAGCCCCGGAGCAGGGCTTCAGACGGCAGCGTGGGCGGGCCGAGCGGTCTCCCTCTGCCGGGGCCCCGCGTCCACGCGGGCTGCGGGGCGCTGCTGCTCCACTGGGTGCGCGTGGCACGGGGTGGGTTTGGTGGGAGGGTGGGAGCCTCGGGTTCCGGGTCCCACCTGCGTGGGGCGGGGGCAGGGCCTGGGGAGGGGGCTCCCGGCAGCATCAGTGTCTCAGTGTGAGTGTCTGATGGGGAAGCAGCTGCTGGGTCTTCAGCGGCCCTACTGCTGGCCTCCTTCATTGTGCCTTGCCCCGCCGCCGCCCCCACTGGGGTCCTGTTTGGGCGGTTCTTGGCAGCTTGTGAGCACCCCCTGCCTGGAAGCACCCCTCAGGCGGCAGCCCTCTGAGGCACGTGTCCCTCCTGTGCCCCATGCTCTGGGGAGCCCTGGCCGCCACCAGGTGCTGGCCTCAGTGACTGCTGGTGTTTGAGCAGCTCAGGGCCACCAAGGCCAGGGCCTGCGTTCTGCCGCTCACTGACCTTCAGTGAAGTTTTTGTCAGTGCTTCCTAGAATCATGGAAGCAGCAGCCCCCGGCAGAGCACGCTCTGCACTGTGCCCGCTCCGCACGGTGCTCTGAGAGCCGGAGCAGGCCATCCAGCATCAGGGACTGTGCCTGTGGCCTCAGCAGAGGGGGCCTCAGCAGAGGGGGCGGGGACCTCCCTGAGCCACAGAGCCCTCCTCCACGTGGTTTCGGAATTCCGAGGGAGGCGGTGGCTGGTGGCGGTGTGGTCCTGTGAAGGCAGGGTGCCCGAGGGGCTGCGAGCAGGAGGCTCCCTAGGGCCCCTTTCTGGGCAGATGTGGGCGTGCCTGCTCCCCGCATGGCCTGCCCTTCCTGTGCAGGCAGGAGCCTGGGTTCCCAGCCCCGGCCTGGCTCCGGCCGGAGAGTCCAGGGGGTGTCGGACCTGTGCCCTGTCTTGGCCTCTGGGCACGTCTCCGTGAAGACACAGGTGTCCATTTGGAAGCCTTGGGCGGGGCCTTGGGTTTAGCTCACGGCCTTGGACAGGATGCGGGTAGCCCACCGACCCTCAGGGCTGGGTCCCAGGGTTCTCTGACTGGTATTTGAGGATGAGGGATGGAGGGAGGGGAGTCGGGCAAGGCTGAGCTGTGTGGGGACACTGTTAAGATGAGTTTTCTCTGAGGCCCACCAGCCCCAGGCAGGGTAAGCCCATGTCCGAGAATCTGCCTGAACTGGGTGGGAAGTCTTGCCCACAGGTGGGCGGAGGAGGGGTGTGGGCAGCTTGTGAGCACCCCCTGTCTGGTGAGTGGCAGCTGAGGGAGGGCTGTCAGAAAGGGGAGAGCCCAGGGGCCCCATTGGAAGGGAGGGAGCAGGGGCCCCATTGGAGGGGAGAGCCCAGGGGCCCCGTTGGAGGGAGCAGGGGCCGCCCGCCAGTGTCCCATCGCGTTGGCCCCTTCGCCTGAAGAGAGCGGACTGTGCACTTGTATGCCGAATCTGCTCCCTCCCCAGCCCCCCTGGAATGAGAGCTGAGGGCTCTGGAAAGGCAGAGACCTATGGGAACAAAGCGGGGAGACAGCAGAGTCAGAAGCTGGAAGGCTGGCGATCAGGTGGAACGCAGGCGCGAGGAAGCGGAAGTCTGAGGAGCCTAGCGTGGGCCCCGGGGCTGTGGGGCCTCGGGACCTCCCAGGTGCCAGTTGGCGGCCTGGAGGTGCGAGGGAGCAGCTGGACAGCCTGTTCCCTCCTGCTTGCCTTGAACCCGAGTATCACTGTCCTGAGAACACGCGTCCCGGGACCGCGCCAGGGCCTCCGCCGTGCAGAGCCACGAGCACAGTTCCCAGCCCAGCCTGTGTCCAGGGCCCGGCGCCTGCCGTCCACTCCCCAGGTGGAAGGACGGGGTCTGACCCGCCCGGGAGAAGAGCCCTCCAGACCCCGGACAGTGGAGGGGTGGGTGTGCCCCCTGCGTGCAGCCTGAACCAGCCCCGTCCCCCCTCCCCCACCTCAGCCACCCCCACGAAACTGTCGGTGAGCTCTTCAGCGCCCATCTTTAAACAGAGTGGAGGCCCAGGGAGCACCCCGTGTTTCTGACTGTGTGAACAGGGAGGCAGAGACCGAACCCAGTAGAAAAAGAGGGAGCTGAGCGCACAGTCAGTCTCCTGAGAGGCCTGCAGGGCCCGGAGGAGCCCCGGCACGTGAGGACCGGCCTGTGGAGGAGAGGAACATGCAGGGAATTAGCAGGGGCGCCTGGAGGCTGGAGGTGTGACGCCAGAGTGAGGTCCTGGTAAAGGGAGAGGCGGTGAGTTGGGGGCACTTCCCAGCAGGGCCACCACGTCAGGTATGGCACCGGGTCGGCGCTGCAGAAGATGTCGGCACGTCGGCCTCTGAGCCACGGCGGGGTTCCAGAAGAGGGGCTTTGAAGCAACTTGGAAAATTTCTAGAATCACAGGAAGTGAGTTGAGACTGAGGAGGCTCACCCCGTGCCCTACAGAGTGAGAGCTTCCCGCTCCCACCAGGAGACACAAGTGGGACCTTCAGAGCGTGGGAAAGGGAAGGATTTCAGAAACCTTCAGAGGGGAACAGGGCAAAACTAACCAGGAATCTGAACAAAATTCAACCCGGAAACTAAAAAACAAGGGATTCCAAAGTGGAGGTCATTTCACATCAGCCAAACTATTAATCCAATGCAAGAACAGAATAAAACGTTTTTTCACTTGCAAATTTTGGAAAAAGTAGTACTTCCTCCGCCTTCTTTCGGAAAACTAACTGCTGAGGAGGCCCAGTGCCCAAGGGAGAGGAAGGGGCTCCTTGGGAGGCGGCGCAGCCTAGCAGGCAGCTGGGGGCGGAAGGGGCCAAGACTTTCCTCCTGGGCTCCCCATCAGAAACCCGCCTGGGAAGTATCGCTCCGGCTGCAGGTTCTGTCAGAGGAGTTTGATCCTTGTTGGGGGCCCGTCCTTACACAGATGTCCCTCAACTCACCTTCCCACCAAAGCTATCGTAAGCTGAAAATATGTACAGCTGAAAAGGCATTCAGTGCCTCTGACCTCCTCACCTGCTTCAGACATGCCCAGAACTCGCACAGCAGCCTCCACGGGGGCCAGACCGTCTCACACAGAGCCCTGCGAACGCCCCCAGGGACAGGCCCACCCTGGGCCCGACGGCCACGTGGGACAGCAGCCTGGCAGGGAGGCAGGTGCCGCCGGGTCTGCCTGCGTGCCCTGTGTCCACGACAGGAAGCTGCTCCAGCAGCCTGGCGCCTGGCGCGCCTCGGGCTCCCCTGAGTTGCGGGGACACCTCCCTGGACGTGACGGGGCTCTCCCGCACACTCGACAGGGTGTCCCTGGGGGCGGTGAGGGCCAGGCTGGGGCGCTCCCGTGGGAGGGGTGTCTCTCTCCGTCCCCGCTGAGCTCCCAGTCTGTCTTCTCTTGGGGTTCTTTCCTCTTGGGAAGCTTCCCTACAGCCCTGCATGGGCAGTGGGCCTCGTCCATCTCTCTGACATTCTTCTGAGGGAAGCCTATTTCTTGATTGGGTTCCAGCACTTTTGATTCGGAGGAGTCCCAGTGTCTCTGCTTGAGCGCCTGTCAGGGGTGGGGCCCGAGTTGGGGAGGCGGCTCCCCCGGCCGCCTTCCTGCTGCCGCTGCTGCTGCTAAGTCGCTGCAGTCGTGTCCAACTCTGTGCGACCCCATAGACAGCAGCCCACCAGGCTCCCCCATCCCTGGGATTCTCCAGGCAAGAAACTGGAGTGGGTTGCCATTTCCTTCTCCAGTGCCTGGGCAAAATGTTGCCTCCGACGTTTTTATACCAGCGGGGAGGGCGGGGTGACTTGGCAGGACCCACCTCAGCCTTTTCTTAGGCAGCCTGGGCTCTGTGCCTGCTGGGCTTGGGAAGGCTCGTGGGGGGAGGCGACAGTCCCTGTGCCCGGGCCAGCGCTTTGTGGGGTCAGGAGTGGTGGCTGCGTGACCTGGGTGCCCCACAGTCAGCGGCGGCCCAGGAGCCACTCGCTGGGCAGCCTCTTCTGCCAGGGGGCAGTTGGCTTGGCTGGAACCTTACATGAAGCTGACGGCCTGTCGGGCGTTCGTGCCGTGCTCCCGGCCCCTAGCCTGTGGGGTGCAGCCTGCCTCCCTGCTCCCGTCCAGGTGCTCTTCCAGCCTGGCTGCCCCCTGCTTAAGCGCCCGAGCACTTCCGAGCTCCCCCTGGCAGCCAGGCCCGGGGGGCATTCCGCCCCAACCCGCACATCTTCTCTGCCCTCCTTGGCAGGCGGTCTGGGGGTGGGGGCTGACACGGGACGGATGCGGAGGGAGCCCAGCGCTCAGCCTCGGGCGAGCGAGGCCAGCGGGGCTCCTGTTTGCCCGGGCTGCGTGGGGTGGGGGGCTGCCCTTCTCCCCGCTAGTGTGAGGCGCATGGGCAGCCTCCCAGGAGCCCTGGGGGCCTGGAGCCTCCTCTTCCTCTGAAGAAGGAGCGCAGGGCTGGAGGGCAGCGGGGTGTGGCCCTTGCACTCCCCAGTGACTCACCTGCCGCCTGAGCAGCCGCAGGGCTGTTTGTGAGGCCTGCCTCTCCCTGCCCAGGGCAGCCGCGCTCTTGCCAGGAGTAGAAATTCACGTCCCTCGGTCCCGGGCCTGCCCTCCTGGAGGTGTGAGCGCCCCGGAGCCGGCGGCGGTGGGGTCAGATGTGGACCTTGTCTCGGCTCTGCCTCCGCCTCCTGCACTGTGAGATGAGGCGTCGGGTCAGGTGAGTGGGCCTGGAGCGGGGAGCGCCGGAATAGGGCAGGGGCTGGCACGAGGGTGTCGCCCTGGGCAGTGGAGGCCCAGGAGCTAGTGCCTGGGGCTCCCGGCCATCGAGGTTCCAGCTCGCCCTGGGCGGAGCAGGTCCAGAGCAGGCCGGGCAGTGAGGAGGCTCCACTGGAGGTTCTGCTCCTGCCTCCTCCCCCCTGGGGGCCTCTGGTCTCAGGAGGCTGTTTCTGTGCTGGCCGCGAGGCAGTCACTGCAGAGGACCCCCCCACCCGCCCGCCTTCCTCCCCCGCCTCTCCCTGGTGTGTGTACTCTCTCCTTGGCTCCAAGCTGGCTTCTTTGAGTGGATCTCTAGCTTTCCCCTTTGAGATCCAACGTGGTGACCACCCCACCACCACCACCACCACCACCACCACCAGCACTGGCAGCATCGGCTGTGACATTTAGTGAGGCACCCCAGCCCTTCTGATTGACGCCGCAGAAGCCCCTGCTGGCCTTGAACAGGGACTCCGTCCACCCGCCCAGCCTCAAGCGCACCAGGCTGCTGGCGCCTCTGGGTGTGGCCCCAGTGGTGTGGCTGCCATGAGGGGTGCCCGGGCGCCTGTGGGAGGGAGGGCAGGTGCTCTTGGGGCTCTGAGGACAGACAGGGCGGGCCTGGGAGGGGAGAGCCTCTGTGTGGCCACCCCAGGCCCCCAGACCTTTGCCTGCTCCCTTTTGTCTTTGAAAACCTAGATGAAGCTCTTTGTTATCGTGAAATAGATCAGTCAGAGAAAAGGGAATGGAGAACGTGGCGACAGAGCTTGAAACCACATCCAGCCTAGAAGGAAGACTCTCCGGCGCAGTCGTCCCCTTTCCCTTTCCTGCGATAAGTGAGTAGCTCTGTCGCAGCGGAGCGCACAAAGGGAAGGCACTGCAGTTCCAAGTGCACAGGTGTGTGGGTTTCAGGTTAGCGCCCTGTGCCCCTCCCGAGTCGTGGAGCCAGAAAGGAGCTGGCGCCCGGCCCTCTGGTCTCCCAGCCTCTGGCACCTCTTGCCTTTGGGCGCCTGTGCCTGGAGTCCTCGGCGGGGCCCCTGTGGGCCGTGGCTTCTTTGGGGCCCGCGGGACTCCCTGCAGGGGCGCCCGTGAGAGTCCCTGCTTTGCTGTGGGCATGTGGCGTGTTTGCCTCTGGTCAGCTTGCAGAGGTGTAATTTACATTCCACTGAGTCTGAAGCGTAAGCTTTGTTGAATTTTGACAGATATGCGTAGCCTCTGGCCTCCCGCCAGACTGATCGAACGGCCCTCGCCACACCCTCGGGGCTTAGCACCCACTGGGCTGCCGCGGGTCTCAGGTTCCGACCTGAGCCCGTCTAGAGGGGACCCTCGATGTCCGGTGTGTGGGGTCTGCTCTTGGAGCCTGCTGCAGGGAGGCTCGCCCGCCGCTGTGGAGCGCTGTCCTCTGTCCTCTCGTGAGGCGCAGCCTCGACAGAGGGGGCCCAGCTGGCTCCGCCCTTCCTGCGTGTTCAGGCCAGGATCGCGCCGCCCCGAGTGCCCACGCTGTCTTCGTGTGCCCGGCGCCTTCATCCTTCCGCCGAGGGGAGCAGGTGGCTGGGTCCCCAGGGAGGCGTGTGTGGCCTGTGGAGGCTCGGGTCTGTGTCTGCACGAGCTGTCTGGCCCTGTCAGCCTCCGTGGTCTGATCCTGGCCGTCCTGGTGGGTGTGGGTGCAGCTTCTCTGGGGGAACGTCTGTCACCATGTCCTGCCTGTTTCCAGTTGCGTTTTGAGAGCGCTCTGTCTGTTGGGAGGGAAGTCCTGGGTCAGTACACAACGCTTATCTTTTCCTTGCGCACGGGGTCTCCTGAGGTGGAAAAGTCCTTGCTGTGGATCGTGTCCGGCTCCTCATCACTGTCCAGGGACCAGGCCCTGGCAGCTTGCTCGATTATGTGCAAGGACTGAGCGTTGGTTCCTGCTGCTCTGGACAGGGTGCCCAGTTTGGTGTGTGCCCCTTTCTGCACGCCTGGGGCCAGCCTCCTGAAGGGGTCAAGGGCAGGCAGGCAGGGTGTCCAGGTGGACATGGGCACCTGATTCTGTCTCTGCGTCCTTTACTGGAGCTCACTGACTCGATGGACATGAGTTTGAGCAAGCTCCGGGAGGTGATGGACAAGGAAGCCTGGCGTGCTGCAGTCTGTGGGGTCGCAAAGAGTCAGACGCGACTTAACTGAGCTTACCGGAGCTCAGGAAGGTGGGGGGCGAGGGGAGGGAGGGCATGGCTGCCCAGCAGCTGCGTCACACCCCCACGCACACACAGCGCCTCCCCGTGCAGACACACGCGCTCCACCTATGCAGCCCAGGAGGAGCCCGGAGACTGGACAGGGCAGATGGTTGTCTTGAAAGTAAACATGTGGGTGGCTTCCGGCCTGGAGAACCTCTTTGCCCACTCAGCAGGAGGCGTGTTTAGGCATCTCTAAGTAGGCGCACGCGACATCTGCCCTGCGCGGCGTGGTTAGGGCTTTCTTTCCTGGCGTGCGATGGTCTGAGCGGAGCTCGGCGGTTGGGAGGACTGTCCGTGCCCGAGTGTAGGGCCCTCACTGCACAGGGTTCTGGCGCAGAGGCGCCTCCGGTCCAGCTCTGCCATCCCCCTGCCTCCTGGCCCCGGCGGAGACCTGAGCTATCCAGACTCACCTTCCAGCACAGCAGGCTGCTCTCTGTTCTCCTGAAAGTCCGCCCGCGGGACTGGGGACGTCTTGCCTGTGGTCTTACCAAGGAAGCGGGCAGGGTGATTCATCGGGGGCCCCGAGGCCCTCCTTCATCAGCCTGGGTCCGTCCGCCCCAGGGCACTCGGGCCAGAGCACGCACATTCGGTGTGCTCACGGGTGCCCTTCTGGCAGTGGGGCCTGGGCCCAGCCGCTAGTTGTTGATGGTGAAGGACTTGGGGGGCCGTGGGAGCACGGCCCAGAGCGTTGTTTGTGTCCTGAAGAGCCCTCTCCTTGGGGACAGCCGCCCTCGGGAATGGGCTCTGAGCTCTGGGCTCCTGTCGGGGGCCTGGGTATGGGAGTGCAGACGCCCAAGCGTCCTGAACGTGGGGCACCTGACTAGGGTGGCTTGTGCGCCAGGGCAGAGTGCCCATGCAGAGGCAGAGGCCCACCCGCAGCGCCAGCCGGGGCGGGGTTGGGGGGCGTCCCTGGGCGTTCTGGGCTTCACTCGGCTGGCTGGTGCCTGGGAGGCCTGTTTGCCCGTTGCCGGCAGCCGCGCAGGTTGTTTCCAGTTTGTGGCCTGGCGGATTGCTTGCTGGGGTCTGAGAATGCTGGCCGCCTTCCCCTGGGGCCCGCCCATCCTCGCTCGCCCGCCGCAGCCTCTGAGTGCAGGCGCCGCTTGCGTCCGGCCTGGCCGCCGCGTGGCCCCTCACACTGGCCCCTCTGCTCTGCCTGCAGGGTCCCTTCAGCCCTTGTCCCGNCAGTGTTCTTGCCTGGAGAATCCCAGGGACGGGGGAGCCTGGTGGGCTGCCGTCTATGGGGTCACACCATAGAAGTGACTTACCAGCAGCAGCATATATTAAGAAAAATTTGCATGTTATTTATGAATATTTTAAGCAGAATGTCTTAGAAAAAAAGGCTATTAACTTGACCCCAGTAAGCTGTGTACCTTATTTGTATAATTATTACCTACTATAATATTTCTTGATATTAATACATGATACCACCATGCTGTAGCTGTAGACTTTTTGATGGATGCGAAATCAGCTACTCTTCCCTTTTGTCCATCTAATGATGAACAGGGACGGATAGGAGACATTCACATTCTAGAGGGGGGAAAGCAGAGCAGAATGGAAGGGAGGCATGCTTAGCAAGGAAAAGAACAAAGCTGATTGGCCCACTCAGGGTCACATTAATATCATACATGTTTATCAGAAGTAATCTATGACTATTCTTTGTTCTCCTGGGGAAAAAAAATAATAAATACAGTAACCTAGGTGTCGCCTTGGCTTATTACTGATGCAGAGTCTCCCCCAGGTATTGCTTTTGATAACAGATACATAGTCTTCAGTAACCATGTTGAGCCATGTAGGACTGCTCAGTATTACAAACAGTGAAGAACAAAAATGTTCCATTAAGATTTCTCAAGAGATGACTCCCTGTTTCTTTGAGTGATTATTCCCACATGTTTGTAAATCCTGTATGATAAACAGTTGGCTAGTTTTTCTTTGTTTTGTCCTGTCGGCTGAGTTCTGACATGACGACATATGACTGGCAGGGCTGTGTTCCTTATAGAGGATGGGAGCAGAAGGCCATTCTGTGGTATGGATAATAGGCAGATAAATACACCGACTCTTAACTCCCAATGCCATGTTGTGTGGCACTTGTATCTGTTTGTCAGAAGTATTGTTTTTCACAGCTGGAAAAAAGCAATCGATTAAGCAAATTAATTCAGCATATACGTTTAANGGGAGAGGGAGAGGGAGAGGGAGAGGGTGGGATGATTTGGGAGAATAGCATTGAAATATGTATATTATCATGTAAGAAATGAATCACCAGTCTATGTTCAATGCAAGATGCAGGATGCTTGGGGCTGGTGTATAGGGATGATCCGGAGGGATGATGTGGGGTGGGAGGTGGGAGGGGGGTTCATGTTTGGGAGTTCGTGTACACCCGTGGCAGATTCATGTCAATGTATGCCAAAACCAATAGAGTACTGTAAAGTAAAATAAAGTAAAATGGAAGCTCTAAAAAAATAAATAAATAAAACAAAACCCAGTATTCAAAAATAATAATTTTAATTATTATAATTTTAACATTTTTGAAATAAAAGTGTTCATTCTAAAAAAAAAAAAGAAAAAGAAAATCTTGCCATCTGACCATAGTTTTAACTTTTCATTAGATGCCAAATCATATTGTTTGTGATTTTTTTTTTTAAGAAAAGTAAGAACTGAAAAGTCAACTGTGTTTCCTCTAAATTCTGCCCCAAAGTTCCTCTTCATGGAAAGTTTTGAAGAACTATTTTTAGTTTCTTTCAAGGATGTCTTTGTCACTATAGTTAATCCTCCAAACACAACAATGGAACTCCTGTTGTTAATGAGTCATGATACTTCATGGGGCTGGAAAATATAGGCCAAGGATTTGTTTCAAAGTTTTCAAAGATAATTATCTTCCTTTGTGTACTCTTAGTGGTGGTATAGCCATTTGACCAAGTGAAGATCCTCTGCAGTGTAAAGAAGCTGTGAATTCATAAAGCCTAGCTTTACATTCTAGCTCCATCACTTAACAGCTGTGTGGTATTTGCAAGCAACAGAATCTCTCTAAAGCATATCTGAAAAATTTAGACAATAATAATAACAACACCTCTTCAAGGGAAAATGCTGTGTCTAGCAACCAGCAATTGCTCAATAAATACTAACTCTTATTTTTCATTGACTGCATATATATTAAGAACTACTAAATGCTAGGTGCTGATCTAGGCATTAGAAATAAAAGTTAGACGAAGCACAAAATCAGTGAATTTTAAATTAAGCTATATGCATTGAGCATCTACCATGTAAGGCAGTCTACCAAGAAATGTAGGAAAACAGAGGAATGAGACAAAATCTTAACCTTTAAGACATTAGTATAAAAATGTTATTCATTTAAGACAAAAAAGGAAAGGCTACCAATAATTTAAGAAAATGATAAATGTGATTTTATTAAGGATGAACCAAACAATATAATGTTATTTCCAATTTAGTGTAAGGCCTGGAGGGATTGTTTCTTTTTTCTTTTTTTTTTTTTGCATCGTTGCATAATTTTTTTCCCATCATTAACTATCTGTGAAACAAATAGTTTATTTCAGAATACTGTAGAAAAATAAATTAGACTGAGCGAAGATACAGATTCTGGCCACAATCTGTGATAGTAATGATAGCTTGGTGAAATGATTTCACTTTCCACTATTAAAATGGGTTGCTCAGAGCTTTAGGTGAAATAAGCTTAGCTGGCTTGTTAGCTTAGGTACTTTCAAAAGCAGATGAAGGATAGAATGAGAAACACAGAGATTTATTGGGGGAAATCCCTGTGAATGTGTTATAGAATGAACTGTGTTCCACTATAAATCAAACGACAAAGTCCTAAACCCTAATATCTCAGAATGTAACAGCTTTTGGAGACAGGGACTTTCAGTAGGTGATTAAACTAAAATGAGGTCATGGGAGTGGGCCCTCCCCCAGTATTACTGATATCCTTATAAAAGGAGATTAGAGACCACAGGGAGGTTGGCCACGATGGCAGAGTAGGAAAACCCTGAGCTCACCTCCTCTCATGGGCACAATGAAATTACAACTATTTAAAGGGCAACTGTTAATGAGAAAGACTGGAATCTACCAGAAAAGATCTTCTACACTAAAGATATAAAGAAGGAAAGAAGGGACCACAAAAGAAAGGGTAGGAAAGGTGGAGTCATGGTCTAATCAAGACCATATACCCAGGTGGTCAAACCGTAGGGGAGAATAGTTACAATTGCAAAGGGTCTCTCCAAGGAATAAGGGGTCTAAGGACGACATTGGATTCCCTAGCCCAGGGTGCGGCATCAGGAAGAAAAGCTCGCAGAACAAGTGTGGTTTTGAAGGCCAGTATGGTTTTCTTTCAGGAGACCCAGAGCACTGTGGGAAACAAAGACCCCATTTTTTTTTATTTTATTTTTACTGAAGTACAATTACCTTACAATTATAGTCCATATAGTCCACAGGATTGCAAAGAGTCAGATATGACTGAGGTGATTTAGCATGCACACACAGCCATACAACCACATGAATCAGCCACAAGTATACATATGTTCTCCCCTTCTTAAGCTTCCCCTCTAGGTCACCACAGAGCACCAAGTCTCTCTATTATACAGCAGATTCCCACTAGTTATCTATTTTACACATGGTAGCATATATATATATCAATAATACTCTTTCAATCATCCCATCCTCTCATTCCCCTGCTGTGCCCACATGTCTGTTCTCTAGGCCTGCAGCTCTATTCGTCGATAGATGAATGGATAAGGAAGAAGTGGTGTATATATTTACAATGAAAAATTACTCAACCACAAAAAGGGTCATTCATAGAGATGTGGATGAACCTAGAGTCTGTTATACAGAGTGAATAAAGTCAGAAAAAAGAAAAACAAATATTGTATGTTAACGCATATATATATGGAATCTATCGTTTTCTAGATTCATTTTTAAGACTAAATCAGTTTTTAAAGATTGCACATAAAAGTTCCGAGACTCAGAGCAGAGCAGTAAGTAGTTTAAAAGAAGCCTGGGTCAGGCCCACCTGCTGATCCTGCAAACTCTCCCAGAGAGGTAGGAGGCAACTTGAGCTCACAGTGGGGACACGGACGCTGGAAGCAGCCATTTGGAGAGCTCATGCTACCGTGCAGACACAGGTGCTGGCAAGTGCCACTTGAGAATCCTCCCTCTAGCTTGTTAGCCACTGGTCCCAGCCATACCCCTACTGCCCAACCTGTGTGCACTAGTCCTGCGATGTCACAAACTAAACGACTGGCTGGGAGGGCCACAGACCCAGCCATCAGAAGTCAGGCTGCATTACAATCTCATGAGCTCACAGCTATCCCTGGATATGACCCTGTGCATCAGAGCCCAGGACACAGCCCCAAGCACCAGGGTGCAGGCACTAGACTTAGGACCACTGAGCCCAGGTATTCAGAGATCCCAGGACCTGGCCCCACCAACAGGCAGGCAACAACCCCAGGACATCATGGGGCCTGGCCCCACCCACCAGCAAATGGATATGGGCCGCAGGACAACCGCATCTCTGCAGCCTGCTGAGGCAGGAACCAGCTAATCCACCAGGGGCCAGCACCTGCCCTAGGATCCACTGTACCCTGGTCTTGACCACCAGAAGGCCAACAACAGCTCTAAGACATGCTAGTCTCCTCAGCCAGCAGCCCGGGGATCCAGCCCCCTGAACCAGGGGTCAACCCAAGTTTGGGACACCACAGACCTCCTCCACATCACATATGTCAGGAACTGGCCCCACCCACAGTGATCCAATACCAGCTCTGGAACCGTAGGGCTCTGCACCAGAGACCCCAGGACATAACTCTGCACACCAGTGGACTGGCACCAGTCCCAGGGCCTGAAGTCACCTACCAGTAGGCTGGGATCTCCTGAGCACTGACCCCACCCACCAGCAGACAGACGCTGGTCCCCTCCACCCCTGACCATAGCAATACCACAGCTTGCCTTGTCAGGACCCAGCCAACATACCTACATGCTGGCATCCGCCCTGGGACACCACAGGTTCCAACCCTGCTCACCACCAGGCCAGCTCTAGTTCTGGGACAACTTGCACCCCTCAGGCAGTGTCTCCAGGAACCAGCCCCACCTACCAGCTGGCTGACATCATCTTTGGGACACTCAGGGTCCTATCATCAGAAGCCAAGGGACACAACTCCACCCCACCAGTGAGCTGGCATTCGTATGGGGACCACCACACCAGCCCCACTTACTAATAGGCTGATACCAATCCACAAAATCCTAGGGCTTGGTCCCACCCACTAGGGGTCAACACTAGCTATGAGATACCATGGACTCCACAGCCAGCCAATCCCAGATCTGCCCCACTCACTAGCAGGCCAGCACTAGTTTGGGATACTACAGAAACCAGAGTCAGCTGTGTCAGGGACAGGCCATACTCCCCAGCTGATACTAGATCCAGGAACCCCAGCACTGCAACCACATACTCCAGAACCCTGCTCTGCCCACCAACGAGCCATCACTAGGTCTAAGACCCTCCTGGGTTTAGCAGCCTGCCACCCCTGACCTGGCCAAGTTAATCAGCTGCCAGCAGCCTCTGTACTAGGCAGGACTTGGCAACCAACCAGACCAGGGGCCATCCATCCACATCTACGAAACTACCCACAACAGTTAGCCCATCAAAACACAGGTACCATGCAGTCCACACTGGGGCATCCCAGGACATACGGCTCTGGTGAATAAACGGGAGTGTGCTACTGGAGTGCATAAGACATCTCCTATAAAAGGTCACTTCTCCAAGATTAGGAAATACAACCAACCTACCAAACAGGTAGAAATGGAAACAGTGGATTAGGCAAAAAGAGATAATAGAACATGTTTCAAATGAAGGAACAAGATAAAACCCTAGAAAAGAAACTAAGTGGAAAAGGCAAACTACCCAATAGGAGCTCAAGGTGATGATGATAAAGCCAATAAAAGAAACTTGGGAAAAGAATGGATGAAGAGTGTGAGAAAAGTTTTTAAGAAAAAAGGTAGAAAATTTAACAAACCATAAAACAGAGATGAAGACTACAATAACTGAAATAAAAAATAGACTAGAAGGAATAGACAGTAGATTAAATGATACAGCAGAATGGATCAGCAAGCTGAAAGACATGGCAGCAGAAATCACTGAGGCTGAACATAGAAAAGAGTGAAATGAGAACAATTTAAGAGGCCTCTACTATACACATACAGCATATGGCCAAGCATGCTAATATTCACATTATAAGGGTCCCAGAAAGAGAAGGAAAAAAAGAGCAGAGAATGTATTTGAAGACACAATAGCTGAAAACTTAATAAAGAAAACAGACATCTAAGCCCAGGAAGCAGAGAGAGTCCCAAACAGGAGCAACCCAAACAGGACCACACAAAGACATGTTGTAATTAAAATGGCAAAAATTAAGGCAAAGTGATAATATTAAAAGCAGCAAGGGAAAAGCAATAAGTTATATATGAAGGAACTCCCATTAGGCTATCAGCTGACTTTTCAGCAGAAATTCTGTAGGCCAGAGAGAGTGGCATGATATATCTAAAGTGATAAAACAGAAAAACCAAGAAATAGTCTACCCAGCAAAGTTTTCATTCAGCTTTGATTGAACAATCAGAAGTGTTACAAACAAGTAAAAGCAAAAAGAGTTCATGACTACCAAATGAACTTTACAAGAAATGTTACAGGAATTTCTCTAAACAAAAAATAAAAGGTAACAAGTAGAAACATGGAAATTATTAAAGGAAGAACCTCATCAGTAAAGGCAAATATATAGTAAATATATAGTAGTAAAGGTAATAAATCAATCACTTGCAAAGCTAATAGGAAAGTTAAAAGACAAAGTAGTATAACTGTCTATGTGTGCAATAAGTAGTTAAAAGGTACACAAAGCAAAGATATTAGAATGATGTCAAAAGCAGTAACTATGAGGGGAGGAGGGGAAATACAGGGTTATATTGTTGTGTGCAGATCCCGAATGTGTGGTAGCTGGAAGCCATCAGCTTGTACACTTCTTGCAGGAGGCTCTTTCCTGAAGGGAAATTTGAGTGGTGTGCCTCCATGACTGAAAATGCTAAAGAAAGTTACTGTTATTCCCCTTGATACTGCTGCTGCTACACCTACCACTGCTAAGTCCAAATTTGTCCATTCACTAAATAGAGGACAAGAAGGATGAGGCTGGGTTAGACACTAGTGGGATCCAGAAATCCCATCCCCATAGCGGTGCTACAACATAGCCCTCTGCTATACAAAGATAAAATGTGAAGGGTCCTCTCTGTACAATATTCTTTGATAACTGACCTTCCATGATGCCTACCATTTCACTGCTAGAAATCTGTCCATGTGGTTTAAGAAGTGTGTTTCTAGCAATCTCTAACAATACTAGATGCATTAACATCAAACCTGTGTTTTTAACTGCTATACTGTTTTCGCTTTAGGGAAAACTATACAATTTGTATAGGGAAAACTATACAATTTGGCTTTAGGGAAAACTATACAAACTAAAACAATTCTTCACAAGAGAGAATGGGAGAGTACACATGAATGGGAGCATGCATTCCTATCACTTTTGTATCTGTACTAGGCAGGACTTGGCAACCAACCAGACCAGGGGCCATCCATCCACATCTATGAAACTACCCACAACAGTTAGCCCACCAAAACAGAGGTACCATGCAGTCCACACTGGGGCATCCCAGGACATACAGCTCTGGTGAATAAACGGGAGTGTGCTACTGGAGTGCATAAGACATCTCCTATAAAAGGTCACTTCTCCAAGATTAGGAAATATAACCAACCTACTAAACAGGTAGAAATGGAAACAGTAGATTAGGCAAAAAGAGATAATAGAACATGTTTCAAATGAAGGAACAAGATAAAACCCTAGAAAAGAAACTAAGTGGAAAAGACAATCTACCCAGTAGGAGCTCAAGGTGATGATCATAAAGCCAATAAAAGAAACTTTGGAAAAGAATGGAAGAAGAGTGTGAGAAAAGTTTTTAAGAAAAAAGGTAGAAAATTTAACAAACCATAAAACAGAGATGAAGACTACAATAACTGAAATAAAAAATAGACTAGAAGGAATAGACAGTAGATTAAATGATACAGCAGAATGGATCAGCAAGCTGAAAGACATGGCAGCAGAAATCACTGAGGCTGAACATAAAAAAGAGTGAAATGAGAACAATTTAAGAGGCCTCTACTATACACATACAGCATATGGTCAAGCATGCTAATATTCACATCATAAGGGTCCCAGAAAGAGAAGGAAAAAAAGGGCAGAGAATGTATTTGAAGACACAATAGCTGAAAACTTAATAAAGAAAACAGACATCCAAGCCCAGGAAGCAGAGAGAGTCCCAAACAGGAGCAACCCAAACAGGACCACACAAAGACATGTTGTAATTAAAATGGCAAAAATTAAGGCAAAGAGATAATATTAAAAGCAGCAAGGGAAAAGCAATAAGTTGAAGGAACTCCCATTAGGCTATCAGCTGACTTTTCAGCAGAAATTCTGTAGGCCAGAGAAAGTGGCATGATATATTTAAAGTGATAAAACAGAAAAACCAAGAAATAGTCGACCCAGCAAAGTTTTCATTCAGCTTTGATTGAACAATCAGAAGTGTTACAAACAAGTAAAAGCAAAAAGAGTTCATGACTACCAAATGAACTTTACAAGAAATGTTGCAGGAATTTCTCTAAACAAAAAATAAAAGGTAACAAGTAGAAACATGGAAATTATTAAAGGAAGAACCTCATCAGTAAAGGCAAATATATAGTAAATATATAGTAGTAAAGGTAATAAATCAATCACTTGCAAAGCTAATAGGAAAGTTAAAAGACAAAGTAGTATAACTGTCTATGTGTGCAATAAGTAGTTAAAAGGTACACAAAGCAAAGATATTAGAATGATGTCAAAAGCAGTAACTATGAGGGGAGGAGGGGAAATACAGGGTTATATTGTTGTGTGCAGATCCCGAATGTGTGGTAGCTGGAAGCCATCAGCTTGTACACTTCTTGCAGGAGGCTCTTTCCTGAAGGGAAATTTGAGTGGTGTGCCTCCATGACTGAAAATGCTAAAGAAAGTTACTGTTATTCCCCTTGATACTGCTGCTGCTACACCTACCACTGCTAAGTCCAAATTTGTCCATTCACTAAATAGAGGACAAGAAGGATGAGGCTGGGTTAGACACTAGTGGGATCCAGAAATCCCATCCCCATAACGGTGCTACAACATAGCCCTCTGCTATACAAAGATAAAATGTGAAGGGTCCTCTCTGTACAATATTCTTTGATAACTGACCTTCCATGATGCCTACCATTTCACTGCTAGAAATCTGTCCATGTGGTTTAAGAAGTGTGTTTCTAGCAATCTCTAACAATACTAGATGCATTAACATCAAACCTGTGTTTTTAACTGCTATACTGTTTTCGCTTTAGGGAAAACTATACAATTTGTATAGGGAAAACTATACAATTTGGCTTTAGGGAAAACTATACAAACTAAAACAATTCTTCACAAGAGAGAATGGGAGAGTACACATGAATGGGAGCATGCATTCCTATCACTTTTGTGATGTATTCAGTAAAACTTATAATCAATAAAGGCCAATGAAGTCTTTTTAGCTGGTAACAATATACAGAAGATAAAAGGAGAAAAAAAAACAGGTCTACTAATTTTGATAGTTTAAGAAACATTAGCGGAGTACAATCCAGTTCTGAATTTATAGTCTGTCCTACAAGCTGTGAAACTAGACCCCTGTGAGCTCCCTTCCCTTGAGGCCCTCCAGTTACAGAGAATTTATTATTGGTTTAACATGGTCATTTTCCTTAAGTAGAAAAGATAGTCTAGTTAGTTAAATATATTTTGATTAATAGTGAGGTTAAATATATCCTGACTTGGGGCAAGTAATTTTCAAATATTTTAAGTAAAACAAAATGACCTGCTTTAAAAGATTTTACAGTATAAATTATATTTTTGTCTTATGATTCAGTAGGCCCTTGGGAAGATTGAATTGCCCCCAAAGTCACTATGAAAAACTACAAAGAGAAAGTAGGAAAGAACTGACATTCATTGGGAACTAACTTTGTGCAAGAAACGATATAAAGTACTCCCTACATATTATCTCACCAACATCCTAGATCAGTTCAGTTCAGTCACTCAGTCGTGTGTGCTCTTTGCGACCCCATGAATCGCAGCATGCCAGGCCTCCCTGTCCTAGACACCCCCAGATTTTTATATAATGAAACTGAATCTCAGACACATAAATGATAGGCTTGGAACATCATAGTTAGAGAAGGACAGAATCAAGAGGCTGAAACAAATTGAGTCTGATTTTTATTGTTTAGGAAATGTGGTTGATAGTAATAGTGACAGTGGCTAAAACAACAACAACATTTTCTAAAGAGTAGCATTTTACTCTCGCAGAAGTAGAAGTCCAGAGATAAGCTGCCTAGTGCTGGCACAGCACAATTTTATCTTTCCGTTCAGCCCTCCATAGTACTGGTTTCATTATCAAGGATGGATATGGATGCAAGAGTGCTAGCCATTACAACCATATTCCAGGGAGGGGGAAAAAAAAGAGAAGACCAAGATACCCCAAGGGTAAACCTCTCAAGTGAGCCAGTGCCGTTTAAGATATCCAGGACTGTCCTAGTGGTCCAGTGATTAAGAATCCATCTCCCAGTGCAGGGGACATGGGTTCAATCCTGGATCTAGGAAGAGCCCACACGCCATGAAGTGACTAAGTCCAAATGCCACAACTGCTGAGACTGCGCGCTCCACAAGTAGCCGCTACCACAGTGAGAAGCCCACCTACTGCAACAAAGAGTAGACCCGGCTCGCTGCAACTCAGGAAACCACTTATGACCTTTCAACTGCTTTGTCTGCGTGCAGTTGCAAAGGAGGCTGGGCATTTTGCTACCAGAATCAAGTTGGAAGAAAAAAGGAAGAAAGAATATTGTGTGGTCTGCCCTAGGTGCACAGCCCATGCCTTATTGGCTTTCTCACACTGTTAACGGATACAGAAAGTAGGGCGGGCTGAAACAAGGATTTTTCAGCTGGTGAGATGACTCCTTCCAGTTGAGAATTGTGTTCTTATTAAAAGTCTATTGCTTATGCACATAAATTGTAAATTTTAGGTGTTTTGATGGGGAGACAGCAGTTATCTGACATATTTTGAACCGAAATTCTAGTGACCTTGATGAGTGAAAAGGTAACTAAAACTTAAATTCCTTGAACAATCTCCAAATCCTTTAATTGACTGGCTACCCAAGGAACTTTGGAGAATATTCCTAGAAAATAAATGAGACTAGAACTGTTTCACTTTATAAATTAGCATAGTTAAATAATCTCATTCGTGGTAACCTAATGTCTCTCATTAGGAATAGGGAACTGGATTTTTTTTTTTTTTTNGTAGAAGTCCAGAGATAAGCTGCCTAGTGCTGGCACAGCACAATTTTATCTTTCCGTTCAGCCCTCCATAGTACTGGTTTCATTATCAAGGATGGATATGGATGCAAGAGTGCTAGCCATTACAACCATATTCCAGGGAGGGGGAAAAAAAAGAGAAGACCAAGATACCCCAAGGGTAAACCTCTCAAGTGAGCCAGTGCCGTTTAAGATATCCAGGACTGTCCTAGTGGTCCAGTGATTAAGAATCCATCTCCCAGTGCAGGGGACATGGGTTCAATCCTGGATCTAGGAAGAGCCCACACGCCATGAAGTGACTAAGTCCAAATGCCACAACTGCTGAGACTGCGCGCTCCACAAGTAGCCGCTACCACAGTGAGAAGCCCACCTACTGCAACAAAGAGTAGACCCGGCTCGCTGCAACTCAGGAAACCACTTATGACCTTTCAACTGCTTTGTCTGCGTGCAGTTGCAAAGGAGGCTGGGCATTTTGCTACCAGAATCAAGTTGGAAGAAAAAAGGAAGAAAGAATATTGTGTGGTCTGCCCTAGGTGCACAGCCCATGCCTTATTGGCTTTCTCACACTGTCAACGGATACAGAAAGTAGGGCGGGCTGAAACAAGGATTTTTCAGCTGGTGAGATGACTCCTTCCAGTTGAGAATTGTGTTCTTATTAAAAGTCTATTGCTTATGCACATAAATTGTAAATTTTAGGTGTTTTGATGGGGAGACAGCAGTTATCTGACATATTTTGAACCGAAATTCTAGTGACCTTGATGAGTGAAAAGGTAACTAAAACTTAAATTCCTTGAACAATCTCCAAATCCTTTAATTGACTGGCTACCCAAGGAACTTTGGAGAATATTCCTACAAAATAAATGAGACTAGAACTGTTTCACTTTATAAATTAGCATAGTTAAATAATCTCATTCGTGGTAACCTAATGTCTCTCATTAGGAATAGGGAACTGGATTTTTTTTTTTTTTTTTTAGCTTTAAAATTAGATAACCCAATTTAGTTACATAAATGTAGAGTTTTATAAATACCTTAATTTTATATTATGCTTATATGTGCTTTAAATGCAAATAAATGTTCTTGTAAGGATCATATAAGCGAAGATTGTGGAACTTCTAGGACCCACTTTCTGATAAGCATGAAGAAGAAATAGACAAGCACCAGGGTCAGCAGACAGTGGTCTGCGGGTAGCATTCCACGCAGCATCTGTGACGCTAGATTCAGTGGCTGTGTCAGCAACTGTGTCAGCAGAATCGTCTCCACTGGGAGACACAAAGTAGTTTGGGCATTTTTCCCAGGTGTATAGCCTCCAATCCTTTGTCCCCTATAAAAATTCTTAAAATAAATTCCTTTTCTGTCAGAAGTAGAAGAAGTTCTATATATCATGAGGGAGATACCCTATTTTATAGATGGAGAAAGTAATATAAATGTGGTTTATCACCTCTAGTGAGTGTGATCTGTTATAGAGTAAAACAGGCATGAATTCAGGGATTGTAACCAATCTGCTAGACAACGTGTGCCAGCAGGAGTCAAGAGGATATAGATGTTGATGGGTCCTGGGGCTGCTGACAAGGTAGGTGGAACATAAAGTTGGATAAAGGGGAGTTCGTTGTTAGAGAAGCCCTTTTCCATGAAAAGGAAGGAAAATGAGGGCAAAGTTTTAAGGAGGTAATGATAACACAGAGTTAGATGGCTCTTATAAGCTTGGAGAAAGCAATGACTCAAACTAAATGAATTAGAAATGCCCAAACTGTCGTGTTAGCTAATCAACCAGAAATTTAAAAAAAGCTCAAAAGAGCAAGTATGCTTATGATGTGTATATTGTGAAAGCCTGAAAATCCAACAGCCAACTACTTTTTGTGTGAGGACATAGAGATCATAGAGAATGCTAGGTTATACAATGCAATAGGGAATACACTGATGAACAGGACACAGAGTCACTGAAAAGCTCGTGATGATTGTCCTTTTTAGATCAAGGCTAACAGGAAATGCTAGAACAAATGAGGCTCCCTAAGAGTGATAAGAAGGCAATGGCATCCCACTCCAGTACTCTTGCCTGCCAATTCCCATGGACTGAGGGCCCTGGTAGGCTGCAGTCCATGGGGTCACTAAGAGTTGGACATGACTGAGCGACTTCACTTTCACTTTTCACTTTCATTCATTGGAGAAGGAAATGTCAACCCATGCCAGTATTCTTGCCTGGAGGATCCTAGGGACGGGGGAGCCTGGCGGGCTGCCGTCTATGGGGTCACACAGAGTTTGACATGACTGAAGCGACTTAGCAGTAGCAATAAGAGTGATAAGGATGATAGAATGTTGGCAGTAATTCCAAGTGGTACTTAAATGTTAATTGTGCCTTCATTCAGGCACAGTTAACTTGGGCTTCCCTTGTACCTCAGGTGTTAAAGAATCTGCCTGCAATGCAAGAGATCTGGGTTCAATCCCTGAGTTGGGAAAATTCCCTGGAAAACGAAATGGCAACCCTCTCTAGTACTTGTGCCTGGAGAATTCCATGGACAGAGGAGCCTGGCAGGCTATAGTTCATGTAGTCACAAAGAGTCGAATGTGACTGAGTGACTAACACATACACACACACACTATTAACTTACTATTATTATAGTAAAATAGTGGCAACCAGGGAGATTTGACATGCAGAGAACTGTAGAAATAGTTAAAAAAAAAAAAACAACACAACATCATATAGCTCAAAAGCAAAAGCAAAAAAAAAAAAAAAAAAAA
>SJYX01011607.1:226562-277518 GCA_006410675.1 Oreotragus oreotragus
AAAAGAGAAACAGATGTATAGAACAGACTTTTGGACTCTGTGGGAGAGGGCGAGGGTGGGATGATTTAGGAGAATGGCATTGAAACATGTATACTATCATGTAAGAAACGAAGCACCAGTCTATGTTCGATACAGGATACAGGATTCTTGGGGCTGGTGCATGCTTGTGGTCCAGAGAGATGATATGGGGTGGGAGGTAGGAGGGGGGTTCAGGACTGGGAGCTCGTGGCAGATTCATGTCAATGTATGGCAAAACCAATACAATATTGTAAAGTAAAATAAAATAAAAATAAAATTGTAAAAAAGAGAAATTATAAGAAAGAGTGTCATAAAAATAAATAAATGAAGACCGCCCCCCAAAAAAACTAATTGGTGATAAAAGAAATGCAAACCTAAACAATAATGGGATACAATTCCTCACCATGGAAATTGCCAAAAGTTCAATGAAAGCATTGAATGATACCAAATGTTTCCTCCAAATTGAGGATGAGAGGTTGGAAAAAATTAAAAAATAAAATAAAATAAAATCTGAAAAAAAAAAAAAAGGTAACAAACGAAGACCTACTGCATAGCACAGGGAACTTGGCTTAATTCTTTGCAATAACCTAGATGGGGAAAGAATTTGAAAAATAATAGATACATCTATAACTGAATCACTTTGCTGTACACCTAAAACTGGTTTAGTGGTGGTTTAGTCACTAAGTCATGTCCGACTCTTGTGATCCATGGACTATAGACTGTCAGGCTCCTCTGTCTATGGTATTCTCCAGGCAAGAATACTGGAGTGGGTTGCCATTTCCACCTCCAGGGGATCTTCCCAACCCAGGGATTGAACCCACGTCATCTAAAACTAACACAATATTATTAATCAACTATGCACAAATAAAAAAAATACAAAATAGAAACAAAAGAATTTTAACACAATTTTGAAGGTTACTTTCCATTTAAAGTATTGGCAATATTCCCTGTGTTGTACAATACATTCTTGAGCCTGTCTTACACCCAATAGTTTGAACCTCCCACTCCCCTACTCTCATATGGCCCTTCTCCCCCACCACCTGTAGCCACTAGTTTGAAAGTGTTACTTGTTCAGTCATGTCCAACTCTTTGCTGGACTGTAGCCCACCCGGCTCCTCTGTCCATGAGATTTCCCAGGCAAGAATACTGGGGTGGGTTGCCATGTCCTTCGCCAGGGGAATCTTCCTGACCCAGGGATCGAACCCAGGTCTCCTGCATTGCAGGCAGATTCTTTACCGTTTGAGCTACCCAGGAAGCCACTAGTTTATTCTCTGCCAGTCTGTTATTTTCACTAGTTTGTTGTATTTTTTAGATTCCACCAAGCTGGTCTTGAGGGCCAGACTGCTTCTCCAAGAAATGGCATCTAGGTGTAGTCTAAAGGACAAAAAGATTCAGCAAGATGAAGTAGAGGAGAGAGGGATCCCAGCAGTGAAGCAGCAGGTATGAAGGACCTTGGATAGAAGGAGGGAGCTGAAGCATTCAGGACACCAAATACAGGCCAGTGTCATGGATGCTGTTGGTCCTCTGCCTGCCACATGCTCTGTGATCCCTTCTGTTTCTATGGGATTTGCTACTAGTAGCTTACCTTATACCTGTGGCTGGAGAAACCTCACCTGTGTGGAGAGCCGGTGTGCCTGAAAGTCTACATTCCCTTTTAGGTACTCAATACCAACATCTGACTGGGGTGGAAGAACCGAAACTAGACAAACTCTAGTGATCATAATTATCACCAAAAAAAAAAAAACAGACATAGTGATTACCAATGGGGAGAGAGAAGAGGGCATCAATAAAGAGGTAGGGGAGTAAGAGGTACAAACTACTATGTACAAAATAAGCTATGAGGATATATTGTACAACATGGGGAATGTAGTCAATATTTTATAATAAATGGAGTATAACCTTTAAAAATTGTGAATCACTCCATTGTATACCTGTTACTTACATAATATTGTACAGCAACTGTAGTTGTTCAGTCACTGAGTCATGTCTGACTCTTTGTAACCCCGCGGACTGCAGCGCGCCAGGCTTCCCTGTTCTTAGCCACCTCCCAGAGTTTGCTCAAACTCATGTCCATTGAATCAGTGATGCCATCCAACCATCTCATCCTCTGTTGTCCCCTTCTCCTCCTGCCTTCAGTCTTTCCCAGCATCAGGGTCTTTTCCAATGAGTCAACTCTTCGCATCAGGTGGCTAAAGAGCTTCAGCTTCACATCAGTCCTTCCAGTGAATATTCAGGATTGATTTCCTTTAGGATTTATTGGTTGGATCTCCTTGCAGTCCAAGGGACTCTCAAGAATTTTCTCTAACACCACAGTTCAAAAGCATCAATTCTTCAGCTCAGCTTTTTTTATTGTCCAGCTCTCACATCCATACATGACTACTGGAAAAACCATAGTTTTGAATAGATGGACCTTTGTCAGCAAAGTAATGTCTCTGCTTTTTAATAGGCTGTCTCGGTTTGTCATAGCTTTTCTTCCAAGCAGTAAGTGTCTTTTAATTTCATGTCTGCAGTCACCATCCACAGTGATTTTGGAATTCAAGAAAAAAAGTCTG
Source organism: Oreotragus oreotragus (assembly GCA_006410675.1). NCBI lineage: Eukaryota > Metazoa > Chordata > Mammalia > Artiodactyla > Bovidae > Oreotragus > Oreotragus oreotragus. Next base: position 229,133 of record SJYX01011607.1, read on the forward strand.
TCACTGTTTCCATTGTTTCCCCATCTATTTCCCATGAGGTGATGGGACCAGATGCCATCATCTTTGTTTTTTGAATGTTGAGTTTTAAACCAGGTTTTTCACTCTCCTCTTTCACCTTCACCAAGAGGTTCTTTAATTCCTCCTCTCTTTCTGCCATAAGGGCAATATCATCTGTATATCTGAGGTTTGTTGTACCTCAATTAAAAACAACTAGACAAAATCTGAGGTATAAATTATACTATACTTTAGCACTTCTTGTGGGATCAGGAGCAGTCTGTGTAACTGAAATTACTTGGCTTCTTCCTATTCCCTATCTTCTCCCCCTGCTTCCTGCAGGGTTCCTCCTGGAACACTCAGAGAAGAAACCATCTGTACGTGACTCTTTGGCTCAGAAACCACTGTGGGGAGAACCAGACTGAGACAGCCATTGTGGCTGAAGCAGAAGGAGGCTGGGAAGGTGGCAGGAGGTGGAATTAGGAGGGGAGGGCCAGGGCATGAATGTTTGTGAATCTGTATAGAATCCTGGTCTACATGCCAAGAGCAGTGGGCCACCACTGGAGGCTTTTGAGGTGGCAGAATGTGTATGTGCCTGCTAGGTTGCTCAGTTGTGTCTGACTCTGAGACCCTATGGACTGTAGCCCACCAGGCTCTTCTGCTCATGGAATTCTTCAGGCAAGAGTACTGGAGTGTGCTGCCATGCCCTCCTCCAAGGGATCCTCCCAACCTGAGGATCCAACCCAGGTCTTCTATGTCTCCTGCATTTGCGGGTGGGCTCTTTACCACTAGCGCCACCTGGAAAGTCCTAAGCAGCAGAGTAGCTCTTCCCTACTCCCCCACTCAGTACCGGAGACCCCAAAGTTTTCACCATTTCACAGACAGCCCTTTCACAGCCCATTTGTCAGCTTTGGCTTAGGTCAGCCCTCTGCCTCTTCTACTTTCCTACTCAGTTAACTCTGATGGATCCTTCAAGACTCACTTCAAGAACTGCCTCCTCCAGGAAGTCTTCCCTGACCTTCATCAGTCACACTCAATGCCCCCAACCAGGGTTGGACTAGCTGCCACTTTTCTGTGCTCCTCCAGCATCCTCTTCTTACTTTTATCATTCAGCTCCCTTTAACAAATGAATTTACTGGGGGAACCTGCTCAAACATTTTATTACTGATGGGGCAAGTAAACAGAAAAGTTTAGTGCCCTCATCCCTAGATCCTGAGCTTCCTGAGAACTAAAATCGTCCACTTTTTTCTCCTTAAAGTTTTATTCAGTGCCTAGTCAAAATGAAAAATTGCCTACTTGCTCACTATGTGTCAGGCCACTGTCCCAAGCATTTCACATGCCTTATAATTTATGACAATTCCGTGGGGGAGGTACATGTCATCCCTGTTTTATAAATAAGACAAGTGCGGCACAGAAAGACTAAATAATTCGCCCAAGAAGATCACACAGTTCAAAAGCAGGATTCGCACTCAGAGGATATTGACTCCAGAACCTGGACTTTATATATATATATACATATACATATATATAAAAATATATACATATACATATATATAACTTATTTTGTTGGCTATGCTGTGTTCTCGTTGCTGCGAGGGCTTTTCTCTAGTTGCTGTGGCTAGTAGGGGCCACTCTCTAGTTGCAGTGCTCAAGCTGCTCACTGTGCTGGCTTCTCTTGTAGCAGAGCACAGCCTCTAGGTGCCCAGGCTTCAGTCATGGTTTCTGGGTTCTGGACCACAGGCTCAGTAGTTGTAGCGCCTGGCCTTAGTTGGTCCACAGCATGTGGGCTCTTCCCGGTCCAGGGATCGAATCTGTGTCTCCTGTATTGCCAGGAGAATTCTGAGCCACCAGGGTAGCCCCCGGACCTGACTCTTAAGTAACATTTAAGGTCAACACACAGCACAGGCATTAAAAAGAGATGGGCATGATGCTTATATCAGTGTCATCCCATAATCTCTGCATTCCTGGCCTCTTTTTGGTCTCCTCCTTCCCCACTGGACCTCACCCTGGTCATGATGACACATGTTTCATCTCCTGCCCGCTGTTTCTCATATGCCTTACCAATCCTCGAAAGCTCCTGTGGCTCCAGCATGCCCTCACAATGGGACGATTCTTGGGATTAGATTCTCACTTAGCTCTGTGTGGTACCATGTGAGATCGTTGTCTTTCTGACAAGATTTTAGAGAGGACTAGAGACCTTGATGAAATTTTGGAAACCCCCAAGAGGCTGTCAACCATGTTTTTTAACAGCCATGCTGCAGCAGAAGTGGAAGGAAAAGAGGATTTCCTGGGAGAATACCCCAGATGCTCCCAGCTGAAATCTGAAGACTGTGAGACCCACACACAAACCTACACCCTGGGGTCAACTCTGGAGGTTGAGGGGGTGAATGCAGGTGGGGGTGGGGGGAGGACAGTTCCTTGCTTTGTTCGCTGCTGCCTTTTTCAGCTCTCATTAGCACCCTACTATGTGCAGGGCACCAGGCTAGATGATGAGTTTACAGAGATGCCTGAGAGAAGGTCACAGGCCCCAAGGAACTCCAAGCTGAGGCAGAAATTCAGACAAGCTAGCAGACCATTTTAATACACTGGGGCAGGCACTGTGAGAGGAAGTAGTGGAAACTTAAGAGGAAGGACCCTTGACCTGACCCAGATTGGGAGTATCAGGGAAAACCTCCTAGAAGAGGTCAAAAAAAAAAAAAGGAAGGAATTTCAAATATGGATTTGTGTTAGGATCAGGACATTACTCCTTATTAAGCTGCATGGCTTTGGGAAAATTGCTTAACCTCTATAAGGTTAAATGATCCTATTTGTATAATGGGAGTAATTGTGTGTACAGCATGGAATTAATGAGATAAGTATATATCAGCCACACAGCTATCTGTTGAATTTTCACCAAGGGTCAGGCACCATTCTTTGCATTTTTAGTACATGTAACCCTAACAACTCTTTGATATAGAAACTATCATTAACACCATTTTATAGATGAGAAAGCTGAGACATTGTCTTAGTTTGAATGAACAAACCAGATGCGGATTGAGACAAAGATTCAAGTGCAAATAGTTTATGAAGAGAGGCTTCCTTGGTGGTTCAGGGGTAAAGAACCCTGCAATGCAATTGAAGACAATGCAAGAGACTCGGGTTTGATCCCTGGGTTGGGAAGATCCCCTGGAAGGGGACATGGCAATCCATTTCAGTTTCCTGTCAGGGAAATCCCATGGACAGAGGAGCTTGGCAGGCTATAGTCCATGAGGTCACAAAGAGTTGAACACAACTTAGTAACTAACCAACAATACAACAAGTTTATGGAGAGATGCAAAGAACATGATAACAGCAGAGGAAAGGGACATACCAACAACAGGTACATTATTAAGCCAGCTGCCATGGTGGGTGAATAGACCTTAATCCTGCAGAGAATTCTAAGGAATCGTGCAAAACACCTGAGTGGAGATTATCCCAGAATTGGGTATTTATATCCCCATATCTGTCAGTCATTGGTTAAAGGCTGCCCCCAGAAGAACTGGCCTGCAATGTACATTGATAAACTGAGTTCTGGAGGGCCAAGGGTAGCTCTCCAACAAAGATGCAGATGCTGGCCATGGAAAGTTGGGTTGGAATGAGTGGGAATACAAAATGGATGTGAGGAGATAGGCACCAAAAACTGACAATGTCTGCTATAGGTCCCAGAGGCTAAGTAACCTGCCAAAGTCACATAGCTAATAAGTAACAGAACTGAGTCTGAACCCAGGCAACTTGGTGCCAGAGCTCATTCTATTAACTCCACACTACACTGCTGCTCCTCGGAGAAGGCAATGGCACCCCACCCCAGTACTCTTGCCTGGAAACTCCCATGGATGGAGGAGTCTGGTGGGCTGCAGTCCATGGGGTCGCTGAGTCAGACACGACTGAGCGACTTCACTTTCACTTTTCACTTTCATGCATTGGAGAAGGAAATGGCGACCCACTCCAGTGTTCTTGCCTGGAGAATCCCAGGGATGGTGGAGCCCAATGGGCTGCCGTCTGTGGGGTCACACAGAGTCGAACACGACTGAAGCAACTTAGCAGCAGCAGCAGCAGCACACTGCTGCTCCTAGATTTCTGGTCACATAAAGTGTAGCATTTGTGGTTGTCACTGCCACCATGATTATTATTTTTTGGTCCTGCCTTTAAAAATTAAACCCAAGGGCAAGAAGTTGTTATTAATTTTATCATGCATTTTCTTGAAAAAGTTGAGTTTGAAAATGTGGTTCTTTAGTTCAAGCCCTAACTTTGTGCTGCCTACTAGACAGATCATTTCTCCTCTCTAGCCTTGATTTCCTCATTTATAAAAGATGTCAGATTGGATGATCTCTGCACAAGTCTCCTGTCTGACAGTCTTTGCTCCTCTCATATGGCTTTTTCACAAAGTGTAGGGCACCCTAATGGTGAGGACAGGTCAGTGAGTGTCTCCAGCCTGACCATCTCCACCCCTTCAGACAGCAAGTTCCTGATTAACCAGCACTGATGGTAATTTATGTTCCTACAAAATCCTCCTCATTGGGAACAAGAGAAAATTAAATTGCTCACTGGAGTCGGTAACAGATGGTTGGCTCCATCTTCTTCTGACTAGGACCCCCCCAGAGAGAGTAATTGAGGGCATCCTGTCATACAAAAGGGACCAGAGGGGCTGAGGGAAGCTGAAGGATGGTCGGGAGTCCTCTCCTTGGCACATATGTCATTCTGATGTCTCCCCATTTCTCAGCAAAGGAGAAAATAAAATACAACCCAGAAGGAGCTAAAGCAGTTTGTAAATAGGGCACGCTGGGGTGCCTCCAGCTTTTTTTATTCCACTTTATTTATTTTGTTTTGATGTGTATGTGCGTGCACACATGTGTGTATACCCCCAAAGCCAAGTTGGAGGTTTCCCAAGCATCTGGCCCAGGAAACTCAACTTGGCCAGTCCCAGGGGAACCCCTGGACGGATCTAGAGGCTGACTGAGTCCTGCTTTTCATGCCAGTGCTGGCCCCACTCCCAAAACTCCAAAATGCTAGTTTTAACTGAGAGCTGACACAAGAGTCCTTATTATTACTCAAATGAGGAAAAAAGGAAGGAGAGGGGGAAATCTTTTTTAGGCAATGGTTTCCACCCAGCAACCCACTGACAACATTCATACACACTATCCCACCGGACCTTCTGAAGCTTCCATCTGCTTCTCTTGGTATCCCTTCAGGCCACTTATGCAAATGCCCATCAGAATAGAAGGATCCTCTTTTGAGACCAAAGTCCAGAGAGGCTTTTTTTGAGAGGGTGTCAAACAAGTACAATCTGGAGCATAAAAGACCTATAGTGTCCTATAGACCTAGTTTTAATCCTTACTCTGCCACAAGCAAGCTGTGCAGCCTTGGGCAAGTCACTTAACCTCTCTGACCTCACTCTTTTGATCTGTAAGAACACTTTATTTTGAGGATTACAGGAAACAGCATAGGTAAAGCAGCCAACAAAGATATCTGGCATACTGTAGACACTTAACGTACTTTTATTCAAAGAATTACAGATCAAGCTAAAAACCCCCAAAACCTTTGGAGTCATCCTCCTAGATTTACTAGTCACTAGTTAAGGACCCACAAGGTAGACTTTAAATACACCCAGCCCCACTCTCTTCCTGTGCCCTCCTCATGACAATCGTGGTGGCTCAGTTCCCCATCACCTCCCACTCCCGCAACACACACATACGTGCTTCTCCCATGTTACCCCAGGAGGCCAGTAAATAATTGAAGGACTGCTCCAGTTCATAACCTAGTTTGTGCTCAACGATGCCAAATGTCCTGAAACCAGGAAGCTTCCTGTAACAGTGTTCCCCACGTAGTTCATGTAACAAGATTGCTAAAGTTTCGAACACAGGAAGAAATCACCTATAATTCTACTGCCCTAATACCAAATCCTGCTTTCATTAGCAAACAAGCTTTCCCATCTTTTCTGATGCTTTTCTTCACTTAAAATTCAGTAAGCCCTGGATTGGCTCCTAGAGTAAACAAGTAACATTAGTGGAAAAACTGATGAAATCTGAAAAAAAAAAAAGTCTGGAGTTTAGTCAATGGTAATGTACCAATAGTTTTGACAAATATACCACAGTAAAGTAAGATGCTAAAATAGGGAGATCTAGGTGAGGGATGGACTTACCAGGTGATTCAGTGGTAAAGAACCCTCCGGCCAATGCAAGAGACATGGGCTTGATCCCTGAGTTGGGAAGATCCCCTGGAGGAGAACATGGCAACCCACTCCAATATTCTTGCCTGGGAAATTTCACGGACAGAGAAGCCTGGTGGGCTACAGTCCATGGAATCACAAAAGAGCTGGACATGACTTAGTGACTAAATAACAACACAAGGTGAAGTGTATGTAGGAACTTGCTGTGCTATCTTTGAAAGCTTTCTTTAAAGTCATTCTGAAGTGAAGAGTTCATTTTTTGAAAGACAAGGTTTAGAATAGGAGATGTCATGTGTAACACTGTGTAAATAAATGAACAAATGTGTTTTCTCTTCTAAAAAAAACCTTAATAACCAACACTTTTCATTGTTTAAACATAGTAATTATAGTTATCACTTGTTGTTGCTAAATAATAGTTCATCTCAAAATATCTCATTTCTATTTTCTGATTCCTGCTACCACTTTCCAATCTCTGCCTGGAAACTGCCTATTTCACCTCTCCTGCCTCTATTTCAACACCTGCAAAATCAGAGTTATAAAAATTTCCAGACATTATTGCGAAGATTAAACAGGATAATACAGGGTTTGGCAAATGGTAAGTGTTGGTTAGTGTTATTATCATTCTCCTGTATTGGCTTTTAATCCAACCCTAATATTAAAGACCCACGTGACACTGAACAAACTATTAAATATATCAGGATTTGGTTTCCTCATCTGTTGCTCAAAACTATCTTCTTTAGGAGGTAGCCTAAATGTCTGTTGACAGATGAATGGATAAAGAAGATGTGGTGCATATATACACTGGAATATTACTCAGTCGTGAAGAATGAAGTAATGCCATTCACTTGCAGCACCATGGATGAAACTAGATATTATCATACAGTCAAACAGAGAAAGACAAATAGCATATGATATCCCTTATATGTGGAATATTTTTTAAAATGCACAAATGAACTTATTTCCAAAATAGAAACTCACAGACATAGGAAACAAACTTACAGTTATCAAAGGGGAAAGGGGGATGGAGGTGAGGATACATTGAGATGGGATTAACATATATGCACTACTGCATATAAAATAGATAACAAACAAGGACCTACTGTATAGCACAGGGAACTATACTCAATAATTTACAATAACCTGCAAGAGAAAAGAATCTGAAAAAGAATATATATATATATAAAAGCATACTGTACAACTGAAACTAACACAATATTGTAAATCAACAATATGTGTGCTTAGTCACCCAGTCCTGTCTGACTGTTTGCAACCCCGGGACTGCAGCCCCCAGGCTCCTCTGTCCATGGGGATTCTCCAGGCAAGAATACTGGAGTGGGTTGCCATGCCCTCCTCCAGGGGATCTTCCCAACCCAGGGATTGAACCCAGGTCTCCCACATTGAAGGTGGATTCTTTACCCACTGAGCCACCAGAGAAGCATATCAACTGTACTTCAGTTTAAAAAAGAAAAAAAATGAAGTCTAAGAGATGATCACTTAAAATACCGTCAGTTGAATACACCAGAGTTACCATATTTTAAAAAAACCCATCTTCTGTGACAGCATTAGCACCATTGGTGTGGACTGTCACACTACCCTAGATGCAGAGTAAAGCAGGAGAAATAAAAATAGCCAACCAGAACACTTACCATCTGCCAAACTACCGTAAGAGCCTTGCATGTATTACTCATTTAATTCTTGCATCTGTACTATGAGATAGGAAGTCTCCCTTTAGAGATAAGGATACCTAGGCTCAGAGAAGTAAGTATCCAGGATCATTCCTGGCTGACTTGGGCTTGAACCGGGTGGTCTGGCTCCAGACTTGCTCCTCTTAGCCCTGCTGAGCAAGGACAGCTCTGAGCTTTGTCCAGCTCTCACAGCAGCAGGGAGGTGAGGGCACCAGCCAGCAAAAGGGATCTGGGAGAGGCACCACCAGCACCCAGTGCAGGGAAGACGGAGAACTGTACGCTGATTTGTACATGTTTCTGTCCTGAATTGAAACCTGTCACTTCCAGTCACATGCCATTGGTCAAAACAAGCCCTTTGGTCACGCCAAACATCAAAGGTTCTGGGCCCAGAAGGAAGAAAACTATTAATACTGCAGAGTAATACAAATGTCTGCTGATCATTATTAAAATAAAAGGATCTTCTTAAAAGACTAGAAGCAGTTGGTTAATATTGAAACAGAAGTTGATTTAATACTTATTATCCCCATATTATTATTAAATAAAATAGAAGTACATCAGTAGTTTTTGTTGTTATAATTTTTGTTCACAGTTTAACAAATACTTTTCTTTCTTGAATATTTACAAGCTCCACCCTTTACTACGTGACCTTCCACCATGGCCAACCATTCCAAGCTGCCTGGGACTGACGGTTTCCAGTAACACTGGACTTGTAGTGCTAAAATCAGAACAGTCCCAGGCAAACCTGAACAGCTGGTCACTCTACTTTTGACAAGCCTCTTAACCTCCCTAAACCATTGTTTATATTTGTAACATGAAAGGTAATAATATTATTAAAATCTACTTTTGTAGGTTTCAGTTCAGTTCAGTCGCTCAGTCGTGTCTGACTCTTTGCGACCCCATGAATTGTGGCACGCCAGGTCTCCCTGTCCATTACCAACTCCCTGAGTTTACTCAAACTCATGTCCATAGAGTCGGTGATGCCAACCAGCCATCTCATCCTCTGTCGTCCCTTTCTCCACCTGCCCCCAATCCCTCCCAGCATCAGAGTCTTTTCCAGTGAGTCAACTCTTCGCATGAGGTGGCCAAAGTACTGGAATTTCAGCTTTAGCATCAGTCCTTCCAATGAACACCCAGGACTGATCTCCTTTAGGATGGACTGGTTGGATCTCCTTGCAGTCCAAGGGACTCTCAAGAGTCTTCTCCAACACCACAGTCCAAAAGCATCAGTTCTTCGGTGCTCATCTTTCTTCACAGTCAAACTCTCACATCCAAACATGACCACTGGAAAAACCATAGGTATGTGTAAACTCAATTCTTTGTGCATGGTAAATTCATTACATTCTGACGATATCATGAACATTATTTCTGCTTTATAGATGAAGACCCTGAAACCCCAGCAGGTGATGAGAGTCTCCCGAAAACAGCGTGCAAGGTTGTTCTTCAGGCTGCAGAGACCAGACACTGTCCTCATCCGGCTCTGCCCAGTGCCGCTGGGCTCTGGGCCCTCTCCAGTCTGCTGAACGTGTTTCCCTACAACGTCCGGATGGTTTCCCGCTCCGTAATGTACGTTTCCTGTGGTGAGCCTGCGCATGCGCTCCTGGTCTTGCGGCTATGGAACGTATTCCTTGCTGTTGGATTTAGAAACCTGACTGTATGATGCTCTCAGAACCTAGTGATGCTCTCAGAAAAATCTTTCCTGGAGGAATGGGGACTTTCCTTCAGGGAGTGATGAATTACAGTTCCCCTGAAGGAGTAGTAATTCTTTGCACTTAGGACGCCTGTTACACCTGGCAAACGTCTCCTCCAGCAATTCCTCCACTTGCCATTTCAATGACCCGTGAGAGGACAGAAGAGCTACCACCTTCTTCTTTCCTCAGGTAGGGAAATGCAAGCCCAGGGTAGTGAAGAAGTTCCAGAAGACAGTTCTCCACCCCCACCAGAGTTCTGTTTGCCACAGTTAAGATCATCAGATAGAAACTCAAAAGTCAAGTTCTGCTAAGGTGACCAAACATCCTGGTTTGCTTGACATTGTCCCAATTTTCACTGCTAAAGTAACCCATCACAGAACACTCCTATTCCTGGGCAAACCAGGATGGTTGGTTGGTCCATAGCATCTCAGATTGCCTCTCAAACCACTTCCCTTATTCTGTTGTGTGAATTTATATGCACTCCATGCTTCTCTTTTTAGTACTTATCACAGTTGTAATTACACAGCCAGTTGTGAAATGTGTTATTTTTGTCTTGTCCACTAGACTATAGCTTTAGGCGGGCAATGATCAAATCGGCATCCTTTGCTCCTAGCTCATTATGCAGAGTATTCTCTCAATAGACCTTCCTCAAATAAATGAATGATTATATGAATGAATGAATGATTTGAATGAGTCACTCAGTAAATGTTTGCTGTATGAAAATATCTAGTAACCACCTTTGCTCAGACTGACATTTCCCAAAATGTCTTCCTTCTGGGACTCATTAATATTAGTAACCAAAAAATAAGTGTTTCCTTGGTAAAATAAGCACCAGAACTCTGGGTTAAACAAAGTGCATCAGATTTTCTTTATTTTGCAGGGACCTTTGTATTTACCGAGTGAAGAGTATACTATGTTTTCCAGTTTAACCATGAGCTCTTTGAGCAAAGAGCATTTGGAGGACTTATGATCCGAAAAACATCTTTTGAGAAATGCTGGACCAGATAGTGTGTGTACTTGCTGCCAACTCCATTTCCAGTCTCCTCTGGAAGACTGCTGTTATTACTGTTGTTATTGAGGCCATTGTTCCTTGTCTATGAATAAAAGAAACATGAGGATAAGCTCTGCTTCTCACAAGCCCCGAGTCTCCAAACTCCCATACCTTCACCTTCTAAGGCAAACTAATGCTTCATAAAAATAAATCACCATGATATGCTGGCTTGTTTTCCCGAAGTACTCCTGAAGAATGGCAAGACTGTTTCAGCTCTTTTTTCCCAAATCCTCATATTTCCCTGCAATCACGGACCCTGTGGCCATTTTCGGATAGTGAAAGGCAGTCTTTGGACATCCCAGCAGATTGGAGTTGGTGACAAAACTCCCTTCATTTCACCATCTAAGAGCTGAGTGCTCGGAGATGAGGAAGCTAGACTCTTGCCTGGCTTGGCAACCTCCCTGGTCATCATTCACAGGTAATGACTGATCAGTCTTCTGCAGCCTGCAGAAGAAGAAAAATCAACGCAGGGGTTTAGCTTAGCTGTCATGAATGCTAAAAGAACAGTAGCGAGAGGGGTAGGGAGGAATAAGTAGCACCTGCTCCTGAGGGGATGAAATAATGGTGTGTTTCAAGTAAATTTAAAACTGTTTTGAAATCTATCAGCCAATGGTAGGGTACAGAGTCATTTGTCCAGATGAAAAATAAGAAGAGAGTTGATCAACTTTTCAGTCTCAGAAAGGGCATGAAGGTAGAATTTGCTGCCAGCGCCAGCTCTTTTCTACATATGTTCATGTATTAATTCCTTCTTTTATTCAACACAGATTTATTGAGGGTTGATTAGCTGTCAGGCACTATGCTAGCAGCCATCGGAGATACAAAGGCCAGCAGAAGAAACACTGCCTCTGCCTCTACAGAACCCCGAGGTCAGTGAAGGAGAGTGTAAACAATCAGGTAGGTAAACTGCAACAGGTGCAATGAAAGAAAAGGAAAGTTGTATGGTGCTACTGACTGATGCTCGGCAAGATGATATGACCTAACAAGAGCAATCAGGGGAGGCTTCCTTGAGGAGGTGACATTTGAGCTGAGCTCTAAAGGATAAGCAGAAAGTCTTTCACTTGGACTTTGTGAAATAGGCATTATAAGGCCCATATCAGCATATTTGGGGCTGTGAGTAGGAGCAAACTCAACTAAAAATGATGTAAGTGGAAGAAAACTTATCTTGCATAGCAAGAAGACCAGAGGAAGCGCAGTTTCTGGGTTGCTCAATTAAGGGGCTTGACAGTGGCATCCAGAACGAGGTTTCCCCTCTTTCCACCTTGTCGTCTTCCTGGGCTTGTGCTTGCAGTCTGCGCTGTGCAGCATCATGCAGTGGCTGTCATAACTGCAGGCATCACACAAGCACTGGGAGACAGATGGTGAGTGTGCTCCTCCCCTGAGGCTTTTTCCATTGAAGGAATCCCTTCCCAAAGCTACCAACAGACATTGACTCATGCCTTTTTGGCCAGAATTTCATCCCATGCCCTTTCCTAAAGCAATCAAGGAATTACCACCACAATCAGGGTAGATCAAGACTTCAGCAAGGTAGAACATAAGAATTTTTCTCACAATCAGTTTTACGATTAGATTTTTATTTTTCTTTTGGCTGCGTGGGGTCTTTGTTGCAGCATGTGGGCTCTTGATCGTGACCCTTGGGCTTCTCTAGTTGCAGGCCCTGGGCTCTCTAGTTGTGGAGGGCAGGATCCAGGCACGCAAGCTCAGTAGCTGCAGCGTGCAGGCTTCTCTCTAGTTGTGGCACGTGTGCTTAGTCGCCCTGCAGCATGTAGGATCTTAGTTCCCTGACATAGGGATTGAACCCATGTACCCTGCACTGGAAGGTGGAGTCTTAACCACTGGACCGCCAGGGAAGTCCCTACCACCAGGAAGCTGGCATCTGAGAGTTAAACAGCTTCTCTGCTGCAACTTTAGATTGGAGCATGGATGAATCCGATCCTGACTGCATGCTTTCCTCTCCATCCAATCATGCAGTGGAGAATGGACCAGATTCAGGGAGGCTTCATTCTGTGACGCAAGATCAGGGGCTGGTCCCGCTGTTGAGACTGCAGGTGAAGGAGGAGCCCAGCTGTGGGAGGAGACAAGGGGCTGAGAGCAGAGAGGGCCCAACACATTTTCAAGCGAGAGACTCGGAGACGGGGAACATGAGCAGAAGAAACTCCTGTAACTAGAGATCTCACGAGGGGCTCAGAAATGAGACAGGAGTCACAGCTGTTAGAACTGAAGACTAGCAGCTGGGCTTAGTGACTGAGTAAACCCCTGTGAGCTCCCCGCCCCCATCCCAGCACTGGGCTGCACAGCTGCCTCAGCTGTGAGGACAGGAGGGCCAGAGGAGGACCGGGCAAGCCACAGAACAGGCCTAAGGTGAGGCGGCCACACATGTGAAGTGGAGCAAGGAAGGGAATCCACCAGAAGAGACAGGAGAGAACGGTCAGAGAGGTGGGGAAGGAATGGGAATAGTAAAGACGGCAGAACAAGATAGCCACAGGGAAGGGATGGTCACACGAGGTCTGGCGTAGAGTGTGAATGCATACCCTTGGATGCATCCATCAGTGTATGAGTGAGTACACAGATGATTGAATAAATGAGCAAATATAGGGGAAATGCCAGATAAGATGCAGGTACTGTATATATCAGGGAATAAACAGGGGCATTTCTGAGTTCCCAGGGGGTGGGATTCAGGAGAGAAGAGGGAGATGGAAGGTCATAGAAGGTGACTGTGAAATCTCAGGACTTGGCACCTCTTGGATTGGATCTGAACATCAGTAGGAGTCAGGCTACATGCCTCCCCCAACCACCCACCCCCACCATACACACATGCACATGCATTTTCTAGATGCAGATGCAAAGGCAGGCTCTGCTGCTTCCCTGCTATTTACAGATGACAGGTGGGCCCTCTCACAGACTATACAGGTTCCTTGCAGTGAAGAGTACATTTTTGCAAGTGATAGAATACCAAGCAGATAGAACCCACCAGGATGGGTAAGAATAGGAAAGACCACCAAATATCACTTTTCGAAGCTCAAGAAAGATCTCAGAGGAGTCCTATCATCTGCTCTACCATTATTTTGAGCCACACCCCTGTCCTAAAAACCTAGGAGTGCCAGGGTCAAAGATGATAGACATCCTTTCTTCAAACATGACCCCTTGACTTCCTATGCTTTATACCCATACTGTTCTTTTTAGGTGAAGTGCCTTCTTATTCCAAATTCACACACCTTCAAGAGACAACTTCCCAAAGCCAGGCTGCCTTTCTATGAATCCCTTCATTTGAGGGATTGCTTAAATAAAGCATAGAATACAGTATTCCACAGCTGACTGCTCCCACAGGATCATAGCATCATTCCCCTCTATTTATGTATGAAAGTGAAAGTCGCTCAGTCGTGTCTGACTCTTTGGAATCCCATGGACTATACAGTCCATAGAATTCTCCAGGCCAGAAAACTGGAGTGGGTAGCCTTTCCCTTCTCCAGAGAATCTTCCCAACCCAGGGATCAAACCCTGGTCTCCCGCACTGTAGGCAGATCCTTTACGCTGAGCCACAAAGGGAAGCTCATATTTATGTTTATCTGGTAATTAATCTCCTTTTTCTCTAGCCTAAGATTATTTGGAGACAGAAACTATATGTCTTGCCTGTATGAATCTGCAGTCATGTCTGTATCCGGAGCAACTAACATAGCATCTAATTAATAGTAACTGCTCAGAGCAGATATACTGATTAAAATATATAATTGCTAGGCAATTGAGTAATAATGAATAAAAGAATTAACAAATAAAGGATACGTGAATGAATGAGAATGAGTGAAAGAACTAGCAAATAAAGGAGCGAACGAGTGTTTTCTGGCTCTAGTCAAGATGGAGTCAAGACACCCTCCACACTGTCTTATTCCTATTGAAAGCAACTAAAAACTCTGTGGAGAGAAAGCAGGAGGGAGCCCTCGGAGGACTCTGAAAGCAGATGGTAGAAGAAACAGAACTTCAAGTGATACCAAACTAGTGATGAGTTTTGTATAAATTTTTTTCTCCAATATTTCCTAGCCTGGACTCGAATGCAGCCTGAAATCTAGACCATGCATTGGATGAATGTGAAGCTTCTTCTGATTCCGGTTCAAGGAGTTACATGGCTCCAGTTTGACACATGGCAAATAGCCATATGGTGTCTCTCTTTGTTGTTGTTGTTTAATCACCATGGTGTGTCAGACTCTTTGCAACTCCATGGACTGCAGCATGCCAGGCTTCCCTGTCCCTCACCATCTCCCAGAGTTTGCCCAAGTTCATGTCCACTGAATCGGCGATGCCATCCACCTGTCTCATCCTCTGTCACACTCTTCTCCTTCTGCCTTCAATCNCCATGGACTGCAGCATGCCAGGCTTCCCTGTCCCTCACCATCTCCCAGAGTTTGCCCAAGTTCATGTCCACTGAATCGGCGATGCCATCCACCTGTCTCATCCTCTGTCACACTCTTCTCCTTCTGCCTTCAATCTTTCTCAGCATCAGGGTTTTTTCCCATGAGTTAGCTGTTCGCACCAGGTAGCAAGAATATTGGCGCTTCAGCTTGAGCATCAGTCCTTCCAGTGAGTATTTACGGCTGATTTCCTTTTAAGGTTTGCTGGTTTGATCTCCCTGTTGTCCAAGGGACTCTCAAGAGTCTTCTCTAGCACCATAGTTCGAAAACATCAATCCTTTGGCACTCTGCCTTCTTCTTTATGATCCAGCTCTCACATCGGTACATGACTACTCAAAACACCATAGCCTTGACTATATGGACCTTTGTCACAAAGTGATGTCTTTGCTTTTTAACACACTGCCTAGGTTTGTCATAGCTTTTCTGACAAGAAGCAGTCATCTACTTTCATGGCTGCAGTCACCATCTGCAGTGATTTTGTAGCACCAAAAAGTAAAGTCAGCCACTGTTTCCCCATCTATTTGCCATGAAGTGATGGGACCAGATGCTATGATCTTAGTGTTTTTGTTTTTTTTTTAATACTGAGTTTTAAGCCAGCTTTTTCACTCTCCTCCTTCACCCTCATCAAGAGGCTCTTTAGTTCTCGTTGCTGTCTGCCATTACAATGGTACCATATGCATATCTGAGGTTGTTGATATTTCTCCCAACAATCTTGATTTCAGCTTTTAACTCATCCAGCCCAGCATTTCGCATGATGTGCTCTGCATAGTAGTTTAACAAACAGGGTGACAATAAACAGCCTTGTTATACACCTTTCTCAACCCTGAACCAGTCAGCTGTTCCATACGATTCTCACTGTGACTTCTTGGCCTGCATATGGGTTTCTCAGGAGACAGGCAAGATGGTCTGGTATCCCCACCTCTTTCAGAGTTCTCTGCAGTGTGCTGTGTGCTATGACTTTGACACATGGTCAAAAGCTTTAGCATAGTCAATGAAAGAGCGGCAGATGTTTTCCTGGAATTCCCTTGCTTTCTCTATGATCCAGTGAGTGTTGGCAATTTGATGTCTGGTTCCTCTGCCTCTTTAAACCCAGCTTGAACATCTGGAAATTCTTGCTTCACGTAATGCTGAAGCCTAGCTTGAAGGATTTTGAGCATAACCTTACTAGCATGGGAGATGAGTGCAATAGTCCAGTGGTTTGAACATTCTTTAGTATTGCCCTTCTTGGGGATTGGGATGAGCCGCCACATGGCCTAATCACCTCCAAAGGTCTCTATCTACTAATACCACCACGCTCACTAGGATTCCCTGGTAGCTTCTCTGCTGGTTCAGACGGTAAAGAATCTGCCTGCAATGCAAGAGACTTGGGTTCAATCGCTGGGTCGAAGATCCCCTGGAGAAGGAAATGGCAACCCATTCCAGCATTCTTGCTGGGAAAATCCCACAGACAGTGGTGACTGGTGGGCTACAGTCCCTGAGGTCACCAAGAGCCAGACAAGACTGAGAAAACTAACACTTTCATTAGGACTCATGTACCTATTAATACATCACCATCATTAGTATTTCAACAAATGAATTTATTCAGGAAGTAGGGGAGAAAGAAACATTCAGACCACAGTAACACAGTAAATGGATAAAATCTGTTTTTTAAATGAACAACAAAACCAAGTGTTGATGAGGATATGGGTGAACTAGAGCTTTCATTCATTGCTGGCGGAAATGCAAAACATTACAGCCACCTCACAAAACAGTCTGCAGTTTCTCATAAAGTTAAACCTACACTTACCAGTGATCCAGCAGCCCCATTCCTAAGTATTACTGTGGAGAAATAAAAACATCTTCACACAAAGCCCTGTATGTAAATTTTACAGCAGCCCTATTCATAGTTACCAAAAATAGGAAATCATATGGATTGGATAAACAAAATGCGATCCATCCATACAGTGGGATACTGGTCAGCAATCAGTAACAACAAATAACAACAGCGATGAATGTCAAAGGGATAGGCTACGGAAAAGAAGATGGTCTCAAAAGGTTACACACTATATGATTCAATTTATATGGCGTTCTGGAAAAAACAAAAGTGCAATGACAGAGAAACGGTTTCCAGGGGTTGGGGGTGGGAGGAAGGTTTGACCACAGAGGCGCACAGGGTGTTTTTGAGGTGATGAGCTATTCTGTGTTCTGATTATGATGGTGATTATATAAGTATGTACACGTATTAAAACTCCTAGAGCTGTACACCTAGAAAAAGGACATTTGCTATGTATATATAGCAATAATAATAATGGTGAATGAATATATTCACATTCTCATGTCTTTGCTCACTCTGTCCCCATCCATAAAGGATTTTCTTCCCTCTTCACAGCTTATGTGAACCTCTGGCCATCTCCACTAATTACCTGGAATCCCACCTCTCAAGATGCCTCTCTAACTGTATCTCAGTGCTCCCTTGTAGCCCGAGGCATACTGCCAAAAAGACCTGGTGCAATAAGGCACGTTGGGGTCAGCTTCTCTAGTATGCTGGTGCGGGTCCGGCCTCACCTCCCTTAGGGTGCCCTCCAGGGCTGCTACGTGTCAGTGTGGCAGCTACCCTTGGGTTCTGTTTCCATCAAGACTCTTGACTGCACGGCAGAGAGACCCACTTGTGCTAGCCTGGGGGAGAGGCATTAACCGCAGGGCTTCCTAGAGGCCTTGGAGAACCTATGAGAGAAAATTAAGCAGAGCCAGTCCCAGGGGGTCTGAGACCTGGCCTCTCTCTCACAGGGCCTGCGGCTCTCTGCTTCTCTCCATGGGTCTGCTCCATTCTCTGGACTGGCCCTGCTCTCTTCTGTTTGCATACCAGCTTGTACGTGGCCCTCCAGTTCCTTCAGCTTCTGGTGCATGTAACCTTCCTGCTCCAGGGCCCACCACATGCTGGCAGCAGTCTCTTATGTTTCACAGTTTGGGGAAAGCAATCAAGTTTGCTCAACCCAGCTGTTTGAGTCTGCCACACAATTCCGGGCTTGGGTTATGCATCCACCCCTGACTCAGTGAGCAGCTAGGTAAAGTACAGGATCAAATACACTATGAGCTGCTCCTTTCAAGAGCTGTGACAAGGGCAGACCCTTCTAAAAGTGCTGTGATAAACCATACTGGAAAAGAATATGAAAAAGAATGTGTGAGCGTGTGTGTGTATATATATACATATACAACTGAATCACTGCTGTTCAGCAGAAATTAACAGCCTTATAAATCAACCATACTTTAATAAAATTAAGTTTTTTAAAAGTACTGCTCAAATGAATTTACTGGTATGTCAGGCTGTAGACACACAGCTCCCCTTCTGCACAAAGTCAGTGACATGAGTCCAGCTACAGGGGTATAAGTCCAGCTATAGGGGTATAAGGGCTCCCTTCTGGGGAGCCTCAGTATCAAGACACATTGTCCAGCTGCCGCTTGGTGATCAGAAATGCCTTCCAGACAAGCCAGAGCAAGAGGAGTCAGAGATAGCAAGGTCAGGAGGCCTGCTAGTGCAGGAGGCCTGCTAGTGCAGGAGGCCTGGAGCGGTGGCTGCCCCAGACTCAAAGGTCACCTTGAGTGGAGGCCACACAGAGTAGCTTTGCTGACAGATGAAGGGGCTGGCAAGGGGAGGGTACAGGAGGCGGGTCCACAGGGGCAGGCAGATGCCAGGGTGCTGGAGGAAGAGAGGAGAGGAAACAGGCGTCCTAGCGGCACGCCTCTTTGCTTTCTGAGTGTCATTTGTCTTTTCCCTTCTACCTCGGGCCCCACCCTCCTCACCAAGGCTTGATAGAGAGCCCCCTACCTATCACCTTGGACAGACCTTTCTGAGACATCCTGAGTGCCACCTGCTCCCAGACACAACCCTCCAGACCTGGGCGGTGACACTACGGTGCTGTCCTCTTTCTGAGGAGAGGAGATACTTTGTCACACGCTCTTCCCACATTTAACTGTGTGTTTATTCTGGAAGATCTAGGGAGATCTTCCCTGGTGGCTCAGATGGTAAAGCATCCTCTGGCAATGCGGGAGACCTGGGTTTGATCCCTGGGTTGGGAAGATCCCCTGGAGAAGAAAATGGCAACCCACTCCAGTATTCTTGCCTGGAGAATCCTATGGACAGAGGACCCTGATAGGCTATAGTCCACGGGGTCGCAAAGAGTTGGACACGACTGAGCAACTTCACTTTCACTTTTATTCTGGAAAGCTCCAGTTCCTCTCCTTCCCTACCACCTCAAAAGCAGAGCCAACTTGGCCTTGCNAGATCCCCTGGAGAAGAAAATGGCAACCCACTCCAGTATTCTTGCCTGGAGAATCCTATGGACAGAGGACCCTGATAGGCTATAGTCCATGGGGTCGCAAAGAGTTGGACACGACTGAGCAACTTCACTTTCACTTTTATTCTGGAAAGCTCCAGTTCCTCTCCTTCCCTACCACCTCAAAAGCAGAGCCAACTTGGCCTTGCCTTTGGTGCCTTTGGACCACACCTCCACGGTGACTTGTGGCACCTTGAGCTACCTTTGTGTGCTTTCTTCACCCTTGATGGTTCATGAGCTCCTCAGATATTGCATCTTTATCTTGTGTTTCCCATCACCTAGAACAATTCTGAGTAGGGTCTGCATTTGGACTACTGCAGAAGTGATTCTGAGTTATGGATCTAAGGGTGAGTAGTTCATTTGGGATGGAATTCCAGGAAACACCTGTGGGGATGGGAAAGTAAGAGAGGGAAGGATGGGGAAGCCGCCAATGGAAGAGCCCATTAAAACTCAGCTACCAACAGGGACAAGTGAAGCTTAATCCTGCTGGCAGAACTCTGGCAGGGAACCGTGCTCCTCAGAGTCACCCACTGGAGGGAGCTGGTTGTTATACACCAACACCTATCTGTCCCTGGGCCAGGGCTGCTTCTCGTTGTTAAGTTGCTATGTCCAGCTATTTTGCAACGCCGTAGACTGTAACCTGCCAGGCTCCTCTGTCCATGGGCTGTCTCAAGCAAGAATACTGGAGTGGGTTGTCATTTCCTTCTCCAGAGGACCTTCCTGACCCACCAATTGAACCTGCATCCCCTGCATTGCAGGCGGATTATTTATCAATGAGTCAACTGCATCCCCTGCATTGCAGGTGGATTATTTACCAGTGAGTCAACAGGAAAGCCCAGGGCTGCTTCTAGGGGGCCTTAATTCCCTGGGATTACTGTCCACCACTAGGACAGGCAAGGCAGGTTTTGGGAGCTGGAAAAAGCCCTCAGCACAGACAGGCACTGGCCGGTGGAACTTGGTACAACTGAAGATGAAGTCATAAGGTGGTGGGGATATGGGTGATGCAACAGAGCTTAACAAATATCTACTGCATTATGAGCAATTAAGTTCACTCAGAGATATTTAGGAATTAGCTTTTGTATCACCAAAGAGTGATATACAAACAAAGGAATGAATTTCATTATATTTAATTCTTGCCAAGGGATCAGAGTATGGTTACTAAAGTATTCTGTTTCTCTTAACTGTTCTTCCACTGTGTGTATGAAACTAATACAATATTGTGAATCAACACTTCAGCACAAACTTCTTTAATAAAAAAAAATATTTTTTAGACAAGGACATCCTCTAATGTTATATATG
Organism: Oreotragus oreotragus; assembly: GCA_006410675.1. Classification (NCBI taxonomy): domain Eukaryota; kingdom Metazoa; phylum Chordata; class Mammalia; order Artiodactyla; family Bovidae; genus Oreotragus; species Oreotragus oreotragus. The sequence continues at coordinate 249,747 of SJYX01011607.1, forward strand.
CCACCCAATGGATAATTGTTTCAGAAACTGTGGTTGAGCATCTATGGGTGGGTGTCTCCTTTCTCCCCACCTCCATGGCCCAGCATCCCTCTCAGAGCTATGAGGTCAATTAAAGCAGAGAAACATCCCTGAAGAGGTGAGCCTTGTCCCAACAGGGGCACACAGCACAAAGACTCTGCAGTCAGACCAGCGCAGGCAGGATCCTGGCCCTGCCTCCATTCACTGTTATCACTTTGGTTCAACAACTCGCTTTTGTTGTCTATAAAATGGGCCTATCTACCTTGCTTACTTTTATGGGAATGAAATTACAGAAATGTATGGAAAACATTCAACATTCTGTTAATACTTTATTTCTCAATTTTCTTTCCTTCCCCTAACATAAGGTAACCCTATAAGAGGGTCTAATGGTGGGAGGAAAAACTGATTTCAAAAATTGGGATCTTTGGGATCCTCAGTAAGCAGATGACAGTACTGAGCACAGAGAGGTTAAGAAAAATATCCAAGGTCATAGCTAATAAATGGCTCAGCTGGGATTAGAGCCCAGACAGTGTGGCTCCAGAGTCTATGTTCATATTCTCATGATGCTTTGCTTATTGTTTGAGAATGAATACTGGAAGAAGAAAGATACTAGGCTAGTCCAAAAGTACACTAATAATGGATGGTCCAGACCAAAGCAGGCATAGGAGGGAGTAGAAGGGAGGCATGCACAGAAGAGACATGGCAATGGAGGACTATGAGGTCTAGGAAGAGGAGAAGAAAGGAGAAATCCACAAGTATTTGTATTTTCCAAGCCCAGGGCTATTTTTAGCATATGTAACTTAGGGCCAGAGGGCCAGGTTTTGGAAAAGAGGATGACACAAATAAAAACCAGTACAATATTGTAAAGTAATTAGCCTCCAATTAAAATAAATAAATTTATATTAAAAAAAGAATCCATTGAGTCATCCACTACTCGTTCAGTTCAGTTCAGTTCAGTTCAGTCGCTCAGTCGTGTCCGACTCTTTGCGGCCCCACTACTCATTAAGCATCTACTAAATATGAAAACTCCCACCAAGCCTTAAATATGATTTAGAAACACCCAAGAAGTTTTTAAATCCCAGCACTTAGATCCGGACACAGGCAATTAAGTCAGTATCTGTGGGGCTGAGGCTGTGGGCACTGGTATTTTTTAAAAAGCATCCCAGGTGATTATTATATGTGGCCAGGGCTGAGACCACTGCTAATTCATTATCTCATTTAATCCCTCCGGCATCCCTATGAGGTTCTACTGTTATTGTCTCAGACAGGCTAAGGAAGAACTAAGAAAAAGAGCCAAGTTTCAGACCTGATGTAGCTGTAAAGCCCATGCTTTCAGCTGCTCTGTGGGCTGAGAGGCTGAAAGAGGTCTTAAAGATTGCCATGCCCAGCTCCATTTCACAGAGAAGAAAATGGAGTCCAGGGAGGGAGGGAGCTGCCAGGGGTTACCCACACCAGCTGTGCCACACCAGACTCCTACCTGGCTCTCCAGACCCCCAGCCCAGAACTCACTGCTCCAAGACAGGCTGTGTTCTGCTTTAGACTACGATTCTGAAACACAGAAGAATTAGTGAGGAAAACCACCCAAGTGCTGGGTCAGCCTGTCAGAGGGCGCTCCTTCACTCTCCTGTCTGGAAAGGCTGACTCCGTGTTCCGGGAAAGAAGCGAGAAGGGAGCCGCAGCAGGCCACCCTTACCCTGTCCCCTCCCCGCGTCTACACAGCAGCGCCTGCTCGTGACAGCAAAAGCCCTTATTAAGCGTCCTGTACCATCTCATCTCCTGCCCCCGCTGAACTTACACTGCTCATGTTGTAGGGATTAGAGGGGAAAAAAATCCCTCCACCCCGAGGCAGAACAATAACAACACGGATGCTGACTGGGAAGGCAGTTCGTCGTGTGGGCTTGAAAAATAATGAAGGTGACATTTAGGGGGGCCGCTCTGGCCTCCCTGTCACTGAGCCTCATCATTAATTTAACTGTCTCTGTTACAGACAAACTTTCTAGTCAGCCTTGGAGGGATGAGGAGGGGGCTTCCTGTCCTCTGTGGCCCATTAGAGATGCAGGGGGCTTCTCTCCCTCCTCCCCGAGCCACCTGAAATCTAGTCTCTGTCCGATTCTTGGCTCAAATGACATTTCTGCAGAAGAGCANTAGTCAGCCTTGGAGGGATGAGGAGGGGGCTTCCTGTCCTCTGTGGCCCATTAGAGATGCAGGGGGCTTCTCTCCCTCCTCCCCGAGCCACCTGAAATCTAGTCTCTGTCCGATTCTTGGCTCAAATGACATTTCTGCAGAAGAGCATAATTGGCCGCTGTGGACGAAGGGAGAAAAGGCAAAAAGTGCATTGGCAGGAGGGCTCCGTGAAACATCTATCTTTACCCAGCTAAGAGAATCTATTTTTCAAATGCCCAAAACGGGACACACATTCATGTGTATATTCATCTGTTCAACAATTAATTACAGTGCCTCTTTGGTGTCAGGCATGGTGCAAAGAGCCGAATATACCTTGGTGAGCTGAACAGGTAGAGACCCTGCCTTCCTGGAGTTTCTAATCTAGTTCTGTGCTATCCAGTTTAGTGATCACCAACCACAAGTGTCACTTATTTAAACTGATCTAAGTGTAATCAATAGTTCAATCCCTCCTTTGTATTAGTTGGCCTTCCCTTGTGGCTCAGCTGGTGAAGAATCTGCCTGCAATGTGGGAGACCTGGGCTTGATCCCTGGGTTGGAAAGATCCCCCGGACAAGGGAAAGCCTATCCACTCCAGTACTTGGGCCTGGAGAATTCCATGGACTGTGTAGTCCATGGGGTCACAAAGAGTCAGACATGACCGAGCCACTTTCACTTCACTTTGTACTAGCAACATTCCATGTGCTCAGTAGTCACGTGGCTAGTAGCTACCACACTGGATAGACAGGAAACATCTCCATCTTCAGAGAAATTTCAGTTAGACAGCACTGGCCTAGTGGGACAAGCAGACACTTTATATCATTTCATCTCTCCCTCATAGAACCTTGGAGGTAAGCGCGGTTTCCCCTGTTTTAGAGAGGAGGAAGCAGGGACCACATGGTCATTTGTGGAGACAGGGTTTGAACTCAGGTTTCTCCTACCCCCAAATCTATAAGTAAGTAAAGGAAACAGTATCAAAGCTACAGGTAGAATAGCAAAGTGGTTCAGACCATGTGACTTGCAATAGGACCTATTAAAATGTAAGTATAAATTTGGGTCATTTTTTTTAACCTCTCTGTGCCTCAGTTTATTCATCAGGTAGGGATAATAATAGGGTCACTTCATATTCTGTGGTAAGATGTTTGTGTACACATCCTGGTATGGGATAAATGCTTAGTGTTTTGGAGACCACTCAGAGAACAATGAGTTCAGGACTGTGGACACAGCTACATATATAATAAGTTGGGGGATACCATCTTTTAATAATCTGTATCTGACACCTACCTGATAGGTTAGTTGTCAGAAATAAATAAAATGCCATAGTTAAGTGTTCATTAAATATGAGTTCCTTCCATCCCCTTGGATGATGAATCTGAGCTCTAAATGACAGAAGTACAATAGTGATTTAAAACCAAAGATAAAGAAACACTCAGAAATCATTTGTTTTGGAAAATTCAAGAACAGAACAACCAGGAACAATAAAGATGAATGCAGGATTTTGATCATTATATTATTTGCCTATGTAACAAATTACCCAAATACTCAATGCCTTAAAACAACAAAGATTCATTATCTCATAGTTTCTGAGGGTCATGAATCTGAAAGCAGTTTAGCTGGGTGCCTCTTGCTCAGGGTATCTAGCAAGGTGGTAGTCAAGTTCTTGGCTGGGGCTGTATTATCTGAAGGCTTGGCTGGGCGGGAGAATCAACTTGCAAGAGAATTTGGTCCCAAGACTGCTGTCAGGGACTAAGCTCTTAGCTCTGTTTGGTCTTCTTGGGTCTTTACCACATGGGCTTCTACACAAGGCCCTATAAGAGTTCTTAAGACATGGAAGCTGGCTTTCCCCCAGAGCAACTGACCCAAGGGGTAGAAAGAGCAAGTGACAGAGAGAATCCATAGTCTGTTCACAAGGTAATCACAAAAATAACAAACCACCACTTTTGCCATGTTCTGTTCATTAGAAGCAAGTCATTAAATCCAGCCCATATTGGACTGAGAGAGGAATTAAGCTCTACATCTTGTAAGGAGAAGCATCAAAGAATTTGTGGACATATGTTAAAACTACCACAAGCACGAACTGGGCTGGGTGCCCAGGTCTTCCTCTGAGCAGAGGTCCTGGATGTCAAAGACAAAAAAGTCTAGGCATATAAATAACCACTTTACCATCCAGAAGCTTAAGTCAGATCAGAGAAGATAGCAAAAGGCAGATGAAGAAGTTGGCAGCAGTGGAATGTATCAGTAATGTTTATGCATATGTGTGGGGCAGGGAAGGAAGGGCACATCACCTGTATTATAATAGGACATACACTTATTGTATATAAATTCTTTCTTCTAACTGGGGCACTGTGTTTGGGGAATGAGGCACCAGAAACACTTCCAAATTTGCATTGTTTTATTTCTGGCCAGAGCGCCTGCCCTGAATCCATCTCCTTTCTTTCACTTGGCCCTAGGTTGAGCAGCAGAGAAGGGGATGAAAGAAATTAACATTTATTGAATAACTGCTATGTCATTTTATTTCTCACAAACATCCTATCAGATAGGTGTCAAAGACAGATTATTAAAATGTGTGTGTGCATGTGTGTGTGTGCTCAGTTGTGTCAAACTCTTTCATCCCCATGGACGGTAGCCTGCCAGGCTCCTCTACCCATGGTATTTCCCAGGCAAGAATACTGGAGTGGGTTGTCATTTCCTACTCCAGGGGATCTTCCTGATCCTGGGATCGATCCCATATCTCTTGCATCTCCTGCATTGGCAGACAGTTTCTTTACCACTGAGCCACCTAGATATGGTGTCCCCCAACTCATGTGTATACCTGTCCATAGTCCTGAATCTCACCGTTCTCTGTGGGTGCTCCCCTGACCAGGGATCCAACCTGCAGTGCTCTCTGCATGCTCAGTTGTGTCCACGACTCTTTGTGACCCATAGACTATTGTTCTCTGAGTGGTCTCCAAAATGAGGTTGACCTACTCTAATGATTCATGGGAGTTATGGAGGAAAACATATTGGTGGAGCCCTCTATTTATAAGTTTAAACTTAAAATAAGTAAAATATTAATGTTTACTAAGCTATAATATGCCAAAGCCTTTGACTGTGTGGATCACAATCAACTGTGGAAAATTCTGAAAGAGATGGGAATACCAGACCACCTGACCTGCCTCTTGAGAAACCTATATGCAGGTCAGGAAGCAACAGTTAGAACCGGACATGGAACAACAGACTGGTTCCAAATAGGAAAAGAAGTACGTCAAGGCTGTATATTGTCACCCTGCTTATTTAACTTCTATGCAGAGTACATCATGAGAAATGCTGGGCTGGAAGAAACACAAGCTGGAATCAAGATTAACAGGAGAAATATCAATAACCTCAGATATGCAGATAACACCACCCTTATGGCAGACAGTGAAAAAGAACTAAAGAGCCTCTGGATGAAAGTGAAAGAGGAGAGTGAAAAAGTTGGCTTAAAGCTCAACATTCAGAAAACGAAGATCATGGCATCTGGTCCCATCACTTCATGGGAAATAAATGGGATAACAGTGGAAACAGTGGCAGACTTTATTCGGTTGGGCTCCAAAATGACTGCAGATGGTGACTGCAGCCATGAAATTAAAAGACGCTTACTCCTTGGAAGGAGAGTTATGACCAACCTAGATAGCATATTAAAAAGCAGAGATATTACTTTGCCAACAAAGGTTTGTCTAGTCAAGGCTATAGTTTTTCCAGTGGTCATGTATGGATGTGAGAGTTGGACTGTGAAGAAAGCTGAGCACCGAAGAATTGATGCTTTTGAACTGTAGTGTTGGAGAAGACTCTTGAGAGTCCCTTGGACTGCAAGGAGATCCAACCAGTCCATCCTAAAGGAGATCGGTCCTGGGTGTTCATTGGAAGGAATGATGCTAAAGCTGAAACTCCAGTACTTTGGCCACCTCATGCAAAGAGTTGACTTATTGGAAAAGACCCTGATGCTGGAGGGATTTAGGGCAGGAGGAGAAGGGGACGACAGAGGATGAGATGGCTGGATGGCATCACTGACTCAAGGCACATGAGGTTGGGTGAACTCCGGGAGCTGGTGATGGACAGGGAGGCCTGGCGTGCTGAGATTCATGGGGTCGCAAAGAGTCAGACACGACTGAGCGACTGAACTGAACTGAATATGCAGATGAGCTCTGATGCTCTTATGCTCTTACTGGGTCTATTTGTCACCTACTCTCTTTTCTTTCTCTGAAGAAAAGGTAAGTGTCCCACAAGACAGAAAGGCCACCCACAGAATCCTCATTCAGTTTTTACTTTTCAGCATTTAATGGTTTACTGTATGGACATGAGTATAATTAAGTGACTTTACAGATTATTGTTTGAGATACTAAAGTTGGGTGAATATGGTGAAAATCTTCTATACCAAACAGAGGCTCACTGGTTATCCCAGAGCTAAATACTTAAAAGAGCTGTCTAGAAGAGAGATGAGATATGAAATTATTTTTTAAAAAGACAAAGGTTTGGAATTTACTGAGATTTCATGTGATGAAAACAGCTGTTGGCAGTCCCTTACAGCTAAGACAATGATTATATTCAACCCCTCACATAAATTAAACTTTGGGCCAAACTTTTAATTTTTTAAAACTTTTTGGCCACACTGGACAGCTTAAGGGATCTTAGTTCCCCAACCAGGGATCCAACTTGCACCCTCTGAAGTGGAATCATGGAGTCTTTACCACTGGACCACCAGGGAAGGTCCTGGGCCAAACTTTTAAATAACTATTTCAGAAAGTGTTACAAGATTTTCAAAATCACAATATTTTAGTGTGAGTATGTATTTCTGGGTCATTAATTTTTTTTAAATTAGCATTTATTTTTATTTCAGGCTTTCAAAAAATTCCAATCTTAAAAATTTCCATTTGTGGACTTCCCACCAGAGGAGGAGGTCCAGTGGTTAAAACTCTGAAATTCCAATGAAGGGATGAAGATTGTATCCCTAGGCAGGGAACTAAGATCCCAATGCCACGTGGCATGGCCAAAAAAGAAAAAAATCTCCATTTGTGTTTGTCTTACACACAAAATATTAATACATGTGTAACGATACAATTTTTAAACAAAGAAATGTGCATACATTGATACTGGATGCTCAAAGTTTCCAGTGCTAATAGAGGCCCACTTATTTCCAACGTGATTTACACTTGCGCTCATGCTGCTGAAACATTTCTAAGTAAGGAACAGGCAGGAAGGGTGAGAAAAGAGAGAGCAGAGATGGAGAGCAAACGAGAGGTGGCCACTCTGGAGAGTCAGAGCTACTCAGGGATTGCCAAGGAGAAAGCTAGGTTTGTTCTGAAGTTGGTTTCATGTGAGTACAGTAACCCAGGACAAAACTGCAGCTGAACCCAGCTAAACTACTAAAGAGCTTCTTAAAAAAAATAAGTCAAAAGGTGTACATTAATGGACACCGAGGCAGGCAAGCATCAACATGAGCAAGGGTAGTACTGCGGTGTCCCAACAGAGCAGCGTGAAGACAATGGCTCTCCCTGTGACGGAGTTATTCCAAAGGCTCATGATTTTTCTCTGTTTTTATTTTCTATCTTGATGAGAAACGTGCTGATTCCACCCTGTCTCACGACAAATAGAACTTTGACATACAGCTCACAATTTACGTAACTGATTGCACATACTCATGCTGGCTACGTTGTGTCTCTGACAGTTACAAATACTTCTTTGCTCACTCGGTGGTGGTGTGGGGCCTCTGTAATCACCCCGTCGTGCCTTGATGCTACAGTTAGGAGTGCTCTTTATTCCATGTGACACTGCAAGGAAGCGAACTGAGGCTCAGACAGGTTACTTGATCAAGGACACCTAAAGGGTAAATGGCAGATCCAGGATTTGGACCCAGATCAATGAAGGAAGTAGCTTAAAATTTCTCTGCCACATCTCAAGTGTTCCCAGACTGAGTCACCTCAATCCCAAGGAATCTCTGTCTAAAGCAGTGTTTCAGAGGTTCAGGGTATTCTGAAGGTATTCAGAGGTTCGGGGTACCCAAAACTTCAGGGTATTCTCCAAACTTCAAAATGTCTAAACAATGGCACGAGACAGGCTATTTACTAAGAAATATAGTGCTTGTACTGGGTAAAATCTTTCAAGGGTGCAGTCAATCAATGTATGAAAATCATGTATGGGTCATTGGTGGTCAAAATAGGGGAAATCATTGCTTTAGATTTTTACCCAAATGACAAGTACCCTGCATCAAGTCCCTTCAACTTCATATAGCATCTGGTGAAGCCAGACTGGCTGTTGAATGAATGAATGCCTCAGGCTGTTAATAAGACCTTATTGTATTCAGTTTCCTCAACTATAAAATAAGAGTGAAGACAGACCTACCTCTAAGAGTTGTGGCTGGTATTTTTAAAAATCAAACATGCGAAGTACTTAGAACAGTGCCTGACATCTAGCAAGAAATCAGTGACAGCTATTGTTATTGTTTTAGCCTCAGTTTCTTCATCAGTAAAATAGGAGAATGCATATACTATCTACTACCCACAGGCATACTGTGAGACTCAAATGAAATGGTACAATAGTGCCTTACAAGCTACAGCATGCTCCAAAGATGACAGAATGTGTTGTACTTTTCAGTCTTCTGACTCACACATGAAACAAGTCTGAGAACAGCACATTCCAGCCGGGAAATTAAAAGCTTTGTTCCTTTGGAGTCAGAGTGTGTCCCTGTACAGATCAATGTTGCTGAAGTGAAAAGAGAGATTTAATTACCTCCAGCCTCACCACCTTCCCCAAGGAGAGCAGCGAGCTCCTGGTGGGAGGGGAGGCTGAGTGTGGAGGTGACGGGCCATTGTGTGCACACCTGGGGAATCCCAGACCACCAGCCTGGGCTCTGTTCCTGGGGGCAGACAGCTTGACACAGGCAGAGCTGACCCCAAAGGGAAGGTGTGAACCTGTCTTTGAAAAGGCCATGAGCTGGGATGAAATCCCCCGGGGGAGGAGGCAGTTAAGGCTGCCTTCCTCGCCCTTGCAGGCCTCTGTGTGTCACCATGGAAGGGCACACGGCACTGAGTCTGCATACACTGGTATCCAGGTACCGAGGGGTATGAACTCTCAGATGCATAAAGTCATATGCACACCAGAGAGTCTGCCTGTGCGTGCACCTGTGCATCTGGGCACACCTTGCTTGCAAAAAACAAGTGGGTTTGCCTGCGGGCCCTGTGTCTGCCCCCATGGGCACACATGCATGTCTGGGTCTCTGCTCTTGGCCCAGTGGGCGTGGATCCTTGTGGCCAGGTGGATCCATCTTGTGTAAGATCCTGACATCACTGTCTAGATTTGTGTTCAAGTCTGAACACAAATATATATGAGTTTGTACAGCTCTTACTGTGCATCTCAGTGGTGCCTGGTTACTGAGACAGGGCAGGCTGTGGGGCTGTTGCCCAAAGGATACCTGTGGAGTTGGGTCTGGGGGGCTCTGGGTGAATGCCCCAAAGCTAGGAACTGGCAAGGAGCTGAGGTTGGGAGAAAGTGAGCTCACTGCCAAAGGGGCCAAGTAAGAGTGGACCTAAATGAGAGACGTGGGGCCTGGGCTGCGGGGAGGAGAAAATAAGGAAGAGCACAGCGCAAGAGGGGGAGCAGAGATCTGGCTGACGAATCCACCACCAACGGGCAAGCACAGACAGGCGTGTCTCGCTTTTTAACCAGAGATGTCTCCTTAAAGGCGCCACACCAGTTGCCCAGGGCACACAGTCTGAGGACGGGCGGGCATACACAGGGTCTGTTTCTACACAGGGCTTCGCTGGGGGTTGACATATGATATGACTGCATGTTGGCTTTTACTCAGGCAGTGTTTAGACAGCACCTGTTGTATACACGAGGTCTTTGGGAGGAACTGGAACAAAGTGAAGCGTGTTCCTTGAGCCTGAGCTTCTAAATGGAGGAGTGACACACACAATGAAGAAAAAAATCAGCAATGTAAAGAAAACGCTTAGGCATTCTACTGTCTAGATTTGTGTGCAAGTCTGAACTCCACCTTTTACTGGCTCTGTGGTCTTAGGCAAGTTATTCAACCTCTCTGAGTTTCATTTCCCTCATCTGCAAGATGAAATAATAATACCAATTATTGTTACTAGGCTATTGTGACAATGGAAGGAAGTAAGAAATATGAAGTCACCTAATAAAGCATAAAGTACACGGCATATGTGATGAGCGAGGGCTCAGTCCAGCAGGCTCCTGGGAGGAGAAGGAACTGACCAGGTGACAGCCTGAGAGAGGATGTGCAGGATCCGGACTTCCACATGAGTCCGCTCTTGTCTTTAGACCTTTGTTGTGGTGGTGGAGGTTCAGTCTCTAAGTCATATCCAACTCTTTGTGACGCCATGGACTGTAGCCCGCCAGGCTCCTCTGTCCCTAGAATTCTCCAGGGAAGAACGCTGGAGTGGGTAGCCACTCTCTTCACCAAGGGAACTTCCCAACCCAGAGATCGAACCTGGGTCTCCTGCACCGCAGGCAGATTCTTTACCATCTAAGCCTCCGGGAGAGCAGAATCAGAGGAGGATCCTAAAACCAAGCCCCAGGGTCAGGAGAAGCTTTGCAGAAAGATGGGCAGAGTGAGGTTGGGTGTATCTGACACAGGCCGTGGCGGGACACAGGTTGTTTTACATTTGATGCAGTCCTGTCAAGATGATGCATTGAAATAGCCTGCAAATCAAAATGGCTCCACTACAGTTATAATGGATAACATTAACGGAGCACTTGCCATGTGCTTTCATTCATTTGCTCCTATGACACAGTGTGAGAATCCACATTTTCAGATGAGAAAACTGGGGGCTTAGGTAGCTTGACTAAAGTACCCAGCTGGTAAGTCTGAGCTGGGGGGATGACTCCAAGCTGTACCCCTATACCACCTCTGGTCAGAAATGTTTCCCCATTAGAACTCAGGACCTGAGGCCAACAGAGAAGCCAGATTTTGGAGAGGAAGAAATTTAGACCAGTATGGTGGCTGCAAGAACATGCCTCTCAGATGTCCAACCTCAGGGAGTGTAACGGATCAGTGGTCCCAGCCACTGTGCTCTGAAGTCCAGCATTGCCTTTGCACCATGCTGGTTCCTGGCAGCTCCCAGCCAGTGGCAGAATCCAGCGAGGGAGACTCAGCAGGGCCATTCCTGGGAGACTCGGGTCTCTTCTCCCGGGCAACTTGGGTTCAAGGACCCCCAGACAGCTTTGCCAGACTCAGGATTAAGACATTTCCACCCAACCCTCTGCCTTCCCTCTGTCCTTCACTCAGGGTCACATCAACTTCACATGCTATAGCTCCTCCCATCTCTCCTGACTTCCCCCTCATTTCTCTCCTGTTTCAGATTTCCTATACATTTAATCCTGTCTGTTTCTAGTTTCTGCTTCTTCTATGGACCTGGACTAATACAGATCCAGTAAGTGTAGACAGAAGCACAGCTGAAGTCTGTGGAGCCCTGGATTCTGAGCCCGGACGGCAGAGGAAAGGGAGGATGTTCGAGTGGTGTCATGTGAAGCACCGTCACTTTACGCTCCCTTTTTCAGGCCTCGGGGAGGCAGTTCTTTCTTGAAGGAACAATCTCTCTCCCCTGCCACCCGCCACCCTCTCCTCCTTCCCCTGGCTCCACCTGGTTCTCTTCTGGAGGTCACTTCCTGCAGAAAGCCGTGACGCCGTGACACGCGTGCCGTGTCCCTTTCAGTGCTGCCGCTGCCGCGAGTCTTCTAGCACGGGCTTCATCCCCTGCCCGGGCACCTGCCCATGCCTCTCTGTTCCTGCTAGGTGGGGGTGGGGCTCCTGCGCGGTGGGTCCGAGTCTGTGCTACTTGTCACTGTATTCTGCCGCCTGGAACGTAGGAGTGGTGAATCAGTGACTGAAATGATTGAACACATTAATAAGTGGATGACTGGCCTCACAGCAGACAAACACATCGCTTGCCTTGTATAAAACAGACCCAGAACCTGGAGGCAGAGCACCGCCGTGGACCCTTGACACCAGAAAGACTTTCGTGTGAACCCAGCTCTGCTAATTAGCAGCTGAGTGACCCCAAATTCGCTGAGCCTCAGGTTTCTCATCTGTTAAAAGGGGTTGTAATGCCCAACTCTCCAAGTTGTGAAGACTGAAAATAAAACACATGAGGCATTTAACAAAGTGGCTGTCACAGTAGTAGGAAATCAGGCGTCAGACCCTCTGACCTGGCCCCCTAGGTTCTCCACTACAGATCTATTACCTCATACAGCAGTGCTCAAAGGCAGAGGCTCTGCTTTCCTGACTTTCAAAAAAGTTACTTACGTTCTACTATCTGCTCTACCCGCCTTCTCTCTTCCCTCGATTTTCCATCTCCTGATTAGTAAATACATAATAAGCACATATTGCTTGTCATCAGCACTGGGGATTCAGAAACAAGCAGAACAGAATCTTCCTCCTCAGGGTTCACGGTCCAGTGAGGGTCTGGGAGAGAAAGAGAGTAGAAACAAGCATAAAAATAAAGAAATGCTACTCAGGGCAGGAAAAGCCACAATGAACTGCTGACATGTGATAACAAAGACCCAAGATTTTTTGAAGCAGAGCCGATTTCAAGTCATTTAATATATTTTCAAAAAAGGTAATCTGTGGAGTATGATTTAATATGGGTTACTTTTATCATGGAATACTTTAGGCACAGGTACAAAGAGCAACCATGTACCAACCACTCAGCTTAAAACAGAAAACCTGATTGCATTCGTCTTTCTTTCTCTTCCCAGTGGCAACTTCAATCCGGAAGTTTGTGCTTAATCACTCCCTAGTGTGTTCTTAGACTTTTATTATGTATGCACATATCTACAAATGATGTATTGCTTGGTTCTTCATGTTTTAAAACTTTATATAAATGTCACATCCTGTATATATCACTCTGCAACTTTTTGGTTGTTTTTGCTCAATATTTTACTTTTGAGATGTATCCACATTGAGGCCTTTATCTCTAAATCATTCATTTTCACTGCTCTGTAGCATTCCATTGGATGTCAATATCACAGTATTGACCTGTTTTCCTGGTGATAAACATTTGGATTGGGGAAACAGAATCACTCTGTCTGTCTACTAGAGACTTCCAAGAAGCAAACACCAAGATGGAATCAGATGTACAAGAGATGAATTGGAGAGACACAGGTGAGTGATGTGGGTAGGGGAGAAGGAGTAGGCAGGGAGAGCCTTCAGACCACAATGCAGGTCTGACACAGGAAAGGAGAGTGGGAAGGAAAAAGGACTGAGTCAGGAAGATTCCTGACTAGCGTGGCTCTAAGCAAGTCTCAGCTAGGCCAACAGGGAGTCCTCGAGCAAAGGTTGTCCATTATAGGTACCCACCGTGAGGCCGGAATGGCCCAGTCCAGCTCTAGCACTGCTGCTGTGTCCAGTCACTGGCTAGAAGCCGTCCAGATGAAATGTCACAGTGGATCTGAATGTGTGGCAGCTGGGTCATGTCAGCTAAGCTCCATACAGCAGGTTCTCTGGAATGGGGTGCTGAGTGGATCCAAACCTCTGTGGCTGCCATACTGTGCATGAGCAGAGAACAAGCAGATTCCTACTTACTTATTCATTCGTTCATTCATTCTCTATCTTAGAAAAAAATTGAGATGTTTGAGAAGGTCATCACAGAACAGTACCGTGAAAGCTGGGTCCCTAGAGGACTGTTTCAGACATCATCACTGGGGCCAGCAGCCGCAGGAAGTCATTTTTGCCTGGGTGACCACATAGAGCTCTACTGCCAGGGATCTATAGTCAAGGTCCCAAAAGGCTTCAAGGTAAGATTTTGGAGTCACACAGACCTGACCTGTTTTTATTCTCTTCTCTGCCACTTGGCCACTTGTGCAAAGACCTTTGTACTTTGCTCTAGGTCTCAAAAATGAGGGTAACCAGACCTATTTCATGGAGCTGTTATGAGGATTAAAAGAGGTGACGTAAACATAGTACCTGGCACACATAGTAGGTGATTTTAAAAACATTAGGCAATTAGGTTCCTCATCCAACATTCTTGGATGGAAAAATTTTTCTCAAACAGAACTGCTAAAACTTAGAGCCCTGGTTCTGCAAACTCCAGCTATAGTAATCAGGGTGAATCGAAATGATCTCCATTGACCCTTCTTATTCACACCCATCACTCTTTCTAAAGCAGCATTTGTGATTAATCTCACTCTAGGGCTAAATCAGTCCCAAGCGCTTCCAAGGCACTTGATAAAGAAGCTCTCTGATTTACAGCAAACACCATTATTGAGCGATGGCAGAGAGAGGCCACTGGGGGATTTGTCTTGCTGGAAACTCTGTCTGTTGGAGCCATTTCTTCTACTTTCCTGGATAAGAGCTCAATTTACTTCAAAACAGATAAATGGGGTCCTTTTTTTTATTCCCTTGGTGGGGTAGGAAGGAGAGAGGAGTTGGACAATTTTTTTAAAAATAATGAATAATAGTTAACATTTTAAATTTGGAGAACTCTTCACAGCTGACACAGACATCAGGGTTCAGCAGAAGGCTAGGCACATAGTTCAGTTCAGTTCAGTCACTCAGTCGTGTCCAACTCTTTGTGACCCCATGGACTGTAGCACACCAGGCTTCCCTGTCCATCACCAACTCCCAAAGCTTGCTCAAACTCATGTTCATTGAGTTGGTCATGCCATCCAACCATCTCATCCTCTGTCATCCCCTTCTCTTCCTGCCTTCAATCCTTCCCAGCATCAGGGTCTTTTCAGTGAATCAGTTCTTCACATCAGGTGGCCAAAGTACTGGAGCTTTAGCTTCAGCATCAGTCCTTCCAACGAACATTCAAGACTGATTTCCTTTAGGATTGACTGTTTGGATCTCCTTGCAGTCCAAGGGACTCTCAAGAGTCTTCTCTATCACCACAGGTCAGAAGCATCAATTCTTCAATGCTCGCCTTTCTTTATAGTCCAACTCTCACACCCATACATGATTACTGGAAAAACCATAGCTTTGACTAGATGGACATTTATAGTAATGTCTTTGCTTTTTAATATGCTGTCTAGATTGAACATAGCTTTTCTTTCAGGGAGCAAGCATCTTTTAATTTCACAGTTGTAATCACTATCTGTAGTGATTTTGGAGTCCAAAAATAAAGTCTGTCACAGTTTCCATTGTTTCCCCATCAATTTGCCATGAAGTGATGAGCCAGATGCCATGATCTTAGTTTTCTGAATGGTGAATTTTAAACCAGCTTTTTCACTCTCTTCTTTCACTTTCATCAAGAGGCTCTTTAGTTCTTCTTCACTTTCTGCCATGAGGGTGGTGTCATCTGTGTATCTGATGTTATTGATATTTCTCCCAGCAATCTTGATTCCAGCTTGTGCTTCATCCAGCCTGGCATTTTGCATGATATACTCTGCATATAAGTTAAATAGAGTGACATAGTAGGTCCTCAGTAAATGTTTGTGGGCATATGCAGTCATCTCATGGAATCCTCACAGTGCCCCTGTGAAGTGTATCAAATCCATTCTTCCCATTTGATAAAAGGGGGAGCTGAGGCTCGCAAGTAAGAAATGGAAGAACTAGGACCCTGATGTACTTCCCTGGTGGCTCAGGCGGTAAAGCGTCTGTCTGCAATGCGGGAGACCTGGGTTCAATCCCCGGGTTGGGAAGATCCCCTGGAGAAGGAAATGGCAATTCTCTCCAGTACTATTGCCTGGAAAATCCCATGGACGGAGGAGCCTGGTAGGCTATAGTCCATAGGGTCGCAAAGAGTCGGACATGACTGAGCACACTTTCACTTTCACTTTCAGGACCCTAGTGTAGCCTCAGACCTGACCTTGACCAGTCACCGCACCACTGCCCTTGGTGGTCCAGGAACAGAGCCATGATACCCATTCCTTGAGCACAGATGCCTAAGACACTGGCTCAGAGTGAAAGCCCAGTTAGCCAAGGCTGCAACTTATTTTTACCTAGTCTTTGGACCCAGTTGGTTCTACTCCAGAACATATACATAGAACATTTGTCTCTCACTTGCAGTCCCACTTCCTCACTTCTGCCTACTCAGAGCCAGACTTTCCTCTCCAACAAACCTTACAAACGGTAGTCTGACAAGACTTTGCCTTAATATTTCCAGTAACCAAGAGCTCCCTCCCTGCCAGAGCTGTCCATAAGAGAGCTCTTCTTATTTGTGTCCTAGGAAGGTAATTCCCCTGGACCTCAGACTTCACTGCAGGCAGAAGAGCATCAGTGAAAAGCTCAGGCAGACCTGCCTTGAAGCATGGACTTTCCATTTACTAGCTAGGTGAATTGGGAAAGTTAACTAATTTGCAAAATGCAACCAATAATATTTTATCAGTAGGATTTCTTTTGGGTGCAGGTGTGAGAATGGCCACCTGATGTGAAGAGCCGACTCATTAGAAAAGATTGAAGGCAGGAGGAGAAGGAGATGACAGAGGACGAGATGGTTGAATGGCATCACCGACTCAACGGACATGAGTTTGAGCAATCTGGGAGATGGTGAAGGACAGGGACAAGCTCTGGCAGATGGTGAAGGACAGGGAAGCCTGGCACGCTGCAGTCCACGTGGTTGCAATGAGTTGGACACAACTGAGCAACTGAACAAGAAAATACTTAATTAACAGTGGCATAAACAATGCACTTAATTTTTCATTTCATAAACGATTTCGAGGGAGGCAGTGCTGGCACTTGTTCAGCAACACAGTGATGCTGGGCTTCAGGCTGGTATCTTCATGATTCTCTTGGCTCGCCCTCAAGTTCATCAAAAGGCACAGCAGCAACAAGTATCATATCTTAACACAAAACTTGCAAAGCAGGGACAGAAGACACAGGTTTAAAAATAAAGTAGATAAACAATAAGGGTCTACTGTATAGCACAGGGAACTATAGTCAATATCCTGAGATAAACCATAATGGAAAGAATATACATATGTGTGTGTGTATGTCAGAATGTATAACTGAATCACTTTGCTGTATAGCAAAAATTAACATAACATTGTAAATCAACTATATTTCCATTGAAAATGTAAAATAAAGTAAACAACCAGACTTTTTTATGGCCTCTCTCTTATCAGGGTGGAAAACATTTGCCATCCTGGAAAATATTAGACTTGTCTCTATTTCTCATTGGTCAGATCTGGTCACATGCCTACTTCTAGACCAATCACTAGCTTAGGGAGATAGTACTGCCATGATTGACTTAGACAACCATGTTTTATCTCCTCGGGCAGGGCAGATTGCCATTTAAACAAAATGAAGCTTTGCTAGCTGTTGGCTGAACAGCAACAATATTGCACTTGAGGGTAAAATGGGATACTATGCACACAGCGCTTAGTAATTTCTGACATGTTTTACTCCTTAAGTGTTAACTCTTACTATTGCCTATTATGACGACAAACATTAATAAAGGTATCCAGTTTCCTTCTGACAATCTCTTCTTCCACCTAGAACTTCAGTTCTACCTTGTAATTATGTTCTACCTTGAGGATCCTTCTTCTTGACAGAAAAGATAAAAGCATTAAAGGTAGGACTGCCTTGTTGCATTACTCTACTGGGAGTTGTTCACATTGTAGTCTGGGCAGATGGCGCCCTCTGGAGTTGTGCAGTATACAACTTGTGTGACTGCTAGCCTTGGTCCTATCAGAAGTAAAATCGTTCTGTGTCATCTGTCTTTACCATACCATCTTCTCCCATAAGTAGTCCCCCCCTGTTCTTGGCATATTTGACCCTACAAAAACTTTAGCTTTTTTGTTTTGTCTTACTCATAAGTCTCACTTAGGAATTTAGCCTGGATTAACATCTTATCAATACCTTGAATAAAAACAGGGACAGGAAGCTCCCTTTAAGGGATAGAGTCAGTGACCAGTTGTGGTCATTGAACTTGACCATAGGACCTCTATCTGCCCTTCATACAGCAGTGGGGCTGGGGGGAAGGCAGGATTTCCAGTTCTGCTGTCATCTTTGAAACAATTCAGAGACTCATCAGCAGAGGATAGAGAAACCAGGGCAGGTATTTCCTGAATATTACTTAATGCTATCTTGAGTAGAAAACAAAAGACTTAGTTGAAAAACCTTTCTTGTATTTATCTCTTGATATTCTCTGCCTTACAAAAGAATCTCTTAAATCATCTGAGGCCTGATAAGAAGAGTCAGATTTTGGCCCCAAACTTTCCTTTGCAAAGCATCTTTGGAAGTAAGTGGACTGTAAGGCATATGTTTGAGGGGGAAAGAGAAAGAACAAAAAGTGATTAGTTACCATGTGCCAGGCACCTCTGCCCATAAATCCACTGCCTTCTCCTGGCTGCTCTGTGAAGCAGGTATCACCAAATATTTAGTGGCAGTGAAATCAGTCCTGGGAAAGTGAAGGAATTTTCTTAGGTCTGTCTGATCCAAAAGACATTTCTCCACATCACAGTGTCAGTTCAGTTCAGTTGCTCAGTCATGTCCAACTCTTTGTGACCCCATGGACTGCAGCATGCCAGGCTTCCCTGTCCATCACCAACTCCCGGAGCTTCCTCAAACTCATGTCCATTGAGTCAGTGATGCCCTCCAACCATCTCATCCTCTGTCATCCCCTTCTCCTCCTGCCTTCAATCATTCCCAGCATCAGGGTCTTTTCCAATACATCACACTGTATTTTTGTGCATCATAAACCAGTTAGTCAAACAGCCAACTCACTCTCATTGAAAGCCTTCAGATGGCATTAAATCTGGGGCCCATGAGCTTGGAGGATGGGGATAGTCCAAACTGTGACTCTGGGTCAAGACACCCATGCTCTCTAGGCTCTGATTCCTGCATTCATCTATAATGTGAGACCATCACGTCCACCTCACAGAATGGCTGCAGGGATCAAATCAGCCCCTGGATGTCAAGTGCTTTTGGGTCAGGGCTTGTAAGAGGCGATCAATTGTTCATCCACTAACCAATGGTGGATCTTATTATTGCTCTGCTTACTGGTCTCACTGTCAGTGACTGGATCTTGCTGAGCCCTGAAGTGATCTGAGAAGTGTAAAGTGAAAGTGTTGGTCGCTCAGTCGTGTCTGACTCTTTACGACCCCATAGCCTACCAGGCTTCTCTGTCCGTGGAATTCTCCAGGCAAGAATACTGGAGTGGGTTGCCATGTCTTCCCCTCCAGGGGATCTTCCCAACCCAGGGATTGAACTTGGGTCTCCTGCATTGCATGCAGATTCTTTACCATCTGAGCCATCAGGAAAGCCCCAGTGACCACTTTCCAAAACAACCCAACCTGAATGTCCTCTGCAAAGTAAGCTGGAGCACTTCTGAGTTGGCTTCCCCAAAACTGGTTTGCCTTCCCAGCCTGTGTTTCGTATTTTGACTCCTGACAGATTCCTTGTATTGGACAAGGCCTCTGAGTGTGACTCTGCCATCTGCTCCGGCTGTTAAATAAACTTCTGCTCCCGGACGGGCTGTCACATGTGTGTAAAAACCACTTTACGTCTGGACTCTGATTTCCAAGTCAAAATGCCCACTGCATGGCTGGTTATTAGGGTCACTCCGGATCCAGAGCGTATGAATCAGAGATAATAGGTTCCAGCTCCGAGGCTGCCCTGGGGACTGATGATGGGTCTAAACGAAGGATGTTTACTTATTGTATGTGGGCATGTTTATGGCCACTCTGAGCATCAGATGATCGCTTTTGTGTCACCATCATTAGAAGAGGTGGCCTTATGAAGGGGCAATAAGCCACTCATGCCCAGTACTACAGTTTATGAAGCCGATTTATATTTAAGTGTTGACTCATTACCTCCTCATAACAACCCTGAGAGGCAAGAGTGATTTAAACTATGCACTGCTGTGTAACCATGGGCCGATTCCTACTCTCTGAACTTTAGTTTTGTCATCTGCTAAGTGGGGTTGTTATGGGCATTCAATAATAATAATAATAGTGTTTGATAACTAACTTCCCAGTTTGGGTCTCCCCCAAAATAAGGCCAAGGCAGGCACCAGGGTAAAGTAGGTAGGCCTGAGGTGGTTTATCTGGCCTTGCTCTCAGGAACTCATGTAAGGAAGGGGACAGAGAGAGCAGGGAGGGAGAAACCACTGCAGTATGGATTAATGACTGGGTTAAAACTGTGATGGGGCTTCCCAGGTGGCTCAGTGGTAAAGAATCCACCTGTAATGCAGGAGACCAGGGTTCGGTCCCTGGGTCGGGAAGATCCCCTGGAGAAGGGAACGACTGCCCACGCCACTATTCTTGCCTGGGAAATCCCATGGACAGAGGAGCCTGGAGGGCTACAGTCCATGGGGTCGTAAAGAGCCAGACATGACTTAGTGCAGTAGCAGGTTAAACACACACATCTATAGGCTCATAAATCAGACTAAAACTAAACCTGCTACAGACAGGTTTCCCTTTTTCTCACCCTTGGGTAAGAACAGATCATCATCAGAACAGATCATCATCAGTTCTGGGCTGTATCACATCGGGCAATGGTCATCCTTTTGGAAATGACCTCTCCTAAATAATAACCTTATCACCCAGACTAAGATGATGCTAGAATCAGCTTGCATGCAGCGTTTTTGTTTTTGTTTTTTGAAAGAGAAATGAAGCAGTTTTTAATAAAATTAATGGCATAAATTTGGTTGTATATCTTAGAATACAAAAATAAATTATAGGTGTTTTAAATACAAAACAATAAAAAGCCAGCCCCAAACTGCATTCAGCATTTTGGATAATGTACAAAGCAGAGACACATAACTGTATTTAAAACCCATAATAACTGCGGGAAGTATGCAGGGAAAATGTTATCATCCTATTTTCCTAAAGAAAAAATAAGATTAGTCATGTTCTTGATTTTTCTCAAATTAGTCTAACATCAGAGGGGAACAGTTGTGGAAAAAATTAAATTCAACTTGCTTTTCTGTAAAAATGATGCTTAAAAATATATCCTTATATACAGAACAACAGACCTGTCTACCTTCAGTAGACTGTCCGTCATCCCTAACCTACAGAAATATGGCTATAATTTAATATACTGGTCAACATTAATACATATTAATTTTATTTTCATCTTCTAGAGAAAAAAAAGTGAATCTGACTGTAAACCCGCACCTCCTGGGAAGAGGTCCCAGGCCCCTTGTGGCCTGTAAAGATGTTATTGGAATCTTTCAAAGAACCTAACTAAAAATTTTATATTTTCTCTCATATAATTAGGCCACACAGACTAATTAAAATCACAAATCTTTCTTTTGGCTGGAATTTGGTAACACCAGAGATCACATGATGATCAGCAGTCCTGATTGGTCATTGATGATATCACAGAAACTCTGAGACCTGGAAGCAGAACCACACTGTGACTTATGCCCCTCACCCAACTATCTCAGCTCCTAAGCAGCCAGTGCAGCAAGTGACCCTGGTCATGGTTGAGACATTCCAACCCTTCACGACAGAGAGAACTCGGT
This sequence comes from Oreotragus oreotragus, assembly GCA_006410675.1. Taxonomy (NCBI): domain Eukaryota; kingdom Metazoa; phylum Chordata; class Mammalia; order Artiodactyla; family Bovidae; genus Oreotragus; species Oreotragus oreotragus. Next base: position 271,307 of record SJYX01011607.1, read on the forward strand.
GCAAACATCCATGCACACAGAGCCAGATCATGCAAAAAGAATTCTTGGTGATGTAAAAGCTAGAGCAAGGGCTACTGGTTTTCTGATGGAAATTAGGGGGCCAAGGTGTAAAGGGGGGGATGCACTGATAGTGCTTTCTTTCCACAGTGAAATGAGATTTATATATATATATATATATATGTTTCTACCACAGATCAAGGAACTCTCTAGGTTTCAATAAAAATACATTATACAAATGCTGGAGAGGGTGTAGAGAAGAGGGAACCCTCCTACACTATTGGTGGGAATTTAAGTTTGTGCAGCCATTATGGAAAACAGTAGAGAGGTTCCTCAGAAAACTAAAAATAGAATTACCAAATGATCCAGCAATCCCACAACTGGGCATATATCCAGACAAAACTCTAATTTGGAAAGATACATACAACCCAGTGTTCGCAGTGACACTATTCACAATGTCAAAGATATGGAAACAACCTACATGTCCATCAACAGACAAATGGATAAAGAAGATATGGTACACAAATACAATGAATACTACTCAGCCATAAAAAAAGAACAAAATAATGCCATTTGCAGCAACACAGATGCAATGAGATTATCATTCTAAGTGAAGTAAATCAGAAAAAGACAAATACCATATATCACTCATATATGGAACCTAAAAGATGACACAAATGAACAATCTATGGAAGAGAAACAGATTCACAGACATAAAGAGCAGACTTGTGGCTGCCAAGGAGGATGGAGATGGGGGAGGGATGCACTGGGAACTTGGGGTTGAAAGATGCAAACTACTACACTCATGATGGATAAACAAGGTCCTATTGTACAGCACATGGAACTATATTCAATATCCTGAGATAAACCATAATGGTGATGCATATAAAAAAAAATTTGTGTGTGTATATATATGTGTGTGTGTGTATACATATATATAAACCTGAGTCTCTTTGCTGTACAGCAGAATTAACGCAGCATTGTAAATCATGTGTATTTCAATTAAAAAAAAAAACACATGTTATATAGTAAAACAATTACCAGGAATTTTATCTTCATGTATATGAATATGCTTAAAATAGATATTTTTACCACATGCCATAGGGCATTAAAATGAGTGCTTTTAAGAAAAGGAAGAGAAGGTATCGGCCCTGCTGTTCACAAATGAGGAGTGAAAGGAAAGGAACCCTGTGCGTTTCCGCTTCCTTTATAAGATCTGCCAACTGAAGCAGTAAATGGATGAGGAGCACAGACTCTGGAATCAGAAGATGAAGGCTTGAATCTCAGTTCTGCCATTACTTGCTGAGCAGTGCTGGGCACACACTTGCTTAGTATCTTTGAGCTTCAGTTTTGAGATAAAAAATGGAGGTAAGGCCTGCCTCTCCAGAGTGGAGTTACAGTGTGGTGTTACTGTTGAATGAGTACAGGATTATAAATCAACGAATCTTTTCTTTCTGATCTCAGTTCAGCCATTCACTTGGATAACTTGCCTAACTCCTTTAAGCTTTAGTTTTATCCCCTATGAGCAAAACTCACTTGTCCTTCCAATCTCATAGGTTGATTTTGAGGATATAATTCAGGTCAGGCAAAAAAAAAAATTATAAATGATAAAGCAAACATTTCAACACAAATCCACTATCATACCAACATAAAATTTTGCTACAGTGTTTTTGTCCAGATTAAATATCATTTCAGACCAATCTTCAAAGGATCATGTTTCCTTACTTGTTCAAAGAGGCAAAGGTAACAGGTTTCATCACTCAACAGACCCTGTGGTTGCATGTCCCCCACCATGTCATAGAGCTCTGTTTGGGTGCTGTTGACTGTACCCATCCTTGGCNTTGCTACAGTGTTTTTGTCCAGATTAAATATCATTTCAGACCAATCTTCAAAGGATCATGTTTCCTTACTTGTTCAAAGAGGCAAAGGTAACAGGTTTCATCACTCAACAGACCCTGTGGTTGCATGTCCCCCACCATGTCATAGAGCTCTGTTTGGGTGCTGTTGACTGTACCCATCCTTGGCTCATGCCAGTCAGGACAATCCCATCCTCTACCATGGTGACGGTGACTGCTTCTGGGATGATCTTTAGAGGCTGCACTTAGAAATGAAGGCTTTGTCTCAAAAGTTTCAAAGTGAGTCACTCTTCCCACCTAGATGTGAAGTAAACCATCTTATCGTCAGAGGAGAGAGAAGCCAGAGCTGAGAAAAATCACAAAGAGCCACTGCTCTGCTGATATCATGATCCTCTGGACTGAACTGTGTCCAGAGTTAGTGCACTTCTCAGCTTGCTGGCTAAGACAATAAATTTTCTTGATTGAGGTTGAGTTGGTTTTTCTGTTCTTGCAAGTAAAATAATCTTAAGAAATATACCATGTGACCTTAAGCAAGTTTCATTAACCCCCTCAACATCAGTTTCCTGATCTATAATAGGGGATAATATAATATCTATCATATACAAGGTTACAGTGAGGTTCAATAGTGCTTGAAAAATGCTTAGCACAGTGCTTAGTACAAAGTAAGAATTCAATAAATTGTGGCTATTTTTATTATGTTTGGAGCTCTAGACATTGTGCTAAATGCTTTCAGTACATCATTTCCCTTAATCATCACATTAACCTATAAAATAGGATTTATTATCTCCATTTATAAATGAAGAAATGAGGGTTAGAGGGTTTAGGGGACTTGTCCAGGGTCCCATGGCTACCAAAAGGCAGAGATTTCACCAAGTATGATTGCTTTTCCTTTTTTCTAATCTTTTGACCAGATGATACTGTACATTATCAGCAAAATGCAAATGTGCTAAAAATAATTAGGTATTAGCGATATAGCAGTAAATATACATGTTTTCTTTGAGCTTAGTTTTAGAGGGTATAGTATTAAAACTATTTGGATTATAAACAAAATTAGATTGAATTTCTGCCCTGGATTAACCAGCATCATGTTCCAGCCAATAGCATCTAAATCCTCCAAGCACATAAAAAGCACTGAAAGTAAGTTAAGCAACTAAATGCAGGACATAGAGAGGTCATTTCCATGTACAACTTAAAGCATATGTACACATATTATGTTCCAATTGCTATCTAATTTCTCCTAAAACCCTGAGCTGAAACGTAACATTTCTTTTACATTTATTGATTCTAGTTTTTAAAAAATCCTTTTCATGTACACTATAAAATTATCATCTCTATATTTTCTCTGCTCTTTCTGACAAGATGTCAACTTGTGTATGTTTTCTAGGAAGTCTGAACAATACAATTAGATGTGAGAATAGAAGAAAACAAATAGACTAGCGTCTCCACCACATAATTTTCTTAGGAAATTTACAGGGCAGTCTCAAACTGTGCTTTACTGTTGACCTGTAGGGGACCTTCTCCAGATGTCATTACATGGCATGGAGTGACAGAACTCCAATCACTAAGAGAGGAAAGAACAACCAAATGGAGAATGGTTAATCCAAACCTCTGCCTTACAAGTGTTGTCTCGTGGGCAGATGAGGGATTCCTTCCAAGCAATATATAGAAAGCCTTGAAAAACTTAAATAACACTCTGGACTTGTCTTCTTAACAACTAGGTCAATATTTTGTGAAAGAAAATGTAACTGCATCCAGACATCCCCAGTGAGAAGTAACAGAGTTTCACAGGCAGGGCCAGAGGTTTCACTTCTGTCCTGCCTCATTCCAGGTTTTTCACATGAAGCCTGATAGAAACGTCTGAGAGGAGGACCTGGAAAACAGTCTTATAGATGATACAAGTGATCCTTGATTTTAAACTTAGACGGTTTTTTACCTATATCAAAGTCATACATAAGGAAGCTGACAAACAACCTAGAATAAAGTTTGTTCCTTTTGGTAGTTTTTAGAAAGCTGAGAGTGTGGAAGTGGACATATTTGTAGTCAGGCAGGTCTAGCTTTGCTCCTTCTAGGTGAGAGACACTGAGTGTATCATTGAACCTCTGCAAGCCTGTTTCTCATTATAAAATGAAAATATGGGCATGCCTCATTTCACTGCACTTCACTTTATTGCACTTTGCAGGTATCATGTCTTTTACAAATTGAAGGTTTGTGGCAAGACTGTGTCACCCTGTCCCAACAGCATTATATTTTAATTAAGGTGTGTACATTCTTTTTTACACATGATGCTATTGCACATGTAATAGACTACAGTACAGTGTAAACATAAGTTTTATATGCACTGGGAAGCCAAAAAAATTACGATTCATTTGACAGTGATCTTCACTTTCTTGTGGTGGTCTGGAACCAATCCTGCAGCATCTCTGAGGTATGCCTGTAGTAAGAACTATTCACAGGGTTGTGTGATGAATGGGCACAGGTAAAAGGTAGCTTATTTTTCCCTTTAATTTTCCATTAAACTATTTATTTGATTTAATGTGTTATAAGAAAAATATCCCTCTTAATATAACCTCAACATCACTAGACTTCACCAGTTTTGGAGTACAAATCATACAAAAACAATACATTTTAAAAACCTATTTCTACACGTAGCAAATACAGTAATTTCTGGGTATCACTAGGGATGTGTCTTGTGCTTCTCTCATCTTCATCCAGATCTTTTTCGATGTCTGTTGCCCAGAAAGATCAACTTGGGGACCACACCTCGCCCCTGCCTGCATCTCCGTGATACCTCAGTGAGAACAGGTTGGCTGTGCTGAGAACCCCTGAGGTACTGAGACTATAATGCCATCAACGAGCCCAGATGACACAACTTCCTGCTTCAGCTTCAGTGCACCAGAAGCATACCATGTCTGCAGAGAAGATCCTTCTCCACATTTTCTCACTTGATCACTTAGACCACAAACAGCACTACTTGTGTCTGCCTATGGAAAGAGCTTCTTCAGCTTCTTCTTAATCACTCATGGCCCACAGATGAGGATCAGGAAACTCTCTAGTCAAAGGTGCCCTATTCCACACAATTGCAGTCCTAATGCAAACCAATTTCTGCCTATTTCAGACTATCAATTTCCTGGTTCATTGCAACCACCCAGACTCTTAAATTCAGTTTAGGCTCAGCTGGAACCCTCTGCTGCTGCTAAGTCACTTCAGTCGTGTCCGACTCTGTGCGACCCCATAGACGACAGCCCACTAGGCTGCACCATCCCTGGGATGCTCCAGGCAAGAACACTGGAGTGGGTTGCCATTTCCTTCTGCAATACATGAAAGTGAAAAGTCAAAGTGAAGTCACTCAGTCGTGTCCAACCCTTTATGACCCCATGGACTGCAGCCCACCAGGCTCCTCCCTCCGTAGGATTCTCCAGGCCAAGAATACTGGAGTGGGGTGCCANAACAGCCCACTAGGCTCCACCATCCCTGGGATGCTCCAGGCAAGAACACTGGAGTGGGTTGCCATTTCTTTCTGCAATACATGAAAGTGAAAAGTCAAAGTGAAGTCACTCAGTCGTGTCCAACCCTTTACGACCCCATGGACTGCAGCCCACCAGGCTCCTCCCTCCGTAGGATTCTCCAGGCCAAGAATACTGGAGTGGGGTGCCATTGACTTCTCTGTTCAGTTCAGTCGCTCAGTCATGTCCGACTCTTTGCGACCCCATGAATNAGACGCACTCTCCACCTGGGGAGACTGCGCTTGCCAAGCACCTGGTCACCTGAGCTGCTCGGACCTGGGAAGGGCACAAAACACAGACTCAACCGAGTCCGCGCCTTTGTGGATGGAGTACCCGAGAACCTGAACCTGAGCAGCTTAGACCTGGGAAGAGCATACAACCCAGGGCCCACCTCAGACAGTTCCCGGCAGAGCAACCTAGAGCCTGAGAAATGTAGACTGGGAAAGCGCATGCACCATAAGCAGGAGCACCCAGTGTGGCCCAGGCGCTGCAAGCACTCCCCACACATGCCAGTGATATTTGTTTGCAGTGTTTCTCCTTCCCCACAGCATGACTGAACAAGTGAGGCTAAATAAGAGACCACCTTCGCCCCCCTGTGTCAGGGCATAAATTAGACACTGAAGAGACCAGCAAACAGAAGAAGCTAAAATAAACAGAGGGAACTGTTTTGCAAGTGACAGGTGCAACAGATTAAAACCTCTAGTTAGCACCAACTACACTGGAAGGGGCCTATAGATCTTGAGAAGTATAAGCCAGATCAAGGAACTATCTGAAACTGAACTGACCACACACTGCCTGCAACAGCTCCAGAGAAGTTCCTAGATATACTTTTACTATTATCACTTTTTAAATTTTT
>SJYX01011607.1:285582-357859 GCA_006410675.1 Oreotragus oreotragus
CTGCAGGCATGGCTTGGTTTCATTGAGTTAGACAAAGCCCTGGTCCTAGTGTGATTAGATGGACTGGTTTTCCGTGAGTATGGTTTCAGTGTGTCTGCCCTCTGATGCCCTCTTGCATCACCTACCATCTTACTTGGGTTTCTCTTACCTTGGGCGTGGGGTGTCTCTTCACGCACAGCCGCTGCTCCTTACCTTGGATGAGGGGTATCTCCTCATTCAAATCTACCCATAGATTTATAGGGTATTTGTATACCCTTTTCCATGTATCAAACATTACATAACATTTTTTTAAGGGCAATCAGTGATATTAAACATCTGGAGATATTCAAATAAGTTGAGAACAAAATGCCTGAACAAAACAGTGAGCTAAGACATCTATCTCCACCATTTATTTAATATTTACCAAATTATCATTCAGCAGTTTCATTCACTGTCCATGAAAACCCTCCATCTATAGTCAGCTATCTTTAACAGTCAACCAAACTCCTGCATTTGATAGCTAACTACCAAGATGATTTCTTAGTCTGTTTTATTTTCACAAGTGAAAAAGTAGATCTAGTGCTGGAACCAATGACAAGGACACACAACAGGCTCAATATTCTATGTTAAAAAGAGTTGATCAGTTAAATTATCTTCATACTGGTATCAGCCTGATTCAACTCCCTTAACATCTGAGTTACCACAAGGTAATGAAATATCAGAGAAAATAAGAAATATAACTGCTAGTTCACTTTTGCAGATTAAAAAAATCAAGATTCAAAAAAAACGTGTAATACAAATTTATTCTGTGGCATTTTCCTCATTAAAGATATTTTTAAATTGATTAAATATATCAATATTTCATGAAAAATAAATACTTCGTATAAGAATTTAGATAATACCTGTAATATACATGATTTGACCCTGAGTATCCATTTTTTTCCTTTCAAACATCATTTTTTAAAAAATAACATGAAAATGATATGGACTGCTGCATTCTTCATGTATCCTGTGTCTCATAAATTTTAATTCAGCTGCCAGTTCTTCTGTCCACTATACATGTTAATGGTATTTGCTTCTGGTTTTGGATGGGCAGAGCATCCATTTTCTGTTTAACAGTGATATTTAGGTCTTCTTTCTCTGCTTCAAGAAAATTCTTCATGCTGAGTTTGAATAGTAATCGAGGGTCTGGTCCCGAAAGTGGTGGACAATTACAGGTCTCTCTAATTTTGAGAGCCTATAAAGAAAGAATACAATACAAAATATATACACACATACAAGTTAATTAAAACAATGAAAAATAAGAATACATTCTGTATTTCTGCAATAAACGAATCTTAAATACAACATGTAAAAGAGGACATATGTAAATTCATAGTAAATAGTCATATTTACATGATTTATCCATACAATAAGGTATGTCCAAAGAACAACTGTATCTGCAATGACTGCCCACTGTCCTGTTGGGGATAAACAAGGCTTCTTGAAGATATCTCTATGATTTGTCAAACTCAAGCCAATCTTGAGAACAATATTCCGATCACAAAGATCTGAAGACTCAGAGATTTTTTTCAAGACAAAAAAAAAAGATGTGAACACACAGTCTGGGTTGGAAATGATGCTAGTAACCTAGACAAGTAAGCAAATCAAAATCACGACACCTTTTAACTCCAGGGAAAATAAAATGCTGCAGGAAAAAGAAAAGTAAGCATAGTATACAAACGGCTCAGCTGTGATTAGTGTTTACAGTATTTAAAAAATCTATCTTGGGGGGTTCATGTTTGGGAGTTCATGTACACCCGTGGCAGATTCATGTCAATGTATGCTAAATCCAATACAGTACTGTAAAGTAAAATAAAGTAAAATAAATAAATAAATAAATAAATAAAAGGAAAAAATAAAAAAATCTATCTTTATCTAACCAAAAGGGGGAGAGCTATATTCATGCTTGTGTATGCACAGGATGTGATAGTGGTCAGAGAGAGCTTAATTCTCATCCTCCATGGGGAGAAAAGAAACATATAATACCCAACACCAAAAAGTTAGGAAGTAGCCATATAAGCATGTTACATGGACATGGTAGGAAACACTGAAAGAACCACTTCATAGAGTTGCAGTTACCCTTGAAACTGGAAGCAGGATAGGGAGACTGCTGCTTCACATACTAGCCTCAGAGAACCAGTACCTGCTTCTTTAAAGCAGGTACATGGATGATTTTAAAACATGAAAACCAAAATGGAAATTTTTTGAGAAGAAAGTCTTGATTCTTAAGGGATTTTGAAAGATATATATTTGAGGGAAAAAATTAGTCTTTTACTGCTTCTAAATTTTGGATAGTGATGCACATTAAGGGAAGAGAAGCAGGGAAGGGGATTTGAGAATCCCTTAATGGCAACCCACTCCAGCACTCTTGCCTGGAAAATCCCATGGATGGAGGAGCCTGATAGACTACAGTCCATGGGGTCGAAAAGAGTCGGACACGACTGAGTGACTTCACTTTCACTTTCAAGAAGAATCCCTTAGAAGCAAGAATCCCTTAGAGGAAACGGAGTAGCCCTCATAGTCAATGAAAGAGTCTGAAATGCAGTACTTGGGTACAGTCTCAAAAATGACAGAATGATCTCTGTTCATTTCCAAGGCAAATCATTCAGTATCACAGTAATCCAAGTCTATGCCCCAACCAGTAATGCTGAAGAAGCTGAACAGTTCTATGAAGACCTAACAGACCTTCTAGAAATAACACCCCCAAAAGTTGTCCTTTTCATTAAAGGGGACTGGAATGCAGAAGCAGAGGTCAAGAAATATCTGGAGTAATGGGCAAATTTGGCCTTGGAGTACAAATGAAGCAGGGCAAAGGCTAACAGAGTTTTGCCAAGAGAATGCACTGGTCATAGCAAACACCCTCTTCCAACAACACAAGGGAAGACTCTACACATGGACATCACCAGATGGTTGACACCAAAATCAGACTGATTATATTCTTTGCAGCTAAAGATGGAGAGGCTCTATACAGTCAAGAAAAATAAGACCGGGAGTGACTGTGCCTCAGACCATGAACCCCTTGTCACCAAATTCAGACTGAAATTGAAGAAAGTAGGGAAAACCACTAGACCACTCAGGTATGACCTAGATCAAATCCCTTCCGATTATACAATGGAAGTGACAAATAGAGTCAATGGATTAGATCTGATAGACAGAGTGCCTGAAGAACTATGGACAGAAGTTCATGACATTGTACAGGAAGCAGTGATCAAGACCATCCCCAAGAAAAAGAAATACAAAAGGCAAAGCGTTTGTCTGAGGAAGCCTTACAAATAGCTGAGAAAAGGAGAGAAGCCAAAGGCAATGGATAAAAGGAAAGACACACCCATCTGAATGCAGAGTTCCAAAGAATAGCAAGGAGAGATAAGAAAGCCTTCCTCAGTGATCAATGCAAAGAAACAGAGGAAAACAACAAAATGAAAAAGACTAGAGATCTCTTCACGAAAATAAGAGATACCAAGGGAATTTTTCATACAACGATGGGCAAAATAAAGGACAGAAATGATACGGACCTAACAGAAGCAGAAGATATTAACAAGAGATGGCAAGAATACACAGAAGAACTATACAAAAAAAAAGATTTTCATGACCCAGATAACCACAATGGTGTGATCACTCACCTAGAGACAGACATCCTGGAATGTGAAGTCAAGTGGGCCTTAGGAAGCATTACTACGAACAAAGCTAGTGCAGGTGATGGAATTCCAGTTGAGCTATTTCAAACCCTAAAAGATAATCCTGTGAAAGTGCTACACGCAATATGCCCGCAAATTTGGAAAACTCAGCAGTGGCCATAAGACTGGAAAAGGTCAGTTTTCATTCCAATCCCAAAGAAAGGCAATATCAGAGAATGCTCAAACTATTGCACAATTGCACTCACCTCACACTCTAGTAAAGTAATGCTCAAAATTCTCCAAGCCAGGCTTCAACAGTAAGTGAACTGTGAATATCCAAATGTTCAAGCTGGTTTTAGAAAAGGCAGAGGAACCAGAGATCAAATTGCCAACATCTGTTGGATCATAGAAAAAGCAAAAGAGTTCCAGAAAACCTTCTACTTCTGTTTTACTGACTGCAACAAAGCCTTTGACTGTGTGGATCACAAGAAACTGGAAAATTCTGAAAGAGATGGGGATGCCAGACCACCTTACCTATCTCCTGAGAAATCTGCACGCAGGTCAAGAAGCAACAGTTAGAACTGGATATGGAACAACAGACTGGTTCTAAATCAGGAAAGGAGTTCGTCAAGGCTATATATCATCACCCTGCTTATTTAACTTATATGCAGAGTACATCAAGCGAAATGCTTGTCTGGATGAAGCATAGCTGGAATCAAGATTGCTGGGAGAAATACTAATAACCTCAGATATGCAGATGACACCACCCTTATGGCAGAAAGCGAAGAAGAACTAAAGAGCCTCTTGATGAAAGTGAAAGAACATGAAAAAGTTGGCTTAAAACTCAACATTCAGAAAACTATGATCATGGCATCTACTCCCATCAATCTATGGCAAATAGATGGGGAAACAATGGAAATAGTGACAGACTTTCTTTTGGGCAGTTCCAAAATGACTGCAGATGGTGATGGCAGCCATGAAATTAAAAGATGCTTGCTCCTTGGAAGAAAAGTTATGACCAAGCTAGACAGAATATTAAAAAGCAGAGACATTACTTTGCCAACAAAGTTCTGTCTAGTCAAAGCTATGGTTTTTCCATATAGAGTTGGACTATAAAAAAAAAAAGCTGAGTGCCAAAGAATTGATGCTTTTGAACTGTGGTGTTGAAGACTCTTGAGAGTCCCTTGGACTGCAAGGGGCTCCAACCAGTCAATCCTAAATAAAATCAGTCCTGAATGTTCATTGGAAGAACTGAAGCTGAAGCTGAAACTCCAGTACTTTGGCCACCTGATGCAAAGAACTGACTCATTGGAAAAAACTCTGACACTGGGAAAGGTTGAAGGCAGGAGGAGAAGGGGACGATAGAAGATGAGGGCTGGATGGCATCACTGACTCGATGGACATGAGTTTGCGTAAGCTCCGGGAGTTGGTGATGGACAGGGAGGCCTGGCGTGCTGTAGTCCATGGGGTTGCTAAGGGTGGGACATGACTGAGAGACTAAACTGAACTGAACATTTCACTAGGTCTCACTGATAAAACAATGACCTGGAGGGGTGGAGGGAAGACCTAGAGGACAGGACCTGAGGGAAGAAATAACTCGGGTATCCAGAAGAAGATAATTCCAAAATGCAGCAGTGAGTGCCAGAACCTGAGATGGGAGAGTCATGTTCCAGACAGTGAGGAAGCCAGGACAGCTGCAGCAGAGTGGGTATGTGGCAGGTGCAGATCGTGTGGGAGCTCATGGGTCAGGGAAGGGATCTGGGTCTTCCTCTGAGTGCACCTGCTTCCGACATCTGTGGGGTCCATGGCAAGAATGCAAATGGAGACTCAGACACCATATATTTAAATATCTAAAATGACTACATAAAAATGCTCTGTTCTACTCTGAGGAACAGACAATCAAAATGACGATGATGGCCAAACACAAAATTAGCATCCCTGAATTTCACTGTAAGGTTGCAGGGAGCCTACCCTGGTTGCTGCCACTGGCCTGCTGTCCACTCCCTTCTCCCACCACTGCCCACCTGGCACTAGGAAGAACCTTGTGTGAACATGTCCAAGGGAAGAGGTCCACACAGGCCCTGGAAACAAACTCCAAAGGATCTGGGTGAGGAATTCCATTATCCCAAATGATGACAGCATAGGTTCTTAAAAGGGACTATTTCCTTAGGTCTCACAGGAGAGGAGGGCATACAACCAGAGGCAAGTCAGAAAAGGTCTTTTTAAATGGCTGAGGCCAGGGCAAGAGCTTGGGTTTAGGACTCTGACTCTGAATGAGGCTGTGAGTTACAAAAATAAAGAGGAAAAAGCACTGAAGTGAAATTCTTTGGTGACAGAGGTCTTGTCTGAATTTTCTTTGTATCTCACAATATGACAGAATGTGGTATGTACTCAGTGTTAAGTAAATGTTTGTTAAACTGAACTGAAAAAAGAAAAACAATGTTTCCCAGCTACAGCACTAAAGTAAACAGAAATTCAGACCCTCAGCCAAATGGTGACCTTCTGTCCAAACAAGGATACCTTTGAGAGTGAAAGGAAATGCTATTTAAGTAAGATTTACACCAAGACATTGGGCACAAACTGAGACTGTCCTGGCAAAACTGGGACATACTACTCTTGCTTTAACTCCTTTATAACCAGGCTGATGTTCTTTCCCAAGTGAGAAGTCATTCTGTCATGGCTGCCACATCACACGCCCAAGGCCCTCCCAGGTGTCAGAAAAGGCCCTCGTGTGGGGTTCAGCAGGTAACGGGTGGTATAACTGAGTTTAACAATGAGAGATGTGAAAAACCAAACAAAGAAAAGAGAATACCACCTCCAATAGTCTTTTATATTCAGTAAAAGCTCTTCTCTTTCCCTTACTCTAGTCAATACTTCTGCCTTCAACAGAAACCTAGAACACAATACTGAGTCAAGTGCTAGGTACACCCGAATCAGAACAGTCATGATCCCTGCCCTCAAACAATTCACTTTGCATTTCCCCATTACTGGGCTTGGGAATAGTTTCCATAGTTTTGTTTTATGTGGCTTTTATAAGTTACCCTGCTATGAAAATCTCTGTTCAAAAAAAAAAGATGTTATTTTCTAACCTCCAGCTGGGAAGGAAAATTCCCCAAAATAAAATGATCTGATCAAAAGCATAAGAACAGAGTGTAATTTTTGTGATATAGGACCAAACTGCTTTCACCAGGAAGGGTTTATCACCTTATAATGTCATCAGCATACAATCATATCTGACCTAATCCATGGAAGAGTGCATGATTTCTATCTAGATAACCACGTAATTTCAAACCTCAGAATTCTTAGAAATCATGCGTTAAATTTTAAGAGAAGAAAACTGAACCCTAGAGAGGAAACAAAACACTGCCCACTATTTGTTTATTTACTTGCAATTGCCAGAACGTGGAAGCAACCAGGATGTCCTTTGGTAGGTGAACAAGCAGACAACAGAGTATTATTCAGCACCAATAAGAAAAATTTTCAAGCCATAAAAAGCCATGGAGAAACCTTAAATGCGTGTTTTTAAGAGGGGGGGAAAAAAGCCAATCTGTAAAGGCTACATAGTGTGTGATTCCAGTTATATACGTGACATTCAGAAAAATGCAAAACTATGAAGACACTAAAAAGATCCTTGTTTGTTAGGGGGCAAGAGGGAGACAAGGATGAACAGACAGAGCAAAGAGTATTTTTAGGGTAATGAAACCTACACTATGTAGTACTATAAGGATAAATACATGTCATTATACATTTGTCAAAACACCACCAAATGTACAACTAAGAGTGAACCCTAACGTAAACTGTGGACTTTGGCTATAATAATGGTGGCAATGTACGTTCAACTATTGTAACAAATGTACCACTCTGGTGCAGGATTTTGATAGCGGGGGAGGATGTGCCCACATGGAAGCAAGAGGTAGATGGGAAATTTTACCTTCCATTCAATTTTGTTATGAACCTAAGATCTGTCTTAAAAACAAAACTATCTTTTTCAAAAGCTGGCATGGAAGTAATCCCAGGTGGCACTAGTGGTAAAGAACCCGTTTGCCAATGCAGGAGACATAAGAGATGAGGTTCAATCCCTGGATTGGGAAGATCTCCTGGAGAAAGGCATGGCAACCCACTCCAGTATTCTTGCTGCAAAATCCCATGGACAGAGGCACCTGGCAGGCTACAGTCTAAGGGGCCTCAAAGAGTCAGGTATGACGGAAGCCACTTAGCACAGCACAGCACATGGAAAAGCAAAAAGGTTTAGAAAAAAGGAATTAGAACCCACTTTTGTTGTTTTTGTTTTTTATACTTCTGCATTACATGTTCTAATGGTTTCTTTTTCTTTCTTTTTTTTTTGCACATTATGTTTCCTGAGTAATCTTTTACTGAATAAAATGAACCTCGGCAACATCTGAGCTACATTTCCTTAACTGCTAGAAAAACTATATATACTTCATAAAGGTTTATATTAGTATTTCTTCACACGTCAACTGTTTTTCTCCTCTACCTATCAAGCAGAATCCTGTTACAGACCACATATATTTTCATCAAGTCTTCATCTGTTTTGCATAGTAAGATTTTTATCACATATGTTGATAAAACATTCTTTTTTTCACTTTCCTTTCTACATTTATTTTATTATGCTTGTGGTATCAACACTTTTTATTTTTTATAAATTCAAATCTATCTTATTAAATATGCCTTCCTCTCTTAAAGTAAGCAATGCTTTCCTACAATATAACTAGAATATGCTTTTTCCCTTACTTTGTTTTCTGCATTTAACTCCATAATAGTACTTAACAAATGCATGCTGAATTTTAAACAAACATTTATAGAACACAAGCTATGAATAAATCATTATGATAAATGTCATAGGAAAAACATTCTTAAGAGTTTTTACAGCCTAAGAGAAAGCAGGAATGTATTCACATAAGAATATACAGCTCTAAGAATCCCATGGAAGACCTAGCATTAAATATGGGATTAGCCAGCCTAAAGATTCCCACTATGAGTGAAAGAAACTAACATTCACCATTCACTTTCTGTGTGTCTTGCACTGTGCCAGGTGTTTTATCTAAATTGGTGTTATGATATGAACTACTTTGAAATCCTGGGCTCTGTGTTAAATACTTATCATTAAAGTATCTTATAGTGGAGGGAGGGAAGGAGAAAGTTTCCCTTTCTTAGGCCAAGAGGGAAGGAGGCGTGATCTCCACACAAATACATAAAACATTCATTAAACATCCAGGAGAGACTGCTATCTCAGTTTCCTTCTCCAGGGGATCGTCCTGACCCAGGGATCAAACCCACATTTCTTTATGTCTTTTGTATTGGCAGGCAGGTTCTTTACTACTAGCACTACCTGGGAAGCCACCAGGGCTTCCCCAGTGGCTCAGATGACAAAGAATCCACCTGCAATGCAGGAGACCCAGATTCGATCCCTGGGTTGAGAAGATCCTCTGGAGAAGAGAATGGCTACCCACTGCAGTATTCTTGCCTGGAGAACCCCTTGGACAGAGGAGCCTGGTGGGCTGGAGTCCACAGGGTCGCAAAGAATTGGACACAACTGGAGCAACTAAGCACGCATGCAGTAAAGAAGAAAATAAACATTCATTTCCAAGCATTTAGTTTCTAATGTCCATTAAATCTTATTTTTGTACTATTCAACTCGATTCTGTTAATTTATTTACGTGATCTTTGGTTTTCTAAGAAGAGCAGGGTGCAAGCTATAATCACAATCCTATATATTGCTAAATAGCAAGCTAAACTATATATTTTATCTAATTCTCAAGCATCAGTGGATTTGAAAAGTTCACTACTGCTCCTGAGTACTTCACTGACACTTTGTTGTATGTGTTTCATTTATTAAGGGATCTTTCATCATAAAAGGGGTTTCCCACGTAGTGCAGTGGTAGAGAATCTGTCAATGCAGGACACATGGATTTGATCCCTGGGTCAGGAAGATCCCATGGAGTAGGAAACGGCAACCCACTCCAGTATTCTTGCCTGGAAAATTCCATGGACAGCGGAGCCTGGTAGGCTACAGTCTATGGAGTCAAAAAGAGTCAGACGTGACTGAGTGACTGAGCACAGAGCATCTTAAAAGCAAGAAAAGGTGGCTTGGCTGGATACCATAGCAAAATGTATTCGTTCCACTGGCTTTTGTTTGGTTGGTTTTGTTCCATTCCCCTTTAAATGCTTACACGTCTCCAAAGTCTGAAAAATAAGATCCAAAGTCTCTTTAAGTGTTTTTAAAATTTCTCTTTATACCACGGCATCTTGTAAAAGCCTGTCTTTGCAGTGAAGGGCAAACATTTGATAAATGTATGTATCTAGGTCTGTTCATGTCAGGTTTCTCTTGCATGATCCTCTGGAATTCTTCTAAAAGCTTATCCTGAGAAATGTTACCTAAATTAAAAATGTGACATAGAAACAAGTTAAAGAAATGTCTTTTGTCTTGTCAAAAGACAAATGACCCTTATCACTGTTACATGCAGCTTGGATTTCCTTGTGTCTTCAATATGCTTCCATTTTTTAAACACCTTTTTTAGCTTCGGATGTTTTAATTTGGTTGTGCTGTGTATGTTGCTCTATCTCCGAGCATCAGTAAGTCTTTGCTCTGGAGCACCAATTCTGCTCTTTGCAACAGCTACCCTACAGTATTCACAAGTGAAGTGATTTTTTGAAGTGGGTGTGTCTTACTTTTGTAAAGTCATTCTTTCTTCTTCCTGTCACTTTCCATGTAGCTGAATCAGCCTTATCATGCAGCTTTACATGGTGCTGCCTCTGCATGTGCTCACTAGCTAAGTTGTGTCCGACTCTTTTGTGACCCCATGGACTGTAGCACTCCAGGCTCCTCTGTCCATGGGATTTCCCAGGCAAGAATACTGGAGTGACTTGCCATTTCCTCTTCTAGGGGATCTTCCTGCCCCAGGGATCAAACCCAAGTCTTCTGCATTGGCAGGCAGACTATTTACCACTTGAGCCACCAGGGAAGCATCTCTGATGAAGTTAATTTTTTAAATTAGCTTGAGATTTGCTTTTTTTTAGTTTTTCTATTATTTAAAGCTTATCTTATTCGAGGAAAATGGGCATTTGGGGGGCTTTGGTTTTTGCCGTTAATGCTAGATTTAGTTGAGATGAAGATCTTTGTGGTATTATTAGTGGAGGACTCTCAGACACTAGCTATTTATTAAATATCAAAAACCCAAGTCTTCTGCATTGGCAGGCAGACTATTTACCACTTGAGCCACCAGGGAAGCATCTCTGATGAAGTTAATTTTTAAAATTAGCTTGAGATTTGCTTTTTTTTAGTTTTTCTATTATTTAAAGCTTATCTTATTCGAGGAAAATGGGCATTTGGGGGGCTTTGGTTTTTGCCGTTAATGCTAGATTTAGTTGAGATGAAGATCTTTGTGGTATTATTAGTGGAGGACTCTCAGACACTAGCTATTTATTAAATATCAATACAATTATCTGTGGCCAACCTTCCTTTCAACTCTTATGCACTCATCACCATTGTGATTTAAAAGAAAGAAAAAAAACTCTCTTACCTATGTCTTTAATCTACTCTAAAATAGAAGAAAACTGTGCCTGCGACACCTTTTGTTCCATTAGAGCTGACCTGGCTGTTCTCACTTCCTTCTTCACTGTTCTACACAGGTAGATTCCTCCTAAAGACACACGGGGCTTACCTGCTGGCTCAGACAGTAAAGAGTCTGCCTGCAATGCAGGAGACCTGGGTTCGATCCCTAAGTTGGGAATATGCCCTGGAGAAGGAAATGGCTACCTATCCAACTCTTGTATTCCTGCCTGGAGAATTCCGTGGACAGAGGAGCCTGGTGGGCTCCATAAAGTCGCAAAGAGTCAAACACGACTGAAGCGACTAACACTTTCTCTTTCTGAAGACACCATCAGCTTAACCTTTTGAGAGAGAGGAGGATATTTCTTCAATTAAAGACACTTCTCAGGTTGCTGAAGAACTGGATCTTTGGCAGAGTGCCATATCAGCACCTCACAATCACTTGCTGGCTATGAGGGGGAAAACCACATTCCCAAAGGGGGGGTATGGTATCACCCTCCAGACCCTCTGATCAAATGTGACATCACTGAACATGGAGCAGCCAGATTAAAAGACTCCTGATGTGAAGCCATATGAAGTATAACTGCACCACCTATAAAATATTCTTGCCAAAAGTTAACTTCCACTTATAAGCATACAGAGAAAGAAGCTGGTCAAGGCCACAAAGAAGCAATCAGATAAATCTAGAATGTGGGTCTAAATTTATTCAACACATCAATAACATGTTTAAAAACAAACAAAACAAAGGGCAGGGAGACTGTTCTAAAATCACTGACTTAAGGGACAAAGCAGGGAAATGCTATATGGATTTGAAGGATCATGATTTGAATAAACTAATTATAGAACTATATTTTGGGGCCATATTTGAGTATATAAAGGATATTTAACTTTATTAAGGGGAAATTACTTAATTTTCTTAGCTATGATGATGGTATAATTACAGAAGAAAACAGTACTACTTTCTAAAATGCATAGTGAAGTATTAGGAGGGAAAGCTCTCGTGTAAGTTTTGCATGATAATATTTCTGGGTAAAGGAATAAGAGAAGGGGCAAATGAAGCAAATGTATAAAAAGTTAATACTACTGAATGTGAGTGAAAATGGGGGTTATTAAATTATTTAAATTATTCTCTATCTTTATATATGTTTTAACATTTTTATCATCAAAAATAAAACTAAAAATCTCTTCTTAAAAAGACCACCTTTTTTCTATCTTCACTTTTCCTTTGTCATTTTTACACTTCTATAACTTCAACCTTGATTTTGCATCAATATCTTTTAATTCTAAATGGCTCATGAGAGGTTTAAACGTTTTTCCTGAAATATGAAAGCAGTCCCTTTATACCCTCTGAATTTCCAACTCTCTTCCTTAATTTCTGAAGGTAAGCATATACTTTTCAAAAGACCTGAAATTTTAGTATCAATAAAGTCAGTGCAAAAACCCACTAGAAACAAATTTAAGAGAAAATAATGAGAATAGAAGGTTACCACTTCAAGGAACAGGAAATACAACAGAAAACACAATACAGTGTGTTCAGTTCAGTTCAGTTGCTCAGTCGTGTCCAACTCTTTGCGACCCCATGAATCACAGCACGCCAGGCCTCCCTGTTCATCACCATCTCCCGGAGTTCATTCAGACTCACCTCCATCGAGTCCGTGATGCCATCCAGCCATCTCATCCTCTNCTTTTGCAACCCTATGGACTGTAGCCTGCCAGGCTCCTCTGTCCGTGGGATTTCCCAGGCAAGAATACTGGAGTGGGTTGCCATTTCCTCCTCCAAGGGATCAACATGACCCAGGGATTGAACCCACATCTCCTGTATTGGCAGGTGGATTTATTTCCACTGATTCTTTTCCCCACCAGTGAAGCCCATTAAATATACATACATAGTACATGCATAGTTTCTATATCTATGTTGTTTTAAGGAAATTTAAACAATTCAAATTTTAAAAATTGAATACTAATGTATAGGTACATTCCTCATCCCTCTTTTATAGTTGTATAGCTGTCTCTTATACACATCTAGATGTGTATAAGAGACAGCCCCCAATCCCTCCCAGCATCAGAGTCTTTTCCAATGAGTCAAGTCTTCTCATGAGGTGGCCAAAGCACTGGAGTTTCAGCTTTAGCATCATTCCTTCCAAAGAAATCCCAGGGCTGATCTCCTTCAGAATGGACTGGTTGGATCTCCTTGCAGTCCAAGGGACTCTCAAGAGTCTTCTCCAACACCACAGTTCAAAAGCATCAATTCTTCGGCGCTCAGCCTTCTTCACAGTCCAACTCTCACATCCATACATGACCACAGGAAAAACCATAGCCTTGACTAGACGGACCTTAGTCGGCAAAGTAATGTCTCTGCTTTTGAATATGCTATCTAGGTTGGTCCTAACTTTTCTTCCAAGGAGTAAGCGTCTTTTAATTTCATGGCTGCAGTCACCATCTGCAGTGATTTTGGAGCCCAAAAAAATAAAGTCTGACACTGTTTCCACTGTTTCCCCATCTATTTCCCATGAAGTGATGCGACCAGATGCCATGATCTTCGTTTTCTGAATGTTGAGCTTTAAGCCAACTTTTTCGCTCTCCTCTTTCACTTTCATCAAGAGGCTTTTTAGCTTCTCTTCACTTTCTGCCATAAGGGTGGCGTCATCTGCGGCTACTTAAAAATACCCAGAAAACTTGTCTTTTATTAGTTTGACAGGATGATCTGATCTGAGGTCTACTTGAAAGGTTAACAGAAGACAATAGGAAACCAAGAGAAAAACTGTGAAAGAATTTGAAATGGGTAGTAAAAGATCATTTGGTGTCCTGCCAAGTGCATCCTTGGGTATCATCTCTGTCTTTCATGGCCTTAGAGCTATTTTACCACATTCTAAGTTGTAAAAACTTAAAATACTGTAAATGATACTTGTCCACAGAAAAGGAAATGAACTATATCTGGTACTACATATCAAGTAAAACAGCAATTACATACGCATAAAAAATAAACTAAGTTCAAAAAAGAAAAAGGAAAGAGAACAGGAAAAAAATTAATGCCAAAGAAGCCTCATGGTTAGGCTAAAAGCCTCCTTTGAAAACAGAAACCAAGACATTTCAAGGGGGAAAAAAAATCACTTCCATTTTTTAAACATGTTTTTCTAAAAATATCATTACTTTTCTCCCCTTTCCTCCCAAAAGCAATTTTTTTCTAATAGCCCATTCATTTCAGCCTCAAGTAGATACACATCAAATGCACCATAATATTTTTTTAAGGTTTTAGACAATGGTACTGTCAGGCTTACTGGTTTTATATGATTCAGAGGCCAATTCAATTACAGTAGCTGCTATGATATTTGCCTTTTCCTCAACACTCTTCATGTCAGACAAAATGAAATTCTGTAAGGTGAACAGTATGTTTGTGTACACTGGCCAACAACGACATTTCACTTCAATGTTAAACACTCTCATATTTTCTCCTTATGAGATGTATAATATTAATGATTTATGCATTTACTTTGTCCAATTATAAATATGTAAGAATGATTTACACGTGAGTTAAAACCCCCAGCTTCCTGAAAGTTTAAAGAATCTGAAATCAAATGAGATTAAAATGAATGCATTTATGATCTGCCACTGAGTGATTCTTGTACCTAAAAATTAAATGTAGTAAATTTGAAACTCAAGATTTAAAAAACAGTTTACAAATAAAGCTGACATTGAAAGTTCTAAGAGTATTAAAAAATAAATCCTTTTCAAAATTATAATAATGTAACCCCAGACAACTAGTAATTCCAAATTAAATGCTTTCCCTATATACTCTATTATTCTCTATCCCTTTCCCCATGCCAAGCAAAGGATGACAGAGAGTTGGTGAGAGAAGAAATATAAAAAAATTTAGTATAAATTTTTTCAGTTGTAAAATAAATCCTTCAAGTAAATTTCAACCCCAGGTTATTACACAATTTGTCTTATTAACATCTATTCATATAGTATAATGATACTTACAGGAAAAAATTAAATAAGGTATCTCTTTCAAGGACTATGTATGGTATATATAAATTTAAAATTTGAATATAATTTTTAAACTGTCATGCTATTAAACATCAACAGGTTGATATAACATCTGTTCTTCAATTTTTCACCCAAGTTGTTATGGTAACGGAATATGTGGGATATCTGTTTCCTAAATTTAACTGATTATTTCAAGTAAATAAAATTATAACATACTGTATCATTAACTACAAATAATATCATCACTATAACTCTTTCGTTATCCTTTTTAAATACTAGTGGATCACAGGACTATATTTAACTAGGCATTTACACATGCATTATCTAAGAATTCACATTTTTTTTAAAAAAGCAAGGATATTTTTTTCCAATTTGGAGGCTTGATTTAGAAACAAAACAAAAAAAGGAACTGGCTTATTTTCTGAACAATATACTAAACTAAAACACTCCAAAATTACATGATTATACTGTTTTGTAGGAGCTGTAGATCATACTCTTTTCAAATACAACACAGATCCTGTTACTCCTCTAGTCCTCAGCTCAAAACACTCCACTGAGTCTCTCTTCAGTCATGCCCGACTCTGTGTGACCCTATGGACTGCAGCCCACCAAGCTCCTCAGTCCATGGAATTCTCCAGACAAGAATACTGGAGTGCGTTGCCATGCCCTCCTCCAGGGGATCTCTCTGACCCAGGGATGGAACCTGAGCTCCCTACAACTCCTGCACTGCAAGCAGATTCTGTATCACTGGGCCTCCAGGGAAGATCCCCCTGCTGCTCTATCTCTGAGTAAAACCTAGCCCCGCACCTTTTCTTTTTTTGGTGGCCCATAAAACCTGCTCGCTCCACCTTCCCTTGTTTAACCCCCAGCAGCTACATTGGCTTCTTTGCTGGTCCTCACACACAGCTGGCTCACTCCTGCTCAAGGACTTGTACTTACTATTCCCTCTGCCTGGACAGCTCCTCCTCCCAGGAAGCTACATGACTCACTCACTCCCTTATTTCAAGTGTTCCTTCAAACACCTTCCTCCCAGTGAAAGCTTCCCTGACCCAATCCCTTTTCAATCAGCTATTCCAGCAACCATGACTACCTCTGCTCACGCATTACCTATCTGCTATGGAATGAACTGTGTCATACGGGAATGCATATGGTGAAGCTCTAATTCCCAATGTGATGGTATTTAGAGATGCGGCCTCTGGGAGGTAATGTTTAGATGAGGTCATGAGGGTATGACCCTTGTGATGGAACAGTGCCTCCTAAGAAGAGGAAGAGACACAAACAGCAATCACTCTTTCTACACCACGCGGGACACAGCAAGAAGACAGCTATATACAAGACACGGAGAGAGATCTCGCCAGAGCCTTATTATTGAACTTCCAGTCCTCAGAATTGAGAAAAGTGTATTTCTGCTGCTTAAGGCAGAACCCTGATCTTGCACTTTTAGCCTTCATATCTGTGAATAAATTAATTTCTGCTACTTATGCTACCAAGTCTATGGATTTTGTTATAGCAGCCCAAGATAATACACAATTCCTCCTTCTTTATTTCCCTCCCTTACACTTATTACTGACTAACATGCAATATGTTGGTGATTTATTCTGTATATTACTAATTTATTCTATTCACTGTCTCTCACCCTTTACTACCAAATAAACTTCCTGAAGGCAGGGGGTTTTGTCTATTGTGGTCACAACACCTACAATACCTATCATCTAGCACATAAGAGGTAATCAATAAATATTTGTTGAAAAATGCATCAAATATAGATTTAAAACATCATAAACATTAATATGCTATAGTAAGACAATATACTTCTGTAATGATCTACAGGAAAACAATGAAAAAGAAAAACATACAATCATTAATAACCTAAATTTCAAAACATCAAAGTTACCAAGATTTGTATTCTCAGAGGACCAAAGAACCTCATTTTCCTGACTTTCTTGGTCTTTTCTCTTCCTATGAACCTAATGTACTACAGGCTCTTCCTCCTGCCAATTAAGCATGGACTCTACCTAACGCTTCCCTGGTGGCTCAGAGGTTAAAGCATCTGCCTCCAATGCAGGAGACCTGGGTTCGATCCCTGGGTCGGGAAGATCCCCTGGAGAAGGAAATGGCAATCCACTCCAGTATTCTTGCCTGGAGAATCCCATGGACGGAGAAGCCTAGTAGGTTACAGTCCATGGGGTTGCAAAGAGTCGGACACGACTGAGCAACCTCACCTTCACCTACCTAACACAGCTAAGTGTCCAGGAGCATTTCCTTTGCTTACCTCCTAAGTGAACTCACTCACTCTTACCACTTTAACTACTACCATTTCCTGGTGATTTTGAGATTCTCATCTCTGACCAAGACAGCTCTGCACACTGGTGCAATATTCCCAACCACCCTTTAGAGGTACACCACTGTCTGAAATGGCAAAGGACAGGAGCTTTAGGTGGAACCCAACACGGTCCTCCCTTTAGTAGGAAAGAAACCTTAAAGAAAATCTAACCCAAAAAACCTAGTCTCTAAGAGGACACAGACTCACATAATCCCAGATACTGCCTGAGGAATCGTTTTCTTTCATTACAGAAATTAGACCTATGATGGTAGGGAATTCCAATCGCTGAATTATGACTATGTATTCTAATTAACAATATACTCTTGTACTATCAGTTTCACTTCAACCACTGAATTACTCCCAATATTGCAGTAGAGTTTTATTACCTTCAAATTGAATTTAATCACTTGGGGGGAAAAAAATACAAGAAATTATATGAGGTTTTCAAATTAAGCTTCTGAACTAGAATAGTTTATTTTTAGAAGAAAAATATCTCTTAATTTTTTTCTTCGTCACTGGCTTCCAAATAACATATCTGTTTCTCCAACCGTTTTTTTTTTTTTTTTTTTTTTTCTGGGAGAGGGAGAGGGAGGGATGATTTGGGAGAATAGCATTGAAATATGTATACTATCATGTAAGAAATGAATTGCCAGTCTATGTTCAATGCAGGATGCAGGATGCTTGGGGCTGGTGTATGGGGATGATCCAGAGGGAAGATGTGGCTTGGGAGGTGGGAGGGGGGTTCATGTTTGGGAGTTCGTGTAAAAAAATAAATAAATACAAAAAAAAAAGTGTAAAAAAATAAATGAAAAAAAAAAAGAAAATAATACAAAAAAAAATAATAAAGATCCTTAGGTATCTGATGATGAAACAAAAACCTGGAATTTAGGACAGGCTTCAGATAAAAGATAGGTAGAACTCATTATCCAATTTAAGCAAACCATGTATTTTTAGAATTTCATTAAGCAAAAAGCAAAGGAAATTCTAAGAGAAAGCCATATGATTATTATGGATTTAGAGATAGGTTAAGCTACTCCCAGGCTAGTATGAGGTTCCTGGGTCTGGGGTGCCATTAAGAAGACTCTCAGAGTCAGTGCTCTTCAACACAAATCAGTTACTTACGAAATTGATTGTCCCAGTCCCATGCTGTCTCTCAAAGTGAATAACTACTACACATTATATCAAGTAAATTTCACTGCTCTTTCTTTCTCACGTATTTTTCCTTAAAGTTAAGAGTATAAATGAAATGTATCTAGGATAGGTCTCAATAACCTATGTCTGGCTGATCCAGTGCTCATAAAAGGCATAAAGTAAGCTTAAAAATATCAACAAATCCAGTCATCATTCTTTTCAAAATACATCAAAAATCTGACCATTTCTCTCCCGCCCTTCTGGCTCCATCATCTCTTACCAGGATTACTGCAAGAGCCTCTTAAATAGGCTTCCTGATTCCACCCTTGTTCCCCTATAGTGCACAAGAGACCCAGTGATCACTATAAACACTTGAGCCAGATCAAGCCTCCTCTGCTCAAAGCCCTCACTTAGCTTCCCATGTCACTAGAAATAAGAATCAAGACCTTACAGTGGTTTAGAAGACCCCTCACACCTCAACCATTCTCCCCTCCCTTACTCCTTTCAGCCCCAGTGACTTGCTATTCCTTGAATATACCAAGCAAGCACAGTCTCACTTCCGGTCCTGGGCATCAGCTGCTTCCTCAGCCTAGAAGACTCTTCCTCCAGATATCCACAGGACCTGCTCCCTGCTTCTTTCCAGATTCTGTGTATTAAGGTCTTCCTTGACAAATGAACATTGACTAGTACGCCTTCTGTTGCCCAGGCCTCTCTCCCACCTTTCATCTGCTCTGTTTTTCTGCAACGTGCTTATAACTGCTTGACATACTATATGTATGTTTGTTGGCTTGTTTATTATTTGCATTCCTTAACTAGAATGTTAGCTCTAAGAAAACAAGAGGCTGTTTTGTTCCTTGCTCACTCCCCGGCACAATACAACACAGAACAGTACATTAGCAATGAATATTAATAAATGTTGATCACATGAATAAATGAATGACTCTTATGGTAGTTTCTTACCACAAACAAGAGGCTTACCCCCAAAATAAGGTTATTATTATTACACCAAGTAATAACGTTATTCTTCCTTCACAATATATACCATTGTATTCTACTTTTCTTATGATAAATAATATTCCTTATTATATTAAGAATCATTTTTTACTTACTTTAGCATCTTAAAATATCAAGACTATGTATTATTTCTTTTGCATCTTTCAATGTTTGTTCTTCTGAATTTGAAGTCATATTTAAAGAGACATTTATAATAAACATATCTGTATCTGTTGTCTGTTGTGTTATCCCTTTAGCAATTAGCCCAAGACTAATTCTTAAATTGGTAATGAATATTCTGCTTTTAAGCAAGTGAGGCAGAAGAGAGGATGTAGGCTGCCTTAGAGATGACTGACATTCATTTTGTACCTATGTGGAAAGCACAGAAAACATTCTGAATATGTTAAATCAAAAGATTTTTAAGCTCTAAAAAAAAAAAAATTTTTTTAGAAGAGAGTGAATACTACTTGGGAGAAAGCTGTTTCAGCTTGATCCCATTAATGAATTCTACAAAGAAAAAAAAAGAGCACATAGCACATACTTTATTTTATCTTTTAAGAGAAATAACCAGAAAGCAAACTAATATGAAGGGGTTTTTTTTTCCTAAAAAAAAAAAAAGAAAAACAAATTCCAGCATCACTACTGGAATTAATACTCAACCCAAAATTTCACACAGTTCATTAACTGGTATTTTTAATGATAAGCTTAATTCACTAAGATTATAATCAGTAGGATGAAAAACATACCTTGACTTTTAGACTTTCACCAAATCATTTAAAACTAAAAAGTATGATACTACAAGTGCTAAACCTTGACTATCATGAAAAGTCAACTATACATACCAATTTATTCACCAGGACTTGTGGACTAGCAGGATTTTTTACTTTTCAGTGAAATCCTTTGAAAACTGATGGCAATAAAAATAGTTGACAGGCTAGTGCTCTTTTTCTAGGCACAAGACGTAATGGTATTAACGATACCATAACAATAACGATACCATAACAATAAAGGCTTGCCTTATGTAGTGTTAGCTCACCTGAGGTATGAGCCTATCCAAGTGCTCAGCTCGATTGCCATGAGAAGGGTGTGTAGACAACCATTCTGGCAACTTGGGATGACCATGGAGGCTTTCTGCAAATTCCATCTGCTGCCAAAACACTGAACTGGCTCTGACGTCCACACAGGCCTAAAACCAAAATTAATAAAAGCACAACGTAAGCTTAGTAATGAGGACATTATTTTAAAATTACCTTTATGTCATTACATTTCTTAAAAATATTTACCATTATCATTTTAATAAAAGTAGAATATGCTTACTGCTTAAAATAAAAAAAAACTCTAAAAATATGGTAAAGCATCCTCCTCCCTTGCCCTTCCCACTATACAACGTTCACAATAATCCCACTCCCGAGAAGTATGATGGATATTAAGAATGTATACTGAGGGCAAAAATCTTCCATACAAATTAAAATTTTTTAGGTTTTCATAAAAAGATTTTAAAATCTAATCTGTTAACAAACTATAATAAAGAAAGTTTACTCATCTATACCACCAGAATAATTAGAAGATCTCAAATAAAGACAGTTACACTTTTATATGAAATTCCAATTTTATTTGCATTATATCTTACTACAAAAATGGCTCTGCATTTTAGAATGTAAGATTAAAGTGTTGACTCCAGAAAAAAGTTAATGTTTTTATGCTGTTTGATTCCACCTACTATTAGCATGCATTTACATTTAAAATCAGTCATTCCCTCTTGGAAATCTTTTTTAAAGGATATTAAACTTACACTAAGAAGCTGAACTGAACTGAACTGAACCCTACACTATAGGTTTTATTTATTGATATTTTTTTGGCCAAAGCTTAACTTTCTCCTTTACAAATTTCTTTTATTGTATTTATGCTTAAGAAGGATTTCACAAGTTTGAAATCAGAGATGTTACTCTATGATTTATTTTTAATACATCTGTTTACATTTACCTCATCAATCCACTTGAAGTGAACATTTATGAATGTATGAGTAATGTATTTTTTATATTTACTTACTTTTTAGTTGAAGGATAATTGCTTTACAGAATTTTGTTGTTTTCTGTTAAAGACAGTTATAGTGTTAACGTACACATCAACTTGTCTACTTTTCCTTGAACTTACTGAAGAACATATTTAAGCCATTCAAAATACCTTATAGAAAATGAATCTCTAAAAAAAAAGACGGGGTATATAGATTTTGTGTATGCGTGTGTACAATTCCATCATATATACATATACTTATCTATTCATAGATTATACTTATCTATTCATAGATCATTTCTGGAAAGCTATTTAAGAAACATTAATAGTAGCTACCCTAAGAGATAAATGGGGTGTTTGATGGTGGAGGAGGGGCAAGACTTTTATTTCTGAAATGTATTAAAGTATATTAATTTTATACTAAAATTTGTTTTCTAAATTCTACATAAGGTGATTTAGTAAATATTATTATAAACCTATTCAATTTTGTCACACTTCTAATTTTTCCTATAAAAAGTGTCTGGGAGAAAAGTGATTATATTGTATTTCCCAACCAGTTTTACTTTTGATTAAAACAATTTTTAAAATTACACTGTATTGACTAAAATGTGCTATCAAAACCCTTAATGTGCTATCAGCCTTAAAACAGTGCAACTGTGACACACAAAAAGACAAATCAAGAACACTGTATGCTAATTTAGACAGTCAACATCTATGCCACATCATTTTTAATAAACACCATTAAAGCCATTTTTAAATACTCAGAAAATGAAAAGAAAAAATAATCTGAAATTCAAGTAAGTTTTAGTCAATGTTTAAAGCAACACCATTCTTTTTTTATTGTGGTAAAATACATATGCCAAATTTGACCATCTTAACCCCTTTTAAGCATACAGCTCAGTGGTACTGAATACATTCACACTGTTGTACAGTCATCTGTACCCATAACTAGACTCATAACTCTTCATCTAGTGAAACTGAAACTCCATACCTATTAAACGATAACCCTCCATTCTTCCCTCCCCTCAGCCCCAGGCAACTACTATTACAATTCCTATCTTTATGACTTTGACTACTCTTAAAATACCTCAAATAAGTGGAATCACACAATATTTGTCTTTTTATACCTGGCATTTCACTAGGCATAATGTCCCCAAGGTTCATCCATGTTATAGCATATTATAGAATTTTCTGCCTTTTTAAGGCTGGATGATATCTCACTGTATGTATGTACCACATTTTGTTTATCCATTCAACAGTCAGTGGGTACTTGGGTTGCTTCCACATTAGCTATTGTGAAAAATGTAGCTATGAACATGGGTGTACAAATATCTTTTCAAGACCAAGGTTTTAATCTTCCAGGGAATATACCCATAAGTGAAGTTGCTGGATCATATGGTAATTTAAAAATTTTTTCAGAAACCAACATTTCATTTCCATGGTGTCTGGACCATTGTACATTTCCATCCTTAGTATGAGGTTCCTGGGTCTGGGGTGCCATTAAGAAGACTCTCAGAGTCAGTGCTCTTCAACACAAATCAGTTACTTACGAAATTGATTGTCCCAGTCCCATGCTGTCTCTCAAAGTGAATAACTACTACACATTATATCAAGTAAATTTCACTGCTCTTTCTTTCTCACGTATTTTTCCTTAAAGTTAAGAGTATAAATGAAATGTATTTAGGATAGGTCTCAATAACCTATGTCTGGCTGATCCAGTGCTCATAAAAGGCATAAAGTAAGCTTAAAAATATCAACAAATCCAGTCATCATTCTTTTCAAAATACATCAAAAATCTGACCATTTCTCTCCCGCCCTTCTGGCTCCATCATCTCTTACCAGGATTACTGCAAGAGCCTCTTAAATAGGCTTCCTGATTCCACCCTTGTTCCCCTATAGTGCACAAGAGACCCAGTGATCACTATAAACACTTGAGCCAGATCAAGCCTCCTCTGCTCAAAGCCCTCACTTAGCTTCCCATGTCACTAGAAATAAGAATCAAGACCTTACAGTGGTTTAGAAGACCCCTCACACCTCAACCATTCTCCCCTCCCTTACTCCTTTCAGCCCCAGTGACTTGCTATTCCTTGAATATACCAAGCAAGCACAGTCTCACTTCCGGTCCTGGGCATCAGCTGCTTCCTCAGCCTAGAAGACTCTTCCTCCAGATATCCACAGGACCTGCTCCCTGCTTCTTTCCAGATTCTGTGTATTAAGGTCTTCCTTGACAAATGAACATTGACTAGTACGCCTTCTGTTGCCCAGGCCTCTCTCCCACCTTTCATCTGCTCTGTTTTTCTGCAACGTGCTTATAACTGCTTGACATACTATATGTATGTTTGTTGGCTTGTTTATTATTTGCATTCCTTAACTAGAATGTTAGCTCTAAGAAAACAAGAGGCTGTTTTGTTCCTTGCTCACTCCCCGGCACAATACAACACAGAACAGTACATTAGCAATGAATATTAATAAATGTTGATCACATGAATAAATGAATGACTCTTATGGTAGTTTCTTACCACAAACAAGAGGCTTACCCCCAAAATAAGGTTATTATTATTACACCAAGTAATAACGTTATTCTTCCTTCACAATATATACCATTGTATTCTACTTTTCTTATGATAAATAATATTCCTTATTATATTAAGAATCATTTTTTACTTATTTTAGCATCTTAAAATATCAAGACTATGTATTATTTCTTTTGCATCTTTCAATGTTTGTTCTTCTGAATTTGAAGTCATATTTAAAGAGACATTTATAATAAACATATCTGTATCTGTTGTCTGTTGTGTTATCCCTTTAGCAATTAGCCCAAGACTAATTCTTAAATTGGTAATGAATATTCTGCTTTTAAGCAAGTGAGGCAGAAGAGAGGATGTAGGCTGCCTTAGAGATGACTGACATTCATTTTGTACCTATGTGGAAAGCACAGAAAACATTCTGAATATGTTAAATCAAAAGATTTTTAAGCTCTAAAAAAAAAAAAATTTTTTTAGAAGAGAGTGAATACTACTTGGGAGAAAGCTGTTTCAGCTTGATCCCATTAATGAATTCTACAAAGAAAAAAAAAGAGCACATAGCACATACTTTATTTTATCTTTTAAGAGAAATAACCAGAAAGCAAACTAATATGAAGGGGTTTTTTTTTCCTAAAAAAAAAAAAAGAAAAACAAATTCCAGCATCACTACTGGAATTAATACTCAACCCAAAATTTCACACAGTTCATTAATTCACTAAGATTATAATCAGTAGGATGAAAAACATACCTTGACTTTTAGACTTTCACCAAATCATTTAAAACTAAAAAGTATGATACTACAAGTGCTAAACCTTGACTATCATGAAAAGTCAACTATACATACCAATTTATTCACCAGGACTTGTGGACTAGCAGGATTTTTTACTTTTCAGTGAAATCCTTTGAAAACTGATGGCAATAAAAATAGTTGACAGGCTAGTGCTCTTTTTCTAGGCACAAGACGTAATGGTATTAACGATACCATAACAATAACGATACCATAACAATAAAGGCTTGCCTTATGTAGTGTTAGCTCACCTGAGGTATGAGCCTATCCAAGTGCTCAGCTCGATTGCCATGAGAAGGGTGTGTAGACAACCATTCTGGCAACTTGGGATGACCATGGAGGCTTTCTGCAAATTCCATCTGCTGCCAAAACACTGAACTGGCTCTGACGTCCACACAGGCCTAAAACCAAAATTAATAAAAGCACAACGTAAGCTTAGTAATGAGGACATTATTTTAAAATTACCTTTATGTCATTACATTTCTTAAAAATATTTACCATTATCATTTTAATAAAAGTAGAATATGCTTACTGCTTAAAATAAAAAAAACTCTAAAAATATGGTAAAGCATCCTCCTCCCTTGCCCTTCCCACTATACAACGTTCACAATAATCCCACTCCCGAGAAGTATGATGGATATTAAGAATGTATACTGAGGGCAAAAATCTTCCATACAAATTAAAATTTTTTAGGTTTTCATAAAAAGATTTTAAAATCTAATCTGTTAACAAACTATAATAAAGAAAGTTTACTCATCTATACCACCAGAATAATTAGAAGATCTCAAATAAAGACAGTTACACTTTTATATGAAATTCCAATTTTATTTGCATTATATCTTACTACAAAAATGGCTCTGCATTTTAGAATGTAAGATTAAAGTGTTGACTCCAGAAAAAAGTTAATGTTTTTATGCTGTTTGATTCCACCTACTATTAGCATGCATTTACATTTAAAATCAGTCATTCCCTCTTGGAAATCTTTTTTAAAGGATATTAAACTTACACTAAGAAGCTGAACTGAACTGAACTGAACCCTACACTATAGGTTTTATTTATTGATATTTTTTTGGCCAAAGCTTAACTTTCTCCTTTACAAATTTCTTTTATTGTATTTATGCTTAAGAAGGATTTCACAAGTTTGAAATCAGAGATGTTACTCTATGATTTATTTTTAATACATCTGTTTACATTTACCTCATCAATCCACTTGAAGTGAACATTTATGAATGTATGAGTAATGTATTTTTTATATTTACTTACTTTTTAGTTGAAGGATAATTGCTTTACAGAATTTTGTTGTTTTCTGTTAAAGACAGTTATAGTGTTAACGTACACATCAACTTGTCTACTTTTCCTTGAACTTACTGAAGAACATATTTAAGCCATTCAAAATACCTTATAGAAAATGAATCTCTAAAAAAAAAGACGGGGTATATAGATTTTGTGTATGCGTGTGTACAATTCCATCATATATACATATACTTATCTATTCATAGATTATACTTATCTATTCATAGATCATTTCTGGAAAGCTATTTAAGAAACATTAATAGTAGCTACCCTAAGAGATAAATGGGGTGTTTGATGGTGGAGGAGGGGCAAGACTTTTATTTCTGAAATGTATTAAAGTATATTAATTTTATACTAAAATTTGTTTTCTAAATTCTACATAAGGTGATTTAGTAAATATTATTATAAACCTATTCAATTTTGTCACACTTCTAATTTTTCCTATAAAAAGTGTCTGGGAGAAAAGTGATTATATTGTATTTCCCAACCAGTTTTACTTTTGATTAAAACAATTTTTAAAATTACACTGTATTGACTAAAATGTGCTATCAAAACCCTTAATGTGCTATCAGCCTTAAAACAGTGCAACTGTGACACACAAAAAGACAAATCAAGAACACTGTATGCTAATTTAGACAGTCAACATCTATGCCACATCATTTTTAATAAACACCATTAAAGCCATTTTTAAATACTCAGAAAATGAAAAGAAAAAATAATCTGAAATTCAAGTAAGTTTTAGTCAATGTTTAAAGCAACACCATTCTTTTTTTATTGTGGTAAAATACATATGCCAAATTTGACCATCTTAACCCCTTTTAAGCATACAGCTCAGTGGTACTGAATACATTCACACTGTTGTACAGTCATCTGTACCCATAACTAGACTCATAACTCTTCATCTAGTGAAACTGAAACTCCATACCTATTAAACGATAACCCTCCATTCTTCCCTCCCCTCAGCCCCAGGCAACTACTATTACAATTCCTATCTTTATGACTTTGACTACTCTTAAAATACCTCAAATAAGTGGAATCACACAATATTTGTCTTTTTATACCTGGCATTTCACTAGGCATAATGTCCCCAAGGTTCATCCATGTTATAGCATATTATAGAATTTTCTGCCTTTTTAAGGCTGGATGATATCTCACTGTATGTATGTACCACATTTTGTTTATCCATTCAACAGTCAGTGGGTACTTGGGTTGCTTCCACATTAGCTATTGTGAAAAATGTAGCTATGAACATGGGTGTACAAATATCTTTTCAAGACCAAGGTTTTAATCTTCCAGGGAATATACCCATAAGTGAAGTTGCTGGATCATATGGTAATTTAAAAATTTTTTCAGAAACCAACATTTCATTTCCATGGTGTCTGGACCATTGTACATTTCCATCCAATTTCTTCATATCCTTGCCAACACCTGTTCTTTCATGTTATTTTGATAATAGCTTTGCTAATGAATGTGAAGTAGTATCTCATTGCAGTTTTAACTTGCAGTTCCCTAATTATCAGTGGTGTTGAACATCTTTCCATGTGCTTATTGGCAGTTCACATAGTTCTTCTCTGGAGAAATGTCTATTCAAGTCTTTTGCCCATTTTTGAATCAGGTTTTTATTGTTGAATTTTAGAAGTTCTCTATATATTCAGATATTAATCCCTTATCAGATACATGATTTGCAAACATTTCCTCCCATTCTGTGAGTTCTCTTTTTACTCTGGGGATAGGGCTTCCCTGGTGGCTCAGGTGGTAAACAATCTGCTTGAAATGCAGGAGCCCCAGGTTCAATGACTGAGTTGGGAAGATCCCCTGAAGAAAGAAATGGCAACCCACTCCAGTATTCTAGCCTGGAAAATCCCACAGACAGAGAGCCTGGCGGGCTACGGCCCATAGGGTCACAAAGAAATGGACTCTTAGCCACTGGATCACCAGGGAAGTCTCTAGGATGGGTTTTTCTATTTCTCAAAAAAAAAAAAAAAAAAAAATCACTGGCACTTTTACAGAGATCACACTGAATTTGTAGACTGGCTTGGGTCTGACATTTTAGCAATATTAGGTTTCACAATCCATAAGCACAAGATGTTTTTCCATTCATTCATGTCTTCTTTAAGTTGTTCCAGAAATGTTTGGTAGTTTTCACTGTACAAGCCCTTTTCCCTCCTTAGTTTAATTCCCGAGTCTTTTATGCTTATGGGTGCTATTGCAAATGGAATTATTTTTGTGGTTTTCCTTTTTAGATTATTCACTGTTCATGAATAGAAATACAACTGGTTTGTGGGTGCTGATTTTGTAGCCTGCTACTTATTAGTATAAACAGCTTTTCTGGCAGAATCTTTAGGACTTTCTACCCACACGATCATATCATCTGCAAACAGAAATAACTTTACTTCTTCTTTTCTAATTTGGATGCTTTCTATTTCTTTTTCTTGCTCTGGCTAAACGTTCCACTACTACTATGTTGAACGGAAGTGAAAGTGGGCATCCCTTTCTTGTTCTTGATCTTAAAGGAAAAGTTTTCAGTCTTTGCTGCTGTGTGTTTTTCATGTATGGTTTTCATCTCAGTGATAGTTTTCTTTTTGTCTCTATTTTGTTGCCTGTTCCTTATCATGAAAGGGTGCTGAATTTTGTCAAATGTTTTTTTCTGTATCAATTAAGATAATCACACAGCTTTTTTGCTTCATTTTGTTAATAATAACATATCATTGATTAATTTTTGTATACTGGCCCATTTTTGCATTCCAGGGATAAATCTCATTTTGCCACAGTGTATAATCCTTGTAATAGGCTTCTGAATTCTATTTGCTAGTATTCTTCTGAGAATCTTTGCACTGATGTTCATATGGGATATTCTTTTCTTGTAGTTCGTCTTTGTCTGGCTTTGATACAAGGATTATACTGGTTTCACAGATAAGGAAGTGTTCCTTCCTCTTCAACCTTATTAGGAAATTTGAGAAGTACTGATATTAATTCTTCTTTAAATATGTGGCAGAATTCATCAATGATGCTATCAGATCTAAGACTTCATTCTGTTGGAAGATTCTGATCATCGACTCAATCTAATTACTAGTTACGTGTACTAAGTCACTTCAGTCGTGTCCAACTATTTGCGACCCCATGGACTATAGCCCACCAGGACCCTTTGTCTATGGGATTTTCTGGGCAAGAATATTGGAGTGGGTTGCTATGCCCTCCTCCAGGGAATCTTCCCAATTCAGAGATCAAACTGTGTCTCTTATATCTCCTGCAATGGCAAGCAGGTTCTTTACCACTAGCACCAGTAGTTACAGGTCTATTCAGATTTTCTATTTCTCCATGATTTAGTCTTGGTAGGTTTCGTGTTTCTAGGAATTTGTCCATTTCATCTAGGCTATCCAATCTGGGGCAAACAATTGTTCACAGCACACTATTATAATCTTTTTATTTCTACAAAATCAGTAAAAGTGTCCCCAGCTTCATTTCTGATTTTAGTAATCTGAGTCACCTTTATATTTTTATTAGTCCAGCTAGTTCATGATTTGCCAATTTTATCTTTTCAGAGAACAAAATTTTGGTTTTGTGGATTTTTCTCTGTTGTTTTCCTATTCTCTATTTAATTTATCCCCACTCCAATCTTTTTTAAATTTCCTTCTGCTAGCTCTGAGTTTAGTCTATTCTTTTTCTAGCTAAGTTGTAAAGTTAGGTTGTATATTTGAGAGCTAACTTCGGGTATATTGTTTTCATTTTCATTCATCTCTATATTTATTAATTTCCCTTGTGATTTCTTCTTTAAATTCTTTGATTGTTTAAAAGTATACTGTTTTAGTAGAGGTCTAACATTATGCTACTAAATAACCAATAGATCACTGAAGAATCACAAAGGAAATCAAAAACTATCTAGAGATAAGTGAAAATGAAAATAAACAACCCAATCAAAAAATGGGCCAAAGAACTAAAAAGACATTTCTCCAAAGAAGACATATGGATGGCTAACAAACACATGAAAAGATGCTCAACATCACTCATTATAAGAGAAATGCAAATCAAGACCACAGTGAGGTACCATTTCACACCAGTCAGAATGGCAGCTATCCAAAAGTCTGCAAGCAATAAATGCTAGAGAGGGTGTGGAGAAAAGGGAACCCTCTTACACTGTTGGTGGGAATGCAAACTAGTACAGCCACTATGGAGAACAGTGTGGAGATTCCTTTAAAAATTGCAAATAGACCTGCCTTATGACCCAGCAATCCCACTGCTGGGCATACATACCAAGGAAACCAGAATTGAAAAAGACATATGTATCCCAATGTTCATCGCAGCACTGTTTATAATAGCCAGGACATGGAAACAACCTAGATGTCCATCAGCAGATGAATGGATAAGAAAGCTGTGGTACATATACACAATGGAGTATTACTCAGCCATTAAAAAGAATACATTTGAAACAGTTCTAATGAGGTGGATGAAACTGGAGCCAATTATACAAAGTGAAGTAAGCCAGAAAGGAAAACACCAATACAGTATACTAACACATATATATGGAATTTAGAAAGATGGTAATGATAACCCTGTATGCAAGACAGCAAAAGAGACACAGATGTTTAGAACGGACTTTTGGATTCTGTGGGAGAGGGAGAGGGTGTGATGATTTGGGAGAATGGCATTAAAACATGTATACTATCATGTAAGAAACTAATCGCCAGTCTATGTTCGATACAGGATGCTTGGGGCTGGTGCACAGGGATGATCCAGAGAGATGATAAGGGGTGGGAGGTGGGAGGGGGGGTTCAGGATTGGGAACTCATGTACACCCATGGCTGATTCATGTCAATGTATGGCAAAACCAATACAGTATTGTAAAGCAAAATAAAGTAAAAATAAAAATTAAAAAATAAAATAAAATAAAATGCACCTATCATCAAAAAATTAAAAAAAAATAAAAAAGAAAATACAATGAATCAAAACCTATGGGACACAGCAAAAGCAGTTCTAACAGGGCCATTTATAGTGATACACACCTACCTCAAGAAATAAGAAAACTCTCAAATATATTAACAACTCTGACTTACACATAAAGAAACCAGCAAAAGGGGAATAAAACCCAAAACCCAAAGTTAGTAGAAGGAAAGAAACAGCAACAAAACAAAAAGAATGTGGGGGGGGGGGGGAATCAGTGAAACTAAGAGCTAGCTCTTTGAAAAAAATTAACAAACTGATAAACCTTTAGCCAGACTCAAGAAAAAAAAGTGGGGGGAGAGGGCTCAAATCAATAAAATTAGAAATTAAAAAGGGGAAGCTACAATCAGTATCACAGAAATACAAATGATCATAAGAGATTACTACAAACAACTATATGCCAGTAAAATTGAAACCCTGGAAGAAATGAACAAATTTCCCAAGGTACAATTTCCCAAGATTGAACCAGGAAGAAACAGAAAATATATTACCAGTAATGAAATTGAATTAATAATTTAAAAATGCCCAACAAACAAAAGTCCAGAACTAGAGGGCTTCACAGGTGAATTCT
Source organism: Oreotragus oreotragus (assembly GCA_006410675.1). NCBI lineage: Eukaryota > Metazoa > Chordata > Mammalia > Artiodactyla > Bovidae > Oreotragus > Oreotragus oreotragus. Next base: position 317,349 of record SJYX01011607.1, read on the forward strand.
ACCTGTGAAGAGTTAACACTTATACTTCTGAAACTATGCCCAAAAGCCGAAGAGGAAGGAACACTTCCTAATTCATTCTATAAGGCCAGTATCACCCTGACACCAAAATCTAGGTAAAGAGCTCACATATACACAAAAATTACAGCCCAATGTCACTGATGAACAGGACGCAAAAATCCTCAACAGAACACTAGCAAACTGAATCCGACAATACATTAAAAAGATCATTTACCATGATCAAGTGGGATTTACCCCAGGGATGCAAGGATTTTTCAATATCCACAAATAAATCAATGTGATACACCACATAAACAACAACAACAACAAAAATCCCAGTGCCCTGGGGCAGCAGGAGGTGAACCACACATGTAATGTTCCTACCTTTCTAGGAGCTGCCCAAGGGACTAGCCACTGTCACACCTATCTAAGGGCATGGACAGACTCTAGAATACTTTAGGTGCCTGCGCAGCATGAAGACCAAAGACAGATTCAGACTGGCCTGAATGTTTGAGAGGCTGCCCTAAGTCTCTGGCTGGGCTGATCAGCAAAGACCTCCTCCTGTTTGAGGCCAGTCTGTGAAGACTGAAAGAAGTGGTTGTTTTTTCCACTGTGAAGATACCAATACAATAAGTCAAGAGAAATGAAGAAATGGGGAAATGAGTCCTGAAGGAACAAGCTAAATCTCCAGAAATCAACCCTAATGATACTGATGTGTGATTTACCTGATAGAGAATTCAAACCAGCCACCATAAAGCTGCTCATCGAGGTCAGGAGAAATGCATGAATTGCAGCCAAGAGATAGAAATTACTAGAGTACCAAACAGAAATCTTGGAACTGAAGAATACTATAAATAAACTGAAAATTTTCAGTAGAGGGATTCAACATCAGACTAGATCCAGAAAGGATCAGTGAACTCGAAGACAAGACATTAGAAATCATCTCATCAGAGAAGTTAACAAACCAACCAAAAATAATAGAGTGAAGAAAGCTTAAGGAATTTATGCGCTCTTACCCATCAGCAGACCAATTTATACATTATAGAAGTTCCAGAGGAAGAAAGAAAGAGAAATGGGGCAGAAGAAAAGTATCTCTAAATCTTGCTCTTTCTGTTCACCTAGACTCTCCAACCAAACTCCTGCCAGATATCATGTTCTCTAAGAGGTAAATTCTGATACTAACAGTTCTGAATTTTTCTTTGGAATGGCAATAACACCCTACACTTGTCCGAGTCATTCTGACATTCTCCCCTGTATTCTACATAGACATGTGGTAGATAAAACAGCCATCTGAGATAACACTATAATGAATTGTAGCAGAAGGGTAATTGGATTCTTAGATGTAGAAGAATACACTGAGGCTATTTAAAAATTAAATTTAAAGGAACTGAAAACATATATAAAAATGGTCATTTTATGGACAACAGGACAGATGTCCAAAATTGTTCCTAGCAGGTTAAAGTATTGGGTTGACCAAAAAGTTTGAATTATTCCATACCATCTTACAGGGCAAAACTTTTGGCCAACCCAATATTATCAAAAAGTTCCATTTCAGAAGTAGGAGGGGAAAACTTTACTATCTGTGAGCCCTTTGACAAGTTACTTCCTTTCTCATCTCAGTTTCATCCATAAAAATGAGAGAATAATTGTACTTCACAGGGTTGCTATAAAGATTAAAAGAGGTAGCATATTTAAAAACACTCAGAACATGAGCAATACATAAAGAAATGTGAAATATTATTATCATTGTTGTCAAAAATCATCATCATTTTTACCATCACCACCATTATCATCATCATCATCTACCAGGATGTCTCAGTTTATTTCAGTCTCTTACAAGTTCCTTTCCCCAATATTGTACCACTTGTTAAAGCTCACCTTATAACCCACTTCTTGTTTAAACAACATTTTCCAGTCAATAATTAAAAACGGCTCTTTTCCAACTAAATGTGACAGAGTCCTGGGGTGGTTATTGCTAAACTATGCTTAATATGTGCCAATCTCACTCACTTAAAAAGAAAAAAAAATGACTTATCAAAACCAATTTTATGTACCCTAACAAAGAGGAAAAATGACAACTTGCATTATTTTATAATTCATTTCATTTTAAAGTTTTCTCCATTTTTGATTGCCAATATGTCAGTTGTACATAATTTTAATAAATTTTCATGCATTTATTTATTTATCCTAAAAAGTTTTATCATGAAATTCAAAAGCTTGTGCTGAAATTGAAGCAACTAAAAATAAATAAATAAATGAAATCACAACAGCTTGTCTCATTTCTCTAAGTGAAACAATCAGGTTCAAAATAAGATGTAATCTATAATACATGCATTATGGGAGCTTACTTCATGGCACACCTAGTAAATGAGATGTTCTCATTTATTATTTTTTCTTTTTTAAATAAATCACTAAAAACGTAAGACTTTAACACAAATAGGACACAAAAACAGTCAGTTTGTTATGTGAAAGGCTCAGATTACCAACCTGGAAAACTGAGGCCTGAATGCTAGCCCTGGCTCTTGCTGTAGTACTAACTGTGTGCTAAGTCGCTTCAGTTGTGTCCAACTCTATGACGCTATGGACTGCAGCCCACCAGGCTCCTCTGTCCACGGGATTCTCCAGCAAGAATACTGGAGTGGGTTGCCATGCCCTTGATCTTCCCGACCCAGGGACTGAACCTGCGTCTGCTTCATCTCTTGCACTGACAGGCGGGTTCTTCACCACTAGTGCCACCTGGGAAGCCCGTAGGGAACCCACTCCATTATTCTTGCCTGAAGAACTCCATGGATAGAGGAGCCTGGTGGGCTACAGGCCATAGGATCGCAGAGTTGGACACAACTGAAATGACTTAGCACGCATGCACACACACACGTGTTACTGGACAAATCACTGCACCTCTTTGGGCCCTGATTTTCTAACCTGTAAAAGGAGAAGATGGATCAGATTATCTCCAGTTTTCCTTCCTGCTTCAAAAATCTGGGATTCTATAACTCATCATTTTACAGAGAGTTCAGATTTTTTACTTTTCTCATTTGTGCTATGAAAGGAGGTTTTGTTTTGCTTATTACCTATTGATATTTCCCCCACTAGATGGTGCTATGTGCACAGTTATTCAGATCACTTGAAGAAATCAGCCAACTATGTCTCTTAAGAGGGGCACTTTCAAGATTTGGGGGCTGGACAATACCTCATTCTGGAGAGCTCTCTGAGCCACTACAGGGTATTTAAGATCCCTGCCCACTGCATGCCCATTAAACACCAGCAATCCTACCTCCACAGTCAGTTTGGCAATCAAAAATAATCAAGAGGCTGTCCCCCAGCTTAGCACAAAAAAAAGAAAACTAGTTTCTTTTTCATATTTAAGAAACAGATACTCAAAAAATATATGAACATGATACAGCTTTTTGTGAAATCAAGTAAACAAAAGTCATTTGTGTAAATGACTGTAAAGTGTCAAATTCTTTTTACAGGGACAAATGAATAAACACACACAACAAAATTGGGCTATCTTTTTGTCAGATGGACAGTTAGCTGTTACTCTGTGCTTAGGACACCTTAGTGCTATCAGTTTTTACAACTGTATTTGTCATTCTGGTTATTTATGTAATGATAATTTTAAATTTTTAATTTTTGTAAAAATTAAGTGAAAAATTAAAATTACAACTATAAGAATGCAAATATAAAAAACAAACTCACTCACAGCCAATAGCAGAGTAGACACAGAGTGAGTGTCTCTAGAGGAGAGAAGCTGCTTACCATAAAGAGGCATCTTGAGTAACTTGATTCTAATGGATTTTCCATATTTCTATTTAGCCCTTGGTCTTAAAAGCTCATAAATCCAATGGGACAGCACATGACCCATAGATCCATCTTTCAGGAACAGTTTCCATTAACCAAGCTCACTAGACTGACATAAAATCAGAATGCCAACTTATTAGGTGACAGCAGTTAACTATAACCACCCAAACTACAAGGGCACAGGGCATCTGTGTCCTCAAGTCAGCATGTTCTCTCCCTCGCAGGCAAGGCAGTCCAGGCAAAGGAAGCCAGACTATAATCAGAAGGTTTCTTGATAAGGAAAGGATTAGGAATAAGAGAATTATGTGATCTGATTATTAAGTGGCAAGAAGTCAACGGAGTCTGATGCACCAGTGTCCAAAAAGAGGACACACGCCACAAATAAGAGTCAAGTTCCGGATATTCAAACTGAGTCGCTCAGAACTGACTCTTTGCGATCCCGTGGACTGCAGCATGCCAGTCCTCCCTGTCCATCAACAACTCCTGGANAAGAGAATGCATTCTAAATTTTCTTTCCTATAAAACCTGTATTTTCCCATTTCTGTGTTGCTGAATGTGTGACTCATTCCATGAATATATCTGACATTTACACTTGAACTTCTTTGCTTTTAAACTTTTTAGCTATGTCCCAAAGCATGTGGGATCTTAGTGTCCTGACCAGGGATTGAACCTGGGCTCCCTGCATTGGGAGCAGGGAGTCTTAGCCACTGGACCACCAGGGAAGTCCCTGTTAGTTAAAGTGCATTAAATACCTCTAGGGGCCAGTGGAAATTTAGCAACATGAAATAGGTGTACTTGTTTTGCAGACAGTCTCAGTGGTTGGCTTGTATGTTGGTTCTCAGAATAAAACCCATTCATCCCAGCCTGCACATTTTGAAGTGCTGAAACTGAATTGTTATTTGAAGGTTTAAGGACATTCAACAGCCTAAAAGGGGCTTCCCAGGTGGTGCCTTGGTAAAGAATCCACCTGCAAGGCAGGAGAACATGGGTTTGATCCCTGGGTTGGGGAGATTCCCTGGAGAAGGAAATGGCAACCCAGTGTAGTATTCTTGCCTGGGAAATCCCAAGGGCAGAGGAGCCTGGCAGACTATAGTCCACAGGGTCCCAAAGAATTGGAAAGGGCTGAGTACACATTCTCTGACTCTCTCAACAGCCTAAAAATGGTGTTCTGGAATCGAAAATGAAAATTTTAAAAAATATTTATTCATTTATTTGACTGTGTCGGGTCTTAGCTATGGCACTGGAGATCATTGTGGTGCAGGGACTCTCTTTGTCTTGTGCAGGCTCAGTAGTTACAGGGCACAGGCTTAGTTACTCCTCTGTATATGGACTCTTAGGTCCCTGACTAGGGGTCAAACCTGAGTTCCCTGCATTGCAAGGCAGATTCTCAACTGCTGGACCACCAGGGAAGTCCTGATAGTGAAACTTCTAGAAACCTCCTTGCTAAAATTTTAGAGTATTAATAGATACTCAGATGCTAAAATATAGTGTTTGTTTGGCATATTAAGATCTATAGACAAGATGGGGACCACTGGTTGTATCAGTGACCTGGGGGTGTTTTCTTGCATTGTTTTGGAAACCCCCAAAGCCAATATTATAATTTTCTTATTGTCTGCATTTAATACAAATATTTTGAAAAAGACAGATGCATTGATTTAAAGGTTCTTTGATTTTGACCTTACCAGTTTGAAATTTCTGAGCATTTTTACCTGAGTCAAAGCCTTTTGTACTTCCAATTGCAGGGGAAAAGGCTTGGAAGTAACATATTAGCTTGAGCAAGATATCTTTGCAGTCAGCTGTGTAGCATCATTTTCTTGGTGATAGGTCTAAGAGACATTTTAAGCACTATAATTATGCACTAAGATGTCATGTTGACTTCATGACACATTCTTGAGGTTCATGTACATTCATAAACTAAATTTCTTATAAGACCTTTTTAAAATTGAAGAATAATTGACTTAGAATGTTAATTTCTGCTCTAACGCAAAGTGACTAAATTACGCATATATACACACATTCTTTTTTATTGGGTTGGCCGAAAAGTTCATTCAGGTTTTTCCATAAGGTGTTATGGAATGAACTTTTTGGCCAGTCCAATATATTCTTGTCCATTATGGTTTACCCTTGTTGTCCATCCATTCTATATGTAATAGTTTGCATATACCAACCTCAATCTCCCAGTCCGTCCCTGCCTGACTCCCCTCCTCATACAAGACCTTGAGGTTAAGCTGGTGAGGTTAGAGTTATTTAAATTTAGGAGAAAAACATTATATTACTTGATTCTGAGACTTTTTTTTCTTTTACTATACCTCCCTCATGTTTCATTTTTAGAGATAAACAATAAAATACTCACGACCTAAGTGTCCAGCTCAATGCGTTTTGACACATGCATATACTCACCACCAGATCAAGAAGATTTCCATTAGCCCAGAAAGTTGTATAAAGTTTTCACTGTAGCATAACTCTACAGAAAATTGCACTTGATGAATTTTCACAAACACAAGCCACGTGCTGCCTGTCCAGGGCAGGAAACAGAAGAGCTCCAGCTCACCATAAGCCCTGCGGTCCTGCCCTTGTCCCCACCCCAGGGATAACCCTTGCCCTGAAAATTTTTGAACATAAGTTAGTTTGACTGTCCTAGAATGTCACATCAGTGCAGGCACCTGGTATGCCCCTTTGGTGTTGGTCTTCTTTCACTCAGCTTTACCTTTGTGACTCACCCATGTTGCTGTGTGTGATTGTCCACGGACCATCCTCATTGCTGTGACACACTGTAGAATTCCATGTGACTTTCAGGGTGATGGTTGATGGAGGCTCCTTTTTCAGAAAGCGAGATCATTTGTCTTTTTTTTTTGGTAGAAGACAAACCCTAACTCATTCCCTAGGACCCCAGTCTTCTCTTGCTCATTTGAGGGGTGGCTGGTTGCTTTCTCCTTAATCCATAGCAATCGCCTGTCATTCTGAAGAAGGACATCATTGGGTGTTGACTGTGTAGTCACCCTGAGAGAGGGAGATGGCTGACCCTGTAGGTTTCTGAGCCCATTTCCCAAACTAGGAAGAGGCCAGAGAAGCAGAAGGAAGCAAACAGCAGAGCAGTAAGGAGAGTCGGAGTCTTGCCTTTGAGGACTGGGAGGAGCCCTGAGGCCTATGCTTCATGGCTTCTCACCTGCCTCTTGGATTTTGGGATATAGGGAGCTCGAGACTGGGGCTGGCACACTGCTAGTGGAGGAAACCCTGGATCCAGAGCCGGAAGAGCTGGGCTTAGAATTCCCACACTGTCACTTACCAGGGTGTGATTTTGAGGGGGTTCACTTAACTTCTCTCAGCGTTCTTTCTTTCTTTATGGCTTTGCTGGGTCTTTATTGCGGCACATGGCCGTAGTCACCCGGTGGCACGTGGGATCTTACTATGCAGATATAAGGGGAGGAGAACTACCGTAGAGTGCTCGCTATGAGCCAGGCCTTGTTGGCAATTTTACTTGGAATCCTCAGGATTTTACAGCATGGGCAGTATCACCCCTATTTTATAAGTGAGGAAACTAAGGGACGGTGAGCTTCAGGGCACTGAAGAGTAGCCCCAGATCGCCACAGCTAAAGAAAAGCCCATGCAGTAGAGGCCTGGCACAGCCAAAAATAAATGAACAATTTTTTGACAAAAAGGCCTGCTTGATCTGCCCTTCAGTTCCATAAAATTTAGAGTTGAAAAAGGACGTTCAGGTGCTCAAGTTGTTGCTCAACATACATAAAGGTTTTCCAATTGATGCATCAAGTATCAGCTTTTCAACTTTAATTCAAATTAAGTAAAATTAAAAGTTCACTTCCTTTGTCATAGTAGCCACAATTCAACTACTCAACAGCCAACCTTACATGGCCAGTCACTGATGCATCGAACAACTTAGTCCAAAATCCTCTGCTACAACTCAGATCTTCAGGGTCTCACATTGACCACCATATCCTATTGGACCCTCAAGATCACCAAGACTTTTAACACAGCTAGAATCAAATGCAAATTCCTCCATGCGTTCGCTCTGTAATCATGGGTTGATTTTTTTTTTTTTTCATCTGAAGTTCATGCCTACTTGATACTCCTGGCAGCAAAGCCATTCCCTGTGTGAAGAAAGCACATTGATAGCTTTAGCTTAGCCCCCAAGATGATAGCTATACCTTGTCTTGGGATCCCAGTGAGTTGCCGAGATGATAGATGAAAGCTTATGGTGTTCCACTGGATTTGTGGTCTCTGAAGGAGAAGATTTAACTCAGGGACCAAAGACAGTCTCACTTACTCAGAGCTTTGTGTAGCAGAAATTTTATTAAAGTGATAGTGACAGATAAAGTTTCTGACTTAGACATCAGAAGGGGGTAGAAAGATTACCCACCTTGTTAGTTTAAGAAGGTCTTTATACACTTTTCTGCTAGCTGCTGAGAATAGAAAAAAATACTTCAACGTTGTGAAAATTTTGCCCAGACCCTTTCCCATAGCATACATCCTGGGATGACATCAGCATGACATTAGCCAGAAGGAATGGGTTAACCCAGAGCTCAAGGCTGTGGAAGTTTTACCCAGATCTTCTCCCACAGCATATATTCTGAACTCAAAAAAGCTTGTCCTTGAGCAAGAAATACTGCTGCCTATGAGGCCTACATGTCTAAGGCAAAAGAATGTGAGAAAGAAAGAATGTTCACCTCTTCCTTAAAGGGGGCTTAGGCTTGGACTCCTTGTCAACCTGCCTAAGTTAACTCTCTTAACATGAGCTCAGCCATGGGTGTCACTTCACTTCCCTCTCCTTCTGCATAGATTGGTTCCCATTCAAGATTTTGAGTTTCTTAGAGAAGTGATCTTTCTAAATTCCATTTCCACAGTCACGTACCACCAGGCATTTATGCTCAAGCTCCAGACATGGTGCGTTATATACTTCCTCTGAGGAACTAACTAGAATGACTGTCCAACCACAAGATTCTCCCGCCTGCTTCCCCAGTGAGGGACTGGCTGTCAGGGTGTAGTGTGGTAGCCCCAGTCCCCTTGGCATTGGGGTCCATCCTTGGGATCCAGTCACACTTGGGTCTGTGGTCTGAGTCATGGGATCTGAGAGCGGATATGAGTGCAGCTAACAGGTCTGGCGTTGCCCTGTGTTCCATGTGCAAGGCCTTGTTTCTGGGCTTCCAGTAGCCTAAGAGGCACTTAGTGGGATACGAGTCCCTTGCAAACCTCACAGTGCTCTTCAGATGATGTGTTTGTGTTCTTATTCTCTGAATTGCTGTTGGTAAAGAATGGTTGCTTTGTATATTGTTTATTCTTGCCAGTGGGCTTCCCTAGTGTCTCAGATGGTAAAGAATCTACTTGCAGTGCAGGAGACCCAGTTTCCATCCCTGGGCTGGGAAGATCCCCCAGAAGAAGGGAATGGCTACCCACTCCAGTCTTTTTGCCTGGAGAATTCTATGGACAGAGGAGTCTGGAGGGCTACAGTCCATGGGTCTCAAAGAGTCAGACACTACTGAGCAACCATCATTTACTTTTCCATTCCTACCAATACATGGCACTGACATATTTGCCATGGCAGCAGTCACTGTTTCTATAGTACGGTCCAGCAGTAACCGTATCACTACCAGTTCCTGCCCTCTTTATCCCAGGACCTAATAACTCCGTCACTCTTTCAGCTGAGGAAGCTCCCTTTAGCCAGGTCAGTCACTTAATAGAAGAAAAATGGTTCCAGGTTGGAGCACTGGAAATGTCCAGGGCAGGGCGGAGTTGGGGAGGCAGCCCCTGCCCCCAGAAGATCATGGTCTGGCTGGTGAGGCTGCGCAAGTTCCTCAAAACATGCCCCATGTCTCTGTCCTTGGCTATTGTTGATGGAGGTTGGGGAAGAGGAAAGTTGGGAGGTGCTGGTGAAGTTGGGTTGGTGCTCCCTCTCTTGAGAAAGCTTCCTGAGGAGAGAGGGTCAGATTCTTTGTGAAGGAGGCGGACCCGCCAGGCCCAGGGGAGGCTGAAGGCAGGAATACTGCATGGTGCCTTTGTAGTTCTCTCTGCATTTTCTCCCATTAGTGTGCTGGATCTTAAGAACAACCCTGTGGGGCAGGCAGTTCTCTGTTCTCAGAGGCCATGAGGGTGGGTCAGCGAGCAGAAGCTGCTGGGCACAGTTTCCTGTTGGAATGACCCTGGTGTTCGGCCTGGAGTCTCAACGAGACTGTGCAGGGCTGGCCTGCCCTCTTGGGCTCCAGTTTTCTAATCTAGTTCTGCCTCTGAGCACTGCCAGTCTCCTAGATTTACAGTCTGATTTGTTGAGGGAGTTCCTGCTGCTCCCAAGTCATAAATTCCAATAAAAGCAAGCGATCTTATCTTTGAGACTGACCACGTTTTCCATCATTGAGATGGAATGTGCTTGAAGATGGAGATCTTGATACGAATAAAATTATTTACAAAACAGAAACAGACTCACAGACACAGAAGTCAGACTTATGGTTCCCAAAGGGGTAAGGGCGAAGGATAAACTTGGATCTTGGGCTTCGCAGGTACAGATTACCATACACAAAACAGATAAACAACAAGAAGCTACTGTAAAGCACAGGGAACTATATTCAAAGTCCTGTAATAATATATAATGGGATATCATCTAAAGAAGAATATATAGATATGCATGTATAACTGAATCACTTTGCTGTACACCTGAAATGAAGATAGCCTTGTAAATCAACTATAACTTAAAAAAGGTGGAGATTTTGATAGTGTATCTTTCCTTGGTAGGTTTTATTTACAATAAAGACCTAGGAAACAGGTATGTGAAATCTCTGAAAGGGACGTGCGTGCTCAGTTGCTAAGTCATGTCAGACTCTTTGAGACCCCATTAACCATAGCCCGCTTGGGTCCTCTGTCCATGGGATTTCCCAGGCAAGAATACTGGAGTGGGTTGCCATGCCCTCTTCCAGAGGATCTTCCTGACCCAGGGATCCAACCCGCATCTCTGCATTACAGGCAAATTATTTACCACTGAGCCACCTGGAAAACGCTCTCTGAAAGGGAACTGGTTCCTAAAATATGGGCAGATTTGCTTTTGAATAAGAGCATCCTTCCAGGAATTCCCTGGTGGTCCAGTTGTAAGGAATCTGTGCTTGCACTGTGTAGGGCCTGTGTTTGATCCTTCGTCAGGAAAGCCAAAAAGAAAAGGAAAAAGAAAAAACGAACACATTTCCTGACCTAGTGAAGGACTCAGGTGAGCTCAGTGTAGGCACACACTGTTCCCTCTGCTGGGAACCCTTGCCATGCTGCACCTCTGGCCGACAGCGGATTCAGCTAACATACTGTGTCCTCTGTGAAGGCCTCCCAAGCCTAAAGAACCCTCTGCTGTCCTCTCCGTGTCCCCATGGCAGCCTCTGCCCCTGATGACTGCCTTCCTCAAAGGTGCAGGCTCCTCCAAAGCTGGGCTACGGTCTCTTGGTCCTTGTACCCCAGCTTCTAAAAGGGCATCTGGTGCCTTGGAGGGGCTCATCAGTGGCTGTTGGCTAAAGAGTGAGCTACTGCTGAATGTGTCAGCCATGTAGGATGTGTGAAAGTCCGACCTCAGTGGGCACAGCTTGGAAAGAGCAAGGGGAAACCTGTGAACTTGTGGTGGATACCTTGCTAAACTGGGATACAACTTGAGTGTGTGCTGATAATTTACAGAAGTTGAAAACAGTCTTTCTGACAGCTGTTTATAATATATATATAGACTGCTGCTGCTGCTGCTAAGTCGCTTCAGTCGTGTCCGACTCTGTGCGACCCCATAGACGGCAGCCCACCAGGCTCCTCCGTCCCTGGGATTCTCCAGGCAAGAACACTGGAATGGGTTGCCGTGTCCTTCTCCAATGTATGAAAGTGAAGAGTGAAAGTGAAATCGCTCAGTCGTATCCGACCCTTAGTGACCCCATGGACTGCAGCCTATACTGGCACCTTAAAATTCACATTAAGCCCAATCTTTCTTGCTTGTATCAAATTCTTTTGCTTTTTAAAGATTCTTTCTCCCACATAATATTTTCATGTTCTTTTTTTAAAGTTAAAAAATTTTTTTTTTGGCTACACCACATGGCATGCAGAATCTTGGTTCCCTGATCAGGAATCAAACCTATGCCCCTTGCAGTGGAGATGTGGATTCTTAACCACTGGACCACCAGGGAAGTCCCTATTTTTGTGTTCTTATGCAGAGCTGGGTGAAGTGTTGAAGTTACTGTAAATGCCCCAGGAGTGGTAACATCTCTTCCTTGATTTAACCTATCCCTGCTTTTACATATAGCATCCACACCGGTGTTGCAGGTGGGCACAGTCTTCAGAAATTGGAAGTCTGGACTGGTCTATTAGCTAAAAAGAGGTTTTCCGCAGCATTTCTTCACCTTGGCTATCCCTTTAATCCCTTATTTTTTGACCAGTAATGGAAAATTGAATCAATGGTATCCCTATGGCTGGCTGTGATATTCAGATGCTGCAGAGTTCAGCTCTGTGTTTCCACCTGGGTGCAGGCCTACTTGGGACCCGAGTCATTGTTCCTTTCATTTGTGAGTCTTTATTTGGGACACATCTTCTGAAGCACTCAGCATGGACTGGACTCTCTGTTTCTCATTTTCAGGATTCAAAGACAAAGCAGGTGTTGATCTCGCCTTCCCCTGGATGTCGGTGGCCCTTCTAAAGTATAAAGTGAACTAAAGAAAAAGTATTTTTGTACAGGTACCTGGATTCCACATGTGCTGCTGGGGTTCTGACCTCAGCTGGACCTGACCCTGTTTGGCTGCCTTTGGGGTCACAAGGGAAAACACTTCAAGGGAGGCTGCAGTCTCATTTTGGCTCATTTTAACTTAATTACCTCTTTAAAGACCCTTCTCCAGAATTTAGAGTTGGACCATAAAGAAAGCTGAGCACCAAAAAATGGATACTTTTGACCTGTGGTGCTGGAGAAGACTTTTGAAGGTCTTTTGGACAGCAAGATCAAACCAGTCAATCCTAGAGGAAATCAACCCTAAATATTCATTGGAAGGACTGTTGCTGAAGCTGAATACTTTGGCCACCTGATGTGAAGAGGCTACTCATTGGAAAAGACCCTGATGCTGGGTAAGACTGAAGGCAGGAGGAGAAGCGGGCGACAGAGGATGAGATGGTTGGATGGCATCACCATCTCAGTGGACATGAGTTTGAGCAAACTCTGGGAGATGGTGAAGGATAGGGAAGCCTGGAGTGCTGCAGTCCATGGGGTCGCAAAGAGTCAGACACAACTTAGCGACTGAACAATAAACCAGAATCACATTCTAAAGTAGTTAGGGTGTTAGGGATTCAACATAAATTTTGGGGAACATGATTCAGCCTGTCATAGAATCCAGGGTAAAGTTGCATAGTTTGGGCAGAGGGGGTAGATTTTGGCATCATTTCAAATGTGTCTTGTTACAGGAACCAAGTCAAGGTAAAAACCTATATGCAAAATAGAAAGCCCAGAGATAAATCCACGCACCTATGGACACCTTATCTTTGACAAAGGAGGCAAGAATATACAATGGAGAAAAACAATCTCTTTAACAAGCAGTGATGGGAAAACTGGTCAACCACTTGTAAAAGAATGAAACTAGAACACATTCTTAACACCATACACAAAAATAAACTCAAAATGGATTAAAGATCTAAACATAAGACCAGAAACTATAAAACTCCTAGAGGAAAACATAGGCAAAACACTCTCTGACATAAATCACAGCAGGATCCTCTATGACCCACCTCCCAGAATAATGGAAATAAAAGCAAAAATAAACAAATGAGATGTAATTAAACTTAAAAGCTTTTGCACAATGAAGGAAACTATAAGCAAGGTGAAAAGACAGCCTTCAGAATGGGGGAAAATAATAGCAAATGAAGCAACTGACAAAGAATTAATCTCGAGAATATACAAACAGCTCCCGCAGCTCAATTCCAGAAAAATAAACAACTCAATCAAAAAATGGGCCAAAGAACTAAACAGACATTTCTCCAGAGAAGACATACAGATGGCTAAGNCTCTCTGACATAAATCACAGCAGGATCCTCTATGACCCACCTCCCAGAGTAATGGAAACAAAAGCAAAAATAAACAAATGGAATCTAATTAAACTTAAAAGCTTTTCCACAACAAAGGAAACTATAAGCAAGGTGAAAATACAGCCTACAGAATGGGAGAAAATAATAGCAAATGAAGCAATGGACAAAGAATTAATCTCAAAAATATACAAGCAACTCCTGCAGCTCAATCCCAGAGAAATAAACAACCCAATCAAAAAAGTGGGCCAAAGAACTAAACAGACATTTCTCCAAAGAAGACATACAGATGGCTAACAAACACATGAAAAGATGCTCAACATGACTCATTATCAGAGAAACACAAATCAAAACCACAATGAGGTACCATTTCATGCCAGTCAGAATGGCTTCTATCAAAAAATATACAAACAATAAATGCTGAAGAGGGTACAGAGAAAAAGGAACTTCTTACACTGTTGGTGGGAATGCAAGCTAGTACAGCCAGTATGGAGAACAGTGTGGAGATTCCTTAAAAACCTAGAAATAGAACTGCCATACGACCCAACAATCCCACTGCTGGGCATACACACCAAGGAAACCAGAAATGAAAGAGACATGTGAACCCCAATGTTCATTGCAGCAAAGTTTACAATAGCCAGGACATGCAAGCAACCTAGAGGCCATTGGTAGATGAATGGATAAGAAAGTTTTAGTACATATACACAATGGAGTATTAATCGGCCACTAAAAAGAAGGCATTTGAATCAGTTCTAACGAGGTGGATGAAACTGGAGTCTATTATACAGAGTGAAGTAAGTCAGAAAGAGGAACAATAGTACAGTATATTAATGCATATATACGGAATTTAGAAAGATGGTAATGATGACCCTATATGCGAGATGGCAAAAGAGACACAGATGTATAGGACTGTCTTTTGGATTCTGTGGGAGAAGGTGAGGGTGGGATGATTTGAGAGGATAGCATTGAAACGTGTATATTTTCATATGTGAAGCGGATTGCTGGTCCAGGTTCAATGCATGAAACATGGTGCTCAGGGCTTGTGCACTGGGATGACCCTGGGAGATGGGATAGGGTGGGAGGTGGGAGGGGGGTTCTGGATAGGGAACACATGTGTGCCGTGGCTGATTCATGTTCATGATGGCAAAACCCACTACAATATTGTAAAGTAATTAGCATTCAATCAAAATAAATAAATTAAAAAAGGGGGGGGGGATTCATTGGTTTGATCTCCTTGCAGTCCAATGTACTCTCAAGAGTATTCTCCTAAATCACAGTTCAAAAGCATCAATTGTTTGGAGCTTAACTTTCTTATGGTCCAATTATCACATCCATACATGACTACACAAGCTTTGACTAAATGGACCTTTGTCAGCAAAGTAATGTCTCTGCTTTTTAATAAGCTCTCTAGGCTGTTCATAGCTTTTCTTCCAAAGAGCAAGCATCTTTTAATTTTATGGCTTCAGTCACCATCCACAGTGATTTTGGCCCAAGAAAATAAAGTCTCCCACTGTTTCCATTGTTTCCCCATCTATTTGCATGAAGTGATGGAACGGGATGCCATGACCTTTGTTTTCTGAATGTTCAGTTTTAAGCTAGCTTTTTCACTCTCCTCTTTCACTTTTATTTAAAGGCTCTTTATCTCCTCTACACTTTCTGCTATAATATTGTGTCATCTGCATATCTGAGGTTAGTGCTATTGCTATCAGCAATCGTGATTCCAGCTTGTGCTTCATCCAGTGTGGCATTTTGCACGACATACTCTGCATATAAGTTAAACAGACAGGATGACAATATAGAGCCTGGACATACCCCTTTCCCCATTTGGACCTAGTCCATTGTTCCATATTCAGTTCTAACTGCTGCTTCTTGACCTGCATACAGATTTCTCAGGAGGCAGGTTAGGTGGCCTGGCATTCCCATCTCTTGAAGAATTTTCCATGGTTTGTTGTGATCCACAGAGTCAAAGGCTTTGGCATAGTCAACAAAGAAGAAATAGATGTTTTTCTGGAACTCTCTTGCTTTTTCCATAGCAGGGTGACAATATACAGCCTTGATGTACTCCTTTCCCAATTTAGAACCAGTCTGTTGTTCCATGTCTAGTTCTAACTGTGGCTTCTTGACCTGCATAAGATTTCTCAGGAGGCAGGTCAGGTGGTCTGGTATTCCTATCTCTTTAAGAATTTTCCAGTGTGTTGTGATCCACACAGTCAAAGGCCTTGGCATAGTCAATAAAGCAGAAGGAGATGTTTTTCTGGAACTCTCTGTTTTTTCAGTGATCCAACGGATGTTGGCAATTTGATCTCTGGTTCCTCTGTCTTTTCTAAAACCAGCTTGAACATCTGAAGTTCATGGTTCACATACTGCTGAAGCCTGGCTTGGAGAAATTTGAGCATTACTTTGCTATCATGTGAGATGAGTGCAACTGTGCAGTAGTTTGAGCATTGTTTGGCATTGCCTTTCTTTGGGATTGAAATGAAAACTGACCTTTTCTAGTCCTGTGGCCACTGCTGAGTTTTCCAAATTTGCTGGTATACTGAGTGCAGCACTTTCACAGCATCATCTTTTAGGATTTGAAATAGCTCAACTGGAATACATCACCTTCACTAACTCTGTTCATAGTGATGCTTCCTAAGGCCCTCTTGACTTTGCATTCCTAACTCTGTTCATAGTGATGCTTGCATTCCAGGATGTCTGGCTCTAGGTGAGCGACCACACCATCGTGATTATCTGGGTCGTGGCGGTCTTTTTTGTATAGTTCTTCTGCCAGTTCTTGCCACCTCTTCTTAATATCTTCTGCTTCTGTTAGGTCCCTACCATTTCTGTCCTTTACTGTACCTATCTTTGCATGAAATGTTCCCTTGGTATCTCTAATTTTCTTGAAGAGATCTCTATTGTTTTCCTCTATTTCTTTGCACTGATTGCTGAGGAAGGCTTTCCTATCTCTCTTTGCTATTCTTTGGAATTCTGCGTTCAAATGGGTATATCTTTCCTTTCTCCTTTGCCTTTCACTTCTCCTCTTTTCTCAACCATGTGTAAAGCCTCCTCAGACAACCATTTTGCCTCTTTGCATTTCTTTTCTTGGGGATGGTCTTGATCATTGCCTCGTATACAATGGCATGAACCTGCATCCATAGTTCTTCAGGCACTCTATCAGATCTAATCCCTTGAATCTATTTGTCACTTCCACTGCATAATCACAAGGGATTTGATTATGTCATACCTGAATAGTCTAGTGGTTTTCCCTACTTTCTTCAACTTAAGTCTGAATTTGGCAATAAGGTGTTCATGATATGAGCCACAGTCAGCTCCCGATCTTGTTTTTGCTGACTGTATAGAGCTTCTCCACTTTTAACTGCAAAGAACATGATCAACCTGTTTATGTCATACCTGAATAGTCTAGTGGTTTTCCCTACTTTCTTCAACTTAAGTCTGAATTTGGCAATAAGGTGTTCATGATATGAGCCACAGTCAGCTCCCGATCTTGTTTTTGCTGACTGTATAGAGCTTCTCCACTTTTAACTGCAAAGAACATGATCAACCTGATCATATAAATGCTAAGCAAAGTATAAAAATACAGTAAATATTAAATGGCAGAAATTGGTGCTACTATCTATAAAAGTGACACAGAATAAAGTGGTAGTATAAACATAATTGAGGTTTTCACACTTATTTCTCCCTTTGGCAGGAAAAGAAATACTTGTATTCAGAGATGGCATTTTTATATCCTAAGTGCTCCATAATAAAGATATTAATTTATCACTATGGATTCATGACTTAACATCTGCAGCAATACTGCTTTCTCCTTTGAACTAAATAAACCATAATATCACAACTGGTAAAAGGTCACTAGTCTACAACACAAAGAAAATTAAACCATAGTTTCATCTACCCAGATATACTCTTTAAAATATATATATGGATTGCATATCATAAATAATCAAAGGAATATCAATATTTCTTTCATAACTTCTCTAGTTTAATTCCTTTTTTAATAAAACAGGAAATTTAACTTACCAAGTGACCTCAAAACACAAAACTGATATTTGATTACTCAAAGTAGTAATTTCCAAATCTGCCTGGATATCAGAATCACTTGCAGCTCCTAAACACACTCAGACTCAGACATTGGTCACCTAGCTACTGATTCTGAATTTCCAAGGAGGGAAGCTAGAATATGTATTTTTAAAATCTACTCATCAAAACGCAATAAAAGGCAAGTCACAAGAGAAGAAATAATTTTAAAAGAGCCAATGAAAATAAAACATTATGCTTAGCTTTACTGCTAAGCAAGAAAATTCAAGTTTTAAAAGCAATGAGATCTCAGTTTTTGTCCAAATTAACAAAAAAGGGATTAAAAACAGTGCTATTGAGGGGAGTTTAAAAACGCATTCTGGTTTGTCACTGGTAAGACTTGCTAGTAACATTCTGAAATAACTGAGTGTCTTTTAAAGTAAAAACTGAAATGCCAGCAACCCCAGCCTATAGCTATAAAAGCCCAAGGAGCAGAAGGATATGTGTACAAGGTTGCCAACTTCAGAATTATTGCAATAACAACAGTAACAATAACAACAACAAAAACTAAAGTACCTCCAGAAGTTCATCAATAAGCATATAGTTAAATGAGTTATCCAAATTACAGAACATTAAATAGCTATTTAAAAGACTGAACTAGGGAGTTCCTCTCCTAACAGTGAGAGTCAAGTGGCTTATTATAGAAGACCAATGTTTCCATCAAAAATGATTAGAAAATTTGGATAAAACATAAATAATACTTGTTCAAAAGTCCTGGAGAGTTACCAAGTCAACCAAGAGTAGAAAAGACAAAATCCCAGAAAGAAGGAAAGCTCACTGAGGTGAGTCTGATCCTCTCTTTCACAATTCCAAGTGGCAAATCTTATTAAATTTTAAGCCGTGAAGAGCAAGAAACTAAGAATATATGCTGAAATCAAAAGAAATCCAAGCAGGAGGAGGCGACTGGGAAGACCTCTGACTGTCTATCGGGACTAGAGAGGCAAAACTTAGAAATCAGCCATCTCTTCAAAGAAGACACAGGGATGGCCGAGAAGCTCATAAAAAGGTGTTCGACATTACTCACTATTAGAGAAATGAGCTCATAAAAAGATGTTCGACATTACTCACTATTAGAGAAATGAAAATCAAAACTACTATGAGGCATCATCTCACACCAATCGTAACAGCCATCATCAGAGGAACTACAATCAATCAATGCTGGAGAGGGTGTGGCAAAAAGGGAAGCACACTGCATCGTCGTGGGAGCGTAAGCTGGTCCAGTCATCATGGAGGACAGCATGGAGATCCTTCACAAGGCACGCATGCCGCCACTCTGGTGGTGATTCAGTCGCAAAGCCCTGTCCGACCCTGCGACCCCATGGACTGCAGCCTGCCAAGCTCCTCTGTCCGTAGCATTTATTTCCCAGGCAAGAACACTGGAGTGAGTTGCCATTTTCTTCTCCAAAAACCACCATATGATCCAGTAATCCCACTACTGGGCATGTTGTTGTTTTAAGTTGCTAAGTCGTGTCCGACTCTTTGTGACCCCATGGACTGCAGCCTGCCATGCTCCCCTGTCATCCACTATCTCCCAGAATTTGCTCAAATTTGTCTATTGAATCAGGAATGCTATCTAACCTTCTCATCCTCTGCTGCCCCCTTCTCCTGCCTTCAATCTTTCCCAGCATCAGTATCTTTTCCAATGAGTTGGCTCTTCACATCAGGTAACCAAAGTATTAGAGCTTCAGCTTCAGCATCAAGATATGAGATGTCGAAATTTATTATACAGTTACAATGAAAAGGTGGTATTGGCTCAAAGATAAATAACGGACCAGTGGAATACAACAGGGAGTCCAGAAACAGACTTGCATATAGCCTCCCACATTCATGAAAGAGAAATTAAAGTTTAGTGGAGAAAAGAAAATCTTCAATAATCAATGCTGAGTCTATTAGATATCCACATGGGGAAAAAACATCTTGACCTCTTCCTTATATTTAACAACACAAGAAAACTTCCTGGAAATAAAACAAGAACACTTATTGAAATAAGCAAATATTTCTGAAACAGAACACAGAAGGCACTTACCTAGAGGGAAAATTTCACAGACCGGAGTACATTAAAATTGGGGTATTCTTGACAGAGTCAACTTGTGGCTCACTATTTGGGAACCTCTTAATCTATGAGGTCTGAAAATTCATTTAATTCTGCTTATGCAACATTCAAAGAACATTGCTTTTTTGGATTTATTGAATTTTTTGAACTTTGAATTTTTATCTCGATTTATGAAATTAAATACATAAAACTCATAATGAGAAATTCGGGTAAGAGTGATTTTCAATAGTTTGGATTTCTGATAACTACTGAAAACTCAACAAAGAATCAAATACAATTTGAATTTAACATGTGAAGTGCGACTGTTTTCACCAGTTTTTAAAAATACAGTTTTACTTCTAATGTTAAATCCTACTAATTCACAGTTGTCACAGGTGATAAAAAACAGCAGCCAGACATGAAGTAGCTTCAAATCAGTCCAACATAAACCAGAATAAGAGCCCAGAGCTGCTCTCTGTGGCTAGCAAAAGTAAGTCATCTGCCAAAACAAAAATTATAACCTAAAAGATACAAAGGAATAAGACTGTTCTTCTACCATTTACTTAAATGGTAAAAATTCAGTTTGTTCAGCTGAGATTATAGCTATAAAAAGACAAACGCTTTTCCAAGTGGGGAAAAACAGTTACACATCATCTTATTCAGAAAGCCTCCTCAGATCAGCAAAACAAGGGAAAAGAGTCAAATAAAGACAGCAATAGCTTCCAGAGGGGACAGACTTAAAAGGATATTGATGACGGGCTTCCCTAGTGGCTCAGCGGTCAAGAATCCACCTGCTAATGCAGGAGACATGGGTTTGATCCCTGGTCCAGGAAGAAGACCCCCCCCCCTCTGAGTGCAGCACTTTCACAGCATCATCTTTTAGGATTTGAAATAGCTCAGCTGGAATTCTATCACCTCTGCTAGCTTTCTTCATGGTGATGCTTCCTAAGACCACTTAACTTCGCATTCCTGGATGTCTGGCTCTAGGTGAGTGATCACACCATTGTGATTATCTGGGTCGTGAAGATCTTTTTTTGTATGGTTCTTCCACGTAGTCTTGCCACCTCTTAATATCTTTTGCTTCTGTTAGGTCCATATCATTTCTGTCCTTTATTGAGCCCATTTTGCATGAAATGTTTCCTTGGTATCTCTAAGTTTCTTGAAGAGATCTCTAGTCTTTCCCATTCTATTATTTTCCTCTATTCTTTGCATTGATCACCGATGAAGGCTTTCTTATCTCTCGTTGCTATTCTTTGCAACTCTGCATTCAGATGGGTGTGTCTTTCCTTTTTTCCTTTGTTTTTCACTTGTCTTCTTTTCTCAGTTATTTGTAAGGCCTCCTCAGAGAAGCATTTTGTCTTTTTGCATCTTTTTTTCTTGGGTATGGTCTTGATCACTGCCTCCTGTACAATGTTACACACCTCTGTCCATAGTTCTTCAGTTACTCTGTCTATCAGATCTAATCCCTTGAATTTATTTGTCACTTCTACTATATAATTGTAAGGCATTTGATTGAGGCCATACCTGAATGGTCTAATGGTTTTCCCTTTTTTTTTTCAATTTAAGTCTGAATTTGGCAATAAGGAGTTCACGATCTGAGCCACAGTCAGCTCCCAATCTTGTTTTTGCTGACTACATAGAGCTTCTTCGTCCTTGGACTTCCCTGGTGGCTCGGACGGTAAAGTGTCTGCCTACTCTATATAATTGTAAGGCATTTGATTGAGGCCATACCTGAATGGTCTAATGGTTTTCCCTTTTTTTTTTCAATTTAAGTCTGAATTTGGCAATAAGGAGTTCACGATCTGAGCCACAGTCAGCTCCCAATCTTGTTTTTGCTGACTACATAGAGCTTCTTCGTCCTTGGACTTCCCTGGTGGCTCGGACGGTAAAGTGTCTGCCTACAATGCAGGAGACCTGGGTTCAGTCCCTGGGTCAGGAAGATCTCTTGGAGAAGGAAATGGCAACCCACTCCAGTACTCTTGCCTGGAAAATCCCGTCTTTCGCTACAAAGAATATAATCAATCTGATTTTGGTACTGATCATATGATGATGTCCATGTGTAGAGTTGCCTCTTGTATTGTTGGAAGAGGGTGTTTGCTATGACCAGTGCATTCTCTTGGCAAAATTCTGTTAGCCTTTGCCCTGCTTCATTTTGTACTCCAAGGCCAAACTTGCCTGTTACTCCATGTATCTCTTGACGTCCTACTTTTGTACTCCAGTCCCCTATGATGAAAAGGACATCTTTTAGAAGGCCTTGTAGGTCCTCACAGAAAGTTCAGCTTCATCTTATTCAGCATTAGTGGTTGGCACATAGACTTAGATTACTGTGATACTGAATGGTTTGCTTGGAAACAAACAAAGATCATTCTGACATTTTTGAGATTGCACCCAAGTACTGCATTTCAGGCTCCTCTGTTGACTATGAGGGCTACTCCATTTCTTCTAAGGAGTTCTTGCCCACAGTAGTAGATATAATGGTCATTTGAATTAAATTCACCCATTCTGGTCAATTTTAGTTCACTAATTCCTAAAATGTTGATGGTCTCTCTTGCCATCTCCTGCTTGACCACTTCCTATTTACCTTTATTCATGGACCTACATTCCAGGTTCCTAGGCAATATTGTTCTTTACAGCATTGGACTTTACTTCCATCACCAGTCACATCCACAACTGGGCATTTTNAATGTTGATGGTCTCTCTTGCCATCTCCTGCTTGACCACTTCCTATTTACCTTTATTCATGGACCTACATTCCAGGTTCCTAGGCAATATTGTTCTTTACAGCATTGGACTTTACTTCCATCACCAGTCACATCCACAACTGGGCATTTTTTTTGCTTTGGCTCCAGCTCTTCATTCTTCCTTAAGTTATTTCTCAACTCTTCTTCAGTAGCATAATGGACATCTACTGTCCTGGGGAGTTCATCTTTCAGTGTCATATCATTTTGTCTTTTCATACTGTTCATGGGGTTCTCATGGCAAGAAAACTGAAGTGGTTTGCCATTCCCTTCTCCAGTGCATCATATTCTATCAAGTAGAAAAACATCTGCTGCTGCTGCTGCTGCTAAGTCTCTTCAGTCGTGTCCAACTCTGTGCGACCCCGTAGACAGCAGTCAACCAGGCTCCCCCATCCTTGGGATTCTCCAGGCAAGAAAACTGCCATTTCCTTCTCTGATGCATGAAAGTGAAAAGTGAAAGTGAAGTCGCTCATTCATGTCCGACTCTTCGCGACCTCATGGGCTGCAGCCTACCAGGCTCCTCCACCCATGGGATTTTCCAGGCAAGAGTACTGGAGTGGGGTGCATCACCTTCTCCAAGAAAAACATCTGCTTCTCTTTTATTCACTATGCCAAAGTCTTTGTGTGAATCAAAACAAACTGTGGTAAATTCTTCAAGACCACCTTACCTGCCTCCTGAGAAATCTGCATTTAGGTCAAGAAGCAACAGTTAGAACCAGACTTGGAACAATGGACTGGTACCAAATTGGGAAAGGAATATGTCAAGGTTGTATATTATCATCCTGTTTATTTAACCCTTATATGCAAAGTACATCATGTGAAATGCCAGGCTGGATGAAGCACAAGCTGGAATCAAGATTGCTGGGAGAAATATCAATAACCACAGATATGCAAATGACAGCATCCTTATGGCAGAAAGAGAAATGAAAGAGTCTCTTGATGAAAATGAAAGAGGAGAGTGAAAAAGCTGGCTTAAAACTCAACACTCAGAAAACTAAGATCCTGTCATCTAGTCCCATTACTTCATGGCAAATAGATAGGGAAACCATGGAAACAGTGAAAGACTATTCTTTTGGGCTCCCAAATCACTGCAGATGGTGACTGCAGCCATGAAACTAAAAGTCACTTGCTCCTTGGAAGAAAAGCTATGACCAACCTAGACAGCATATTGAAAAGCAGAGACATTACTTTGCCAACAAAAGACCGTCTAGTCAAAGGTATGGTTTTTCCAGTAGTCATGTATGGATGTGAGAGTTGGACTATAAAGAAACCTGAGTGCTGAAGAATTGATACTTTTGAACTTTTGTTTTGGACAAGACTCTTGAGAGTCCCTTGGACTGCAAGGAGATCAAATCAGTCCTGAATATTCATTGGAAAGACTGATGCTGAAGCTGAAGTTCCAATACTTTGGCCACCTGATGCGAAGAACTGACACTTGGGAAAGACCCTGATGCTAGGAAAGATTGAAGGTGGGTGGAGTAGGGGATGACAGAGGATGACACGGTTGGATAGCATCACCAACTCGATGGACATGAGTTTGAGCAAGCGCCGGGAGTTGGTGATAGACAGGGAAGACTGGCGTGCTGCTGTCCAGGGGGTAGCATAGAGTCAGACACGACTAAGTGACTGAAGTGAACTGAACTGAACTGAAAATTCTTATGTTGAAACATAATTCTGAATGAGATGCTATTTGCAGATGGGGAATTTGGGAAATGATTGGTCATGAAAGTAAAGTCTTCATGAGTTAGATTTGTGCCCTTATTAAAGAGACTCAGGAGAGTTCTCTTTTCCTCTTTCTGTTACATTCAGCAAGAACACAGTCATCTGTGAACCAGGAAGCAGGCTCTAACCAGACATTAAATCTTCCAGCATTTCGATCTTGGACTTCCTATCCTCTAGAGCTATGAGAAGTACATGTCTGTTGTTTACTCAGTCTATAGTATTTTTCTTACAGTAGCTTGAACTAATGCACACTATGCTCCCATTATTATGGCTACAATAAAAAGACTAGCAATACTAAGTGCTGTAAAAATGGGGAGCCCCTGGAATCTTGATACATTACTGGTAGGAATGTAAAATAATTTCACCACTTTGCAAAGCTTTGTGGCAGCTTTTTTATAATGGTGTACACATTCAGTTCAGTTCAGTCACTCAGTCGTGTCCAATTCTTTGCAACCCATGGACTGCAGCACGCCAGGCCTCCTTATACACATTACATTCAACTTATTAATTCCATTCATAGCTATTTACCCAGTTGAAATTGAAATATCATATGTTCACATAAAAACCTGCATGTGAAGATTCTTAGCAACTTCATTCAAAATAGTTAAAAACAGGAAGAATACAAAAAGTCCACCAGTAGATAAACACGAAAACAAATTTTGGTATATCCATATAATGCAAATACATCTCAACAAAACAGTGAACCACCGATAGATACTAAAAAATATTTAGGTAGATAATTTCATATTAACAAAAGACTCAGACACAAAGAGTACATTGTATATGACTCTATGCAGGACAAATCTTATTTATAATGACAGAAAGTATCAGTGATTGCCTCTGGCCAAGGGAGAAGAGAATTTGTGTTTAAAGGGAGGGACTGATAAGAAAAAAACCCCAAAACTTGGAAACAGGCAATTATATGATTGCCTGTCCTTTCAATGTTTGGTAGATACTTTTGTAACAGATTTGTCTAATAAGGATTATCTAACCCCTAGGGGCATGTACATTTGATTATAGTATTTTGCAATTCTACAGATGACACCACCCTTATGGCAGAAAGTGAGGAGGAGCTCAAAAGCCTCTTGATGAAAGTGAAGGAGGAGAGTGAAAAAGTTGGCTTAAAGCTCAACATTCAGAAAACGAAGATCATAGCATCTGGTCCCATCACCTCATGGGAAATAGATGGGGAAACAGTGGAAACAGTGTCAGACTTTATTTTTTTGGGCTCCAAAATCACTGCAGATGGTGACTGCAGCCATGAAATTAAAAGATGCTTACTCCTTGGAAGAAAAGTTATGACCAACCTGGATAGTATATTCAAAAGCAGAGACATTACTTTGCCGACTAAGGTCCGCCTAGTCAAGGCTATGGTTTTTCCTGTGGTCATGTATGGATGTGAAAGTTGGACTGTGAAGAAAGCTGAGTNAGGTGTACAGACACAGTTTTCTCTGGAAGACTGGAGAGAAGATGGGAGGTGAGATGGGGGATGCTAAGAAACAGATTGGGTAACTGGACTCATGATTTTCTCTAAAGCCAACCCTGAGTACATGTCCCTGGTAAGCATGACTCAAGAGAAAACAGGGTTCAAACACCTTGATCTATGTAAAAATAACTTTACCAACAAGTTATAGAAAAATGAAAAAATGAAATCACATGCTCAAGCATTTAAAAGAAATTATAGTATTAAGATACATAAACCTTTGCTGCCTTATCTGTAGCAACAGGTGTAAGAGACAGGCATATATTAATTCATAATTTATACTATAACTGTTCCCTTGACTGAAACTGATTATTGCTAGCATGTTTGAAATAATCATGACAACCAAAACAAACAAAAATCAGACTACTTAGACTTTTATCATATAAAGTATATATTAAAAAAATTTACAGTCTCAGGATCACTTTGTTATTTAGTTGCTCAGTTGTGTCCAACTCTCTGAAAACCCATGGACTGTAGCACTCCAGCCTTCCCTGTCTTTCATCATCTCCCAGAGCTTGCTCAAACTCATGTCCGCTGAGTTGGTGATGCCATCCAACAATCTCATCCTCTGTCATCCCCTTCTTCTCTTGCCTTCAATCTTTCCCAGCATCAGGGTCTTGTCCAACGAGCTGGAACTTTGCATCAGGTGGCCAAAGTATTGGAGTTTCAACCTCAGCATCAGTCCTTCCAATGAATATTCAGGATTGACTGGTTTGATCTCTGTGCAGTCCAAGGGACTCTCAAGAGTCTTCTCCAACACCACAGTTCAAAAGCACCAATTCTTTGACGCTTAGCCTTCTTTATAGTCCAACTCTCACATCCATACATGACTACTGGAAAAACCAGAACTTTGACTAGACGGACCTTTGTTGGAAAAGTAATGTCCCTGCTTTTTAATATGCTGTCTAGGTTTGTCATAGCTTTTCTTCCAAGGAGTAAGCGTCTTTTAATTTCATGGCTGCAGTCACCATCTGCAGTGATTTTGGAGCCCAAGAAAATAAAGTCTATCACTGTTTCTACTGTTTCCCTATCTTTTTGCCATGAAGTAATGGAACCAGATGCCATGATCTTCATTTTTTGAATGTTGAATTTTAAGTCAGCTTTTTCACTTTCCTCTTTCACCTTCATTAAGAGGCTCTCTCGTTCCTCTTCACTTTCTGCCATAAGGGTCGTATCATCTGCGTATCTGAGGTTATTGATATTTCTCCCGGCAATCTTGATCAGCTTGTGCTTTATCCAGCCCAGCATTTCACATGGTGTACTCTGCTTAGAAGTTACATAAGCAGTATACAGTATCACTTAGAAGCCTACAAGAAGCTACTGTAGTTAGCTGTGGGGTTTTCTTTTTTTTGTTGTTGATACCATAGGATTAAAACAATAAAACATTATTTTGTCATTATGCATGGATTTAGGTTTTAAAAGTACTAAAAATCTCATCCTTTGGAAGGTGAACATATCCTTTTCTGACAACAGTGATCTAGGGCAAAAAATAGCGCCACCATATTGTAACAAAATACCGCCCCTTTTACTCTTCACAAGTCATCTCCTCTCCTGTCTCATAACTCCCACTGACGTGGGAATCTTCAGAGCAACGATAACCCCTCAAACGGAGTGTTCTGATGACCCACCCTAAGACTTGGCTGGTTTGTGAAGAGTGAGACGGGACACAGACTCCACAGAGTCAGAACACAGCTGGCATCCTCCCGTCCCCTCATTTCTTACTCTATTGCTGCCCATGACAAAAATGGCACCTGTGCCATAGATACCAACTCAAGATCCCGTCGGGTTGTTGATTCTTGCCCAAGGTGTCCACCCTGAACCCTGAAACTGCCTTTTCTCAAGAAAGTTGATGCCTGACAGCAGAGGCCACTGGTGGCCACCCTGAGCTACATGAATGAAGTAATAGCAGTAACAATAATAATAACAGAGATAACTAGCATTTATAAAGCATGGGCTGTACTGGGCACTGTTATGCCCGCTTTATATTATCTACTGTTTAGTCTTTGTAATAACCCTATATTGTGCTCCTCATGTTTCTTGTTTCTCTGCCATCACTGGTTCCAATACTGCTGATAACTTTCTCCTTCATCTTGGAGGGAAATCTTGCAGCAATTGCTCTCTTGGGTTTTGTTGTTATTTTCATTTCAGTCCCTCTGTTCTAAGGGAACAGAGTTGAAAGATAATTTTCTCCATCTTAGACTCAGAATTTTCTCTCCATTTCCCATGAATCAAAGTTGTTTGCCTGGAATTTAAGAGTAGAATATCCCCTCCAGGGTTTTTCACAGATCCTGAACCCCAGTACTCCTGCTACGTAGTAATAAGGAAGGAAAACTGTAGTTCTATTTGGAGAAGGTGTGGTGCTTATTCAAGAACAAGGAACCACCTATAATTCCCCATCTTGAGACTCATCACACTTTTATAGTAATTACTCGCTTAGTGTATATTTTACTGTTGGACTGTAAGTACTGCCACATGAATGAAAGAATAGTAATAACAGAGATAACTAGCATTTATACAGCACGGGCTGTACTGGATACTATTATGCCTACTTTATACTCACAGTTTGTTTTGTCTTTGTAATAACCCAATGTTGCCAATTGCAAATGAAGAAACTGAGGCACAGAGCGATTCAATTAGTACGTGCTATAGCCAGAGCCAGAGTCTCAGTTTAATCAAATGAAGATAAGTTGTTAGCTGAAACCTTAACCTTCCCAGGGTAAAAGTCACATTATTTCTTGATTTTTTATCATTCTAAAGAACAACATTGTAAAACTGTCCACACATAGAGGTCAGTTAATCTAAAAATTGCTTAAAAAAATAGGAATTCTTTCATTCAAACCCTAGCTGATTGGGACTTTTTGTTCATTATTGTTTCATTGCATTAAATAGGAGATATTTAATTTTCATAAATGTATATATATGTAAATTTCTGAATCCTTCTTTGGGTAGATGCAATCCAAATCCATTGCAATTGACCTCATGCTGCTAACATCTTCCTGTTATGGTCACGATGGCAACTATTACAGACTGTCGTATACAGCATGCTTGCAGAGAATGGTGTATATTATGCTATAGAATCACTTCCACATTTTCCCAAATCAATTCAACATTCATTTGTTGAGAGTTCACTGGGCCCAAGAATTACTGTCAGGCACCTCCTTGTGCGAGGTANGCTGAGTCTATTAGATATCCACATGGGGAAAAAACATCTTGACCTCTTCCTTATATTTAACAACACAAGAAAACTTCCTGGAAACAAAACAAGAACACTTATTGAAATAAGCAAATATTTCTGAAACAGAACACAGAAGGCACTTACCTAGAGGGAAAATTTCACAGACCGGAGTACATTAAAATTGGGGTATTCTTGACAGAGTCAACTTGTGGCTCACTATTTGGGAACCTCTTAATCTATGAGGTCTGAAAATTCATTTAATTCTGCTTATGCAACATTCAAAGAACATTGCTTTTTTGGATTTATTGAATTTTTTGAACTTTGAATTTTTATCTCGATTTATGAAATTAAATACATAAAACTCATAATGAGAAATTCGGGTAAGAGTGATTTTCAATAGTTTGGATTTCTGATAACTACTGAAAACTCAACAAAGAATCAAATACAATTTGAATTTAACATGTGAAGTGCGACTGTTTTCACCAGTTTTTAAAAATACAGTTTTACTTCTAATGTTAAATCCTACTAATTCACAGTTGTCACAGGTGATAAAAAACAGCAGCCAGACATGAAGTAGCTTCAAATCAGTCCAACATAAACCAGAATAAGAGCCCAGAGCTGCTCTCTGTGGCTAGCAAAAGTAAGTCATCTGCCAAAACAAAAATTATAACCTAAAAGATACAAAGGAATAAGACTGTTCTTCTACCATTTACTTAAATGGTAAAAATTCAGTTTGTTCAGCTGAGATTATAGCTATAAAAAGACAAACGCTTTTCCAAGTGGGGAAAAACAGTTACACATCATCTTATTCAGAAAGCCTCCTCAGATCAGCAAAACAAGGGAAAAGAGTCAAATAAAGACAGCAATAGCTTCCAGAGGGGACAGACTTAAAAGGATATTGATGACGGGCTTCCCTAGTGGCTCAGCGGTCAAGAATCCNATTTTCTTTTTACTGTGTTAAGACTAACCACCATACAAAGTCATTTTTTCTGAAGCTATATTCATGAGAGATTCTTTCAAGTATACTTTGAAAATTTTTGCTGTTCCAGTTGCTCAGTTATCTCTGACTCTGTCTCTTATACACATCTGGCCCAAAAGTGCCAAACTATCTCGAGGACAAACGGCCCAAATCATTGTAAGAAAAATCAGACCTAGGAAATCCAATAAATGAACCAAGCTAGCCTTTTCTGCCTGAGAAAAATCAAAACAATAAATATTATACTTAATAAATTCAGACAGTACAGGCTGACATTTTCTAGTTCACTGTGTGTAGCCACATTACATAACTGCTTGTGTTTAACCTGTCTCTTATACACATCTCCCCACCCCAATGCTACAGAGCGACTGAGCCTGCGCAGCACAGCTCCTGGGCCTCTGCTCGTGAGCCCAGGAGCCGCAACTACTGGGCCCACACGTGGCACGTTACTGAAGCCCATGAGCCCTAGAGCCCGTGTTCCGCAAGAGAAGCACTGCAATGAGAAGCCCGCGCAGCCCAGCTACAGAGGAGCCCCACTCGCCAAGAGCCAGGACAGCCAAAAACAGACAGACAAAATTATTTTTAAAAGCCATCAGTGAAAAATTATACACAGGCAAACTCTCATCCTACGCCCATGCCCAACCTCGTTAAGACGACGTACAGCCTGTATTTTGTTATATGAAGGAGATAGTGCATCTTCAGCTTCTAAACTCTGTACCTTGGCAGCAAGCTGCAGTCCAATTTTGTCAGCTTCAGCCTCCAGCGTTCTGCTATATGGTCGATCAAACAAAAACTAAGAAATAAGAAAGCAAGGTTCCATTAGAGCTATTTATTTCATTTAAAAAGCAGCAACAAAATGAGATTTTTAAAATGAATTTCACGGATTATCTAGGATACAGTTCTTATGCTATGATTAACATTTTAAAAGCACACCATGGTATAAAACAATGCAGCCTTTACTTCCCCCATCAGAGATTAGTAGTTTAAAAACAAGGAACGAATGGGAGAAAACCATGCCTACAAATTTTTGGAGAGTCCACAGTATCAGAGTCCTTTTACTTTTTTTCTGATTATAATCTCCACTTACTATATAGAGGATTCCCTGAGAAAGTTTATTGACATAGGTTTTTTTATTATGGCCAAGAAACATTCTGATCTTTCAGTCTTAAAAGAAAATTGAAAAACTGCAGCTATATAGTAGTCAGTGACACTACTAGGAGATTTATTTCAGTTAGAAAATTAACCATATAGCACAATGTTCTTTCTTTGATGTATTATCTTAATTTCTTCTTTGTTTTCTAAGTATTGATTAGTTAGGAAAATGAACTTTTCTTCCAACTTCAATAAAAAAATACAAATAGATATTGTAACTTTAATTTTCCTAATTACCTGTATTTATGTGAATGCTTTCCAGTTAATACTAATTTTGGGTAAGTACTAAAACTTTGTAGAAGATGGATTGATAGGCAGGACTTTTTGAGAAAAGAGCTGTTAATTGGGGAAGCAATTAACTACCTGTCAGTGATAGCTAGAAATAACTAAATCAACCTAGTCCACAGTACGTGACTATTAGATGCAACTGGCTTCCTTCTCGATCATGTCTGTTTCAGATTGCTAAACTATATTATATACTGGCTT
The DNA here is from genome assembly GCA_006410675.1 of Oreotragus oreotragus. NCBI lineage: Eukaryota > Metazoa > Chordata > Mammalia > Artiodactyla > Bovidae > Oreotragus > Oreotragus oreotragus. Next base: position 349,002 of record SJYX01011607.1, read on the forward strand.
CGCTCACCACAAGCAGTCTACAGGTGTCCTCACAAATTGACTAGCATTAATAGTATAACTAGTATAAACTGATGGGGAAGGCAATGGCACCCCACCCCAGTATTCTTGCCTGGAAAATCCAATGGACGGAGTAGCCTGGTGGGCTGCAGTCCATGGGGTCGCTAACAGTCGGACAGACTGAGCGACTTCACTTTCACTTTTCTCTTTCATGCATTGGAGAAGGAAACGGCAACCCACTCCAGTATTCTTGCCTGAAGAATCCCAGGGATGGGGGAGCCTGGTGGGCTGCTGTCTATGGGGTCACACAGAGTCGGACACAACTGAAGTGACTTAGCAGCAGCAGTATAAACTGATAAAAAAACATTGACTTTAAAAGGAAACATGTTCAAGCCTGAGTGCTTATTAACTATTACCTCTGGGCTGTATTTTTCCACCCTTCTAAGTCCAATTGCATCATATGTAAAATGAAGCAGTGACTTCATATAGTGGCAAAGTATAGCAGTACTTCATATACCACCAAACTCGTAGAGTTGCAGAGAGGGTTCAAATGAGCAAGTAATAACTCCTATTTGTTGAGTCCTTACTTTATACCAGGTGTTGGACTAAATGCTTTCAACCAGTGTTTATCAACAGAACATGATTTTTATCCCTTGGGGGCATTTGGAAATGTCTGGTGATATTTTTGATTGTCACAGCTACAGCTGGGGGTGGGGAGAAGTGGGGAGAGCTACCGGCATCTAGTGGGTAGAGGCATCTAAATGTGTGGAGGCTACTAAACTTTCTGCAATGCAGAGGACAATTGCCCACAACAAAGAATTATCTTGTCAATTCTTTGTCAATTCAAAATGTGACTAGTGCTTATATTGAGAAATACTGCTTTAAATGTTATCATGAAACCTTCAATAATGCTTTGAGTTAGCCACTACTACTATCTGAATTTACAGATAAAGAAACTGAGACCTCTAACAAGTGCAGCAATCTGTTGAAGTTCTACAGAATTTAAATCTAATAGAGATTAAATTCAAACATAGAGCCATCTGATCAGAGCCTGTATTCTTAGCCCCTGTACAAAATTAATTTACAGTGTTTATCATGGTGCCTACCATACAGTATGTACTCAGTAAATGCGAGCTACTGTATTACTAATAGCTCTCAAAACCTTAACTGGTAGCGCTCTATGAGGGCTGCTACACTATATCCAAACGGTTAAAAGAGAGCCCCTCCTTCTCCCTTCCTCTCTTCCTTCCTCTGACAAAAGAATGTCAGCATTTCCCCCTCAATAACTTCACTATCAGAATCCCCTCTGCCCTCCAATCACCATGAGCAAGACTTCTATAGAAAGAAACATTTCCTCGTCACCAAAATTATTGGGAGGGGGCCTTGATTCAGAGAAGAAAAAAAAAGAGGGGAAAAAAAAAGAGTTCAAACAGAAGTAATCCTTACTTGAGTTTCAGTGTAACTATTAAAGAATTATACTCAAGCAACAGGATCATCAAGTATTTCAACAGAGAAACAGCTTCCAGTTACCTTCCTTATGACTTAATCTTCTGATTCCGTTACACAAAGTGCTATCTACTGATAAATGGCGGAAAACCTGCATTACCTTCTTTGACTTACCAGCACATGAACGATAAAAATAAAATTCAAAATATGAGATTCTGTAACTTAAGCAATAACCATTTCTTTTTCCCTTTAATAATTTTATTTCAATAAAAATGAAACCAAATGATACGGTAACACTGAATAAAAGATTTAGTTATTCAATTTCCAAAGCAATTTGTCTCAAAGAATTTTACAGATTAGATTTAAACAGCACCCAGATGGCACTCTGATGGGTGCTCCACAAATCACTGAATATACACAAATAACAGATTGTTCCTAAATAACCAAACCTCCCAGGACAAGAGGAAATATGTGATGAAAGATGTAAAATAAAATAATCACAGCTAACAAAGCAAATATTCAGATTGCAAGACCTCCTTTCAGTAGTATACTGTATTGAGCAAGATGGAGGACCCCACAAATTTTATCAGATGACTATCACTATGCACAAAGCAAAAGTTAACGAACACCTATTAAAACTGTCCTTTCAATATTTACCAGGAAATACTAGCTTAGCTGGAGTGAGGTGGTGGGAGAAATTAGGCAGCTTCTGCCAACCCTGTGCCCATAAAAGTTTACAGGTTTTCAGAGCTCCCCGAGAGTGCTGATGAACCTATCTGCAGGAAAGGAATGAAGACACAGAAAAAGGACTTTGGACACAGGTGGGAAAGGAGAGGGCAGGAAGAATTGAGAAAGTGGCACTGACATATATATACTACCACATGTAAAACAGATAACTAGTAGGAAGCTGCTATACAATACAAGGAGCCCAGCCTGGTGCTCTGTGATGACCTAGAGGGGTGCGATGGGAGGGGAGAGGGAGGCTCAAGAGGGATAGGATATATGTATAATTATGGCTGATCCACACTGTCATACAGGAGAAACCAACACAACACTGTAAAGCAATTATCCTCCAAAAAAAAAAGTTCCCCATCAAAATGTAAATATTTGGGGAAAGGAAGAGGCATCCAGTGAGTACACCACTGTCACTACAAGAGACAAAAGAACATTTGAAGGCAAACAACAGAACGAAAGAAAGGGTCGTGACTGGGTTTTCTCTCTGTAGAAACAATAAAGATGCCAAAAAAATTATGTTAGCCAGAAGCTGCCAAGCCCTTCCTACCCATCTATCTCCATCATTTAAGAGAAGTAGTATTTTCTAATTTAAATGCCTTTTATTAAGAGTATCCACTAAAAATGAGACAATGTAAGACACTAAAGCATAGTACTCATGTTTCATGATAAGGATAATATATGAAAAGATTTCTGATATATTTTTCTTTACAGTACTATTAAAATACCCTCATCACTGCAAATTCAAGTTTTTGTCTCAGACTTACCTCCTGCAGTTTAGACTGTATCCACTGGCCCAAAAGTGCCAAACTATCTCGAGGACAAACGGCCCAAATCATTGTAAGAAAAATCAGACCTAGGAAATCCAATAAATGAACCAAGCTAGCCTTTTCTGCCTGAGAAAAATCAAAACAATAAATATTATACTTAATAAATTCAGACAGTACAGGCTGACATTTTCTAGTTCACTGTGTGTAGCCACATTACATAACTGCTTGTGTTTAACTGAACTTCACCAAGTAAGACTGCAAGGTCTCTTTCTTCTGTGAGCTTTATCCTTCCTGTCTCTTACTTATACATTATGTATTCATTTACTCATACAACTATTATCTGCTTGAGCTACTACCACTATTCAGATATAATGACAGGTTCATTAACCTACAGTCTTATGTTAACAAGCATACTAATTTTGTAAAATATGTACAATTGTTTTCTATTTTATAGATAAACTAGGATGAAGAGAGGTTAAAAGAGTTGCCCAAATTCACACAGCTGCTAGTAAAAAGAACAAGGAATCAAACCCAGGAAGTTACAGTATCTAATATTGTGGCTAAATCTTTTTTAAAAACCAAATAAATGTGTTTATTATGCTTATACTTTTAGACAGAGACCAAACACTCTTGAACATATGAAGAAGTTAAAACAAGAACAATTCAGGAAAATATTGGAAATTATTTTAAATAAAAATCTTTTGACTTCATGACCTAATATATGAAAAGTCAAGCAAGTATGAAATTTTATCAGTGTGATACTTCCCACCAGGAAATTTAGTTATAAGATTTTTTTGTATTTACTTATAGCAAAAAAAAGTTCTCAAGTGTTTGTTTTGAATAGCAATATCTACACATAAGTTTAATGCACTGGACTGTTCACCACTCCCCACTATTGTTAATTAATAAATGTTACAGTCATGCTGACACTGACAATACAGGAAACATTACCTGAGTGTATGAAACATGGCTGACAACTAAAAATAATCACCTAGAATACTTCTTTATATAATCTGTCCTCACAAAGCAATTTTTGCTTCATTATAAGAACTGAGTCATGATAAACAATTATGGAATTATTTTAGCACGAAAGGATACAACTCCAAGTGATGAAGTCATTATAGAGGAGAGAATCCTTGTAATTACTAAAAAATGTAATTGCTATTACATAATCTTAGAAAACTAAAAAAAATTTTTTAATCCATATTTGTGGAATAACAAAAACAACATCAAATAAAAATGGAAACTTCTGAAAGAGAAAACATAGTATAGACAATGGCTAAGATGCCTAACAAAGAAATATTAATAACTATTTCTTATTTTTGAGCCTGCTATTTGCTTTTTATGTCTCATCTAATTATTGTTCTTGCAGAGACAGAGATGACAACATTATGCTGAATAACACATTGATCTAGATCCAGGAAAATTAATGTACTGAAATGAATACCTTTTAAAAGCTAAAAATGACCAAAATTGATTTTGCAATTATGAAACCATTTCTAGAAAGATATAATGTATTTCAACTGCTTAGATTGATTCTTGTATGTATCTGTTTAAGGAAAAATTTTTTTTAAATTTTCCTATAACTCAGAAGAAATAAAGGTGATAATTACTATTTGCACTCGAGAAGAGCACAACTTTGGCCTACCTCATCATATTAATACTCTAAGGCAAAGACAGAATTTGAGATGACTTTTAGAAGGATTAATAACATCATCTTTTCCACTTGAAGTTAATATTACTTGCATTTCTGATACAGCATTTTANAGAAATAAAGGTGATAATTACTATTTGCACTCGAGAAGAGCACAACTTTGGCCTACCTCATCATATTAATACTCTAAGGCAAAGACAGAATTTGAGATGACTTTTAGAAGGATTAATAACATTATCTTTTCCACTTGAAGTTAGTATTACTTGCATTTCTGATACAGCATTTTATAATCCTTTCACTATTTACCTTTGTGCTTTCAATTAGAAAATATACCTTTTTCTACTCATGTGGACAAATGAGCCATATACATTTTTAGTGCATCAAAATAAAAATATGAGTAAACAAATATTTTTCTAGATTCATACCAAGTCAAACAGATGTGTATACTCACAATAGCATTAATCAACCTGAACTATATGATAAATTGACCTGAAAACAGCCAGGTAACTGTGGTAAAAGAAAGCAGTGCTGGACTGGCAAAGACAAAGCCTTGATTAAAGTTCAAATTCTGCCAGTCTGTCAGATTAGTCACTTTATTTAAGGTCTTTTTAAATGTTAGTGTTCTTGTATATAACATAAGGATATTAAATACCTAACTCATGAGGACAGTATTCAAATTATTAATGAGAAGGTATATAATAAAAAGCTCAGTAAACTGTAAAATGGCAAGGTATCATTATTATTCTGCATTCATTATATACAGCATATCATTCTAGACATTTTCCAAGATGCTCTAAGTTATTCTCTGAGAATGTATAAAAAAGCAAGAAAACTGATTTACCACTTGGATAGTAATATCACTTTTCTACAGTTAATTTTCTGACTAGATTATAAGCATGTTAATAATTATGGAAAGTTTAAAATCTAATTTGAAATAATTAGAGGTTGAGAATAATTACTTCTTACCAAAAAAGACAGGTGATAAAAACAGTATTTAAGAGAAACACTAATTATTCAGAATCAAACACTAAAGACCATAGAAATTCTCAAAATTATTGAGTCATACTTTTTCAGGCAATAGAACTACTAAAAACTAAAATACCATCAATTTAAAAAAAACTGAAAAGATCCAGTTCTCTCAAAGATTTAATTTGCTAGCTTCAAAGGAGTATATCAATAACTGAACATTCACTTTAGATACTTACAGCATGCTCAAGTACCGCATGTGCTATTTCATGGCCCAGAAGGAAGGAAAGCTGATGGATATCAGTCACGCTATTTAAAAGTCCAGTGAAGATGAACACTTGTCCATTCTGCACCATAATGAAAATAATGCAAGCAATGAGAACACCATTTAAAAAGAAAACAAGGACATTAAGTTTAACAATTAAACATTAGGCTGGGTAACATTTACTTACTGGAAGTACAAAGGCATTTATATCCGGGGAATCAACCACATGAATAATCCAATTGATCTCAGAGATCCCTGGAATATCTTGATTGCATTCAATTAAATGATGAACCACTGCTTTAACAGCCATATATCGGGGGTCTTTCTCAGTTAGCATATCATTTTTATATTCTTCCATCCACTGAAAGTTTAAAAAGAAAAGTAGTCTCTAAGAGAGTGTTAGCTCTACAAAATGCTTATATTGCTTTTATTATTGTTTGTTTAGTCACTAAGTTGTACCTGACTATTGGCGACCCCATAGATTGTAGCCCACCAGGCTCCTCTGTGCACAGGATTTTCCAGGGAAAAACACTGGAGCGGGTTGTCATTTCCTTCTCCAGATCTTTTCAACCCAGAGATGGAACCCTCATCTCCTACACTGGCCGGTGGACTCTTGACCACAGAGCCACTAGGGAAGCCTTTAAGGAGTGAGTTATATGGCACTATGTTGTTGAATAATTTTTAACTATGGGAAAATCTGCATATATTAAATACTCAAATTTTTCAAATTTGAATTATTTATGCAAAGGCAAAAATTTGGCTTCTCACAAATGGAGTAAGTTCTAATAACTTAAGATTTTTCCTATAAGTTGGTTGAAATAAAAATTTTATTCATCTTTTCTATTAGCTTATAAACAAATAAAATGCTTCAATATTATTTCTACTTTCCTAAATATTTTAGAAAATAAAGCATTTCCTAGAGAACACAGAGATTTTATAAGAAAGCAAAACACAGAAGAAATTACTGTATAGCAGAAACTAACCCAACACTGTAAACAACTATGTTCCAATAAAAATTTATGAAAACTTTCTTTCATAACACCCTATGCTTAATAAGAAAGCTAAACTTCTACCAGAAAAAGGGCAACATTTCATTAATTTTAAAGTGTCTTATTCACACAGACTGAAAGGAAATTACTGAGACTGTAGAACTAATGAGCATATCATTTTCTTTTTACTGTGTTAAGACTAACCACCATACAAAGTCATTTTTTCTGAAGCTATATTCATGAGAGATTCTTTCAAGTATACTTTGAAAATTTTTGCTGTTCCAGTCGCTCAGTTATCTCCGACTCTGTGACCCCATTGACTCTAGCACACCAGGCTTCCCTGTCCTTCACAATCTCCCGGAGCTTGCTCAAAATCATGTCCATTCAGTCGGTGATACCATCCAACCATCTCATCCCCTGTAGTCCCCTTTTCCTCCTGCCTTTCATTTTTCCCAGCATCAAGTCTTTTCCAATGAGTTGGCTCCTCACATCAGGTGACCAAAGTATTGGAGCTTCAGCATCATCCTTCCAATGAATATTCAGGATTGATTTCCTTTAGGATTGACTGGTCTGATCTCCGTGCAGTCCAAGGGACTCTCAAGAGTCTTCTCCAACACCACAGTTCAAAAGTATCACTTCTGTGGCACTTAGCTTTATGGTCCAACTCTCACATCCACACATGACTACTAGAAAATTCATAGCTTTGACTATACAGACCTTAGTCAGCAAAGTGATGTCTCTGCTTTCTAATATGCTGTCTAGGTTGGTCACAGCTTTTCTTCTAAGGAGCAAGTGCTTTTAATTTCATGGCTGCAGTCACCATCTGCAGTGATTTTAGAGCCCAAGAAAATAAAGTCTTTGTTTCCCCATCTATTTGCCATGAAGCAACGGGACAAGATGCCATCATCGCAAGTTTTTTAAATGTTGTTGAGTTTCAAGTTGGCTTTTTCACTCTCCTCTATCACTTTCATCAAGAAACTCCTTAGTTCCTCTTCACTTTCTGCTATGAGGGTGGTGTCATCTGCATATCTGAAGTTATTACTATTTCTCCCAGCAATCTGGATTTCAGCTTGTTTCATCTACTCCAGAATTTCTGATGATGTACTCTGCATAGAAGTTAAATAAGCCAGGTGACAATACACAGCCTTCAGTTCAGTTCAGTCGCTCAGTCGTGTCTGATTCTTTGCGACCCCATGAATCGCAGCACACCAGGCCTCCCTGTCCATCACCAACTCCCAGAATTCATTCAAACTCACGTCCATCAAGTCGATGATGCCATCCAGCCATCTCATCCTCTGTCATCCCTTTCTCCTCCTGCCCCCAATCCCTCCCAGCATCAGGGTTGTACCAATGAGTCAACTCTTCTCATGAGGTGGCCAAAGTACTGGAGTTTCAGCTTTAGCATCATTCCTTCCAAAGAACACCCAGGACTGATCTCCTTTAGGATGGACTGGTTGGATCTCCTTGCAGTTCAAGGGACTCTCAAGAGTCTTCTCCAACACCACAGTTCAAAAGCACAATTGTTTGGTGCTCAGCTTTCTTCACAGTCCAACTCTCATATCCATACATGACCACAGGAAAAACCATAGCCTTGACTAGATGGACCTTTGTTGGCAAAGTAATGTCTCTGCTTTTGAATATGCTATCTAGGTTGGTCCTAACTTTTCTTCCAAGGAGTAAGCGTCTTTTAATTTCATGGCTGCAGTCACCATCTGCAGTCATTTTGGAGCCCCCCAAGATAAAGTCTGACACTGTTTCCACTGTTTCCCCATCTATTTCCCATGAAGTGATGGGACCGGATGCCATGATCTTCGTTTTCTGAATGTTGAATTTCAAACCAACCTTTTCACTCTCCTCTTTCACTTTCATCAAGAGGTTCTTTAGGTCCTCTTCTCTTTCTGCCATAAGGGTGGTGTCACCTGCATATCTGAGGTTATTGATATTTCTCCCAGCAATCTTGATTCCAGCTTGTGCTTCATCCAGCCCAGCATTTCTCATGATGTACTCTGCATATAAGTTAAATAAGCAGGGTGACAATA
>SJYX01011607.1:361897-443043 GCA_006410675.1 Oreotragus oreotragus
GGCCTCCCTGTCCATCACCATCTCCCGGAGTTCACTCAGACTCATGTCCATCGAGTCCATGATGCCATCCAGCCATCTCATCCTCGGTCGAAACATGATTTTACAGAATATGAATTTTAAAATCTTTACATAGTATTTTCTAAAAGCACAAGTCACCAATGTAAACTGCCTAAAAGAACACTACTGAAGTAGATACAATAAGATTATATGTAATTGCAGTACTTTATAATAATCCCATAAGAACATGTGCTTGAATTTTTGTATCAAGCAAGTATTACATGCATAGGCTAAAAATAAGTAAAAAATATATGTACATTTATGTAACTTTTTATAACTTCTTAGTGATATAAATGGTAGAACATACACTAATTTAACACTAGGCCTTTATCAACCTTAATAAAACACTTTTCTCAAACTTCCTTCTGACTAGGCTATTCTAAGAAACATCTCAAATCTCTGTATAACCTATATAAAAGAGATTGGTCTTATCTTTATTAAGAACAATCGAACAATCTTTTCAGTGAAAAATCTGTTATTTCTTTTTTATGGTAACTTTCCACTGACAAACTCAGAAGCTCAACATTATAAAAATATATCAATATTTTTATTGATATAAAAATCTAACCACAGCAAAGTTGTCAAGTGAGGCTATAAATTCAACAAATATTAATTTAGCATACATAGCATATGTTGGAGATATTGTGGGTTCAGTTCCAGTTCTCAATATCTTTACTGAGATAGTCACCACAAAGTGCGTATCTTAATAAAGCGAGTCACATGAATTTTTGGTTTCCTACCGTTTATTGTGTGCAATAGCATTATGTCTAAAAAAAAACAATGTACGCACCTTAAAGAACACTTTATAGTTTTAAAAAAAAATGCTAAGCATCATCTAGGCCTTGAGAGAGACATAATCTCTTTTGCCTAACAAATAATAATGAAAAGACTCAAAATATTGTATCACTGAAAAGTGACTGGAAAAACAGAGCCAACAGACTTGCTTGACAAGGTTGCCACAGACCTCCAAAGTTTAAAAATGCAGTATCTGCAAAGTGTAATAAAGCAAATAACAATAAAATGAAGTCTGTATACCATATGTGTGCTAAGCATGAGGGACAGAAAGATGATCTGCCCTCAAGGAACTCACTAGGGGTGTAAGATGTTCACTTGAGTTACTATATTTTCCAAGGAGTTAAGGCTTCTAAAATCCAACTTTATTTTGTATTCAAAGAATATCATTAAAAAAAATTTTTTTTTTAAGAACATAATAAACTGTGGCAACCTGGTGGCCCGGTGGTTGAGAGTCTGCCTGCCAGTGCAGGGGACATGGGTTCGATCCCTGGTCTGGAAAGATTCCACACACTACGAGGCAACTAAGCCCAGGGCCTACAGAAGCCTGTGCTCTAGAGTCCAGGAGTTGCAACTATTGAGCCCACACAGCAACCGCTGAAGCCTGTGCACCCACAGCCTGTGCTCCACAGCAAGAGAAGCCACCTCAATGAGAAGCCTGCACTCTGCAACTAGAGCGTAGCTCCCACTTGCGGCAACTAGAGAAGGCCTTCATGCAGCAGTGAAGGACCAGGGAAACCAATAAATGAATAGATTTTTTTTAATGAGAAAGAAATATATACATAATAAACTGCCCAAACATATTTAGGGGATGGGGAACTATGTTATTCTACTTAATTTTCAAGATACAAAAATTCAAATTACAGATCTACTTGTTAAAAAAAAATACATAGTAAGCATACTTTGTACACTGTGCCAGTACTTAAAATAAAATGATAAACAGAACAAACAGGCTCTTTGAACCCCTGGAGTTAGTCTAGCAAGGGAGACAGATCAGCAAATAGATAATTATGCAAATAATTATGATGCTTCTACCCTCATGATGTGTTTTTAAAAGAAAAGTACAGTATGCAAAGAGAAAATAAAAGTAGGATACCTAGCCCCAATATAGCCAAGCAGTGATTAAGCTACAAATGACTGATTCATAATGTAGTCTGTTATGAAGGATACCCTCTAGGGCCTAACACAGCCTCACTGCTTAACCCAGTCAGGATAATCAAGGAAGACTTTCCTGAGAAAGTGACATTTAAGGTGACATGTTGCAATCAGGAGTTGGCCGGGTGATTGTGAGGAAAGGCGATGTAGATGGCAGGAATACAAAGCATGAAAGGTCTGAGACTTTTTGGAAAAAAGGCTAATTCCCCATCAGAGATTAAAATGAAAAAGTAGTGCATTGTTCATGTTTAAGAAACTCCTGCTTTGAATACTGTATCAAGGAATCTAATTAAAAAATGAGTCTTTCTACTTACTGCTTCATATTCCAGTTCTGATAAAAGTCTGAAATGTTCTTTCCCCAATAACAGTAGCTTGCTCCTTCCTGTGACTGGACTCACTTCCAGATGTGTAAAATAAAACACTACAAAAAGCAATCCAAAACTACTCAAGCCAAGGAAGAGCTTCCATTTATTCTTCCTTACACTTTCTTTAAATAGTTCCTTCTTGTTAGGAGGAAGTGCCTGCCACCATTTTCTTATGCCCCTAGAGCAAAAAGAAAAATTCTGATAACAAAAAGTTCTGATAACAAAATCAGTACATACCACCAAAACTTAATGCTTATGCTAAAATTTTGTCATCAAAGGCTTGAATTTTTATATTTCTCTGTATAGATGGGTTTTTTTCCAGTTTGTAAAATTCTTAGCCAAATGATAAAAAAGCAATCAATTATACAGAGCTATAGTTAAAAATTCTAATGCTCACTTGAATTTTCTTCTTCAGTTATTTTAAACGAGCTAAGTGAGAAGTTGTTTTACAGTAACTACCATTAGTTCACATTTATTGACTATTGAGCACATTCAAGGTACTCTTCTAATTGCTGTACGTATGTCATCTCATTTAATCTTCATAATAACCCTGTTACAGAAGAGAAAATTGAGGCAAAGAGAAGTTAAACAACTTATCCAAGGTCACAGAGTTAATAAGAGGAAAATCAGGAAGGCAATGTGATAATAGGGATGAGCTGCGCAAATAAACAACTGAAGGCTTATAGCACAATAAATCTTCACCTTTAACCACTCCCCCCACTGCTCATCAGACGTCAGACATCTGGCACAATCTGCTGGTACTTCAGTCAGATGCAAGGGAAACTATCTCAGCACTGATTTTAGAAACAAATATTGCGCAGCAGCAGAAACTCCACTAAGCTGGAGAGAACACGACAAAGGAGAGCTAATAAGAGCCCCGGCACTGTAAACACAGAAATCAGAGATTTTATGGATAACATCTCAGCACTGATTTTAGAAACAAATATTGCGCAGCAGCAGAAACTCCACTAAGCTGGAGAGAACACGACAAAGGAGAGGTAATAAGAGCCCCGGCACCGTAAACACAGAAATCAGAGATTTTATGGGTAACATCTGAGGAGGTCCAACTCTACCAGGCAACGATATTCTCTGCTGCTTCCTAGGATTCACAGACATTCTGACAACCAGTAATGTTTTCAGTGGCTTCCCAGGTGGCTCAGTGGTAAAGAATCTGCCTGCCAAAGTAGGAGACCCAGATTCAATCCCTGGGATTGCAAGATCCCCTGGAGAAGGAACTGGCAACCCACTCCAATATTCTTGCCTGGGAAAACCCATGGACATAGGGGCCTGGCGGGCTACAATCCACAGGGTCACAAAGAGCTGGACATGACTTAGCGACTAAAATAACAGTGCTGTTTTCAGTACCTGAACAAAAAATTCCCCATGAGTTCATCTGTGAAATTACAACAAACATTTAAAATATATATGTCATTCTCTAGACAAAATTTATTTTATAAAACAACTTCTTTAAGTTATTTTAGTCCTGCTAAGTGATATACCTAAAAGGCCCTTAAAGTGTTTCAACCTAAAAAGACTTCGATCAAGCTATGAAGTATACTTATTTCCAATTAAAAAATGTATTAAATCTATTATTTAAAATGTATGAAAACATAACCTAAAACAAAATTTCAGGTGATTTATAATGGTAATAACAAAAAGTTAAATAATTTAAAAGGAGGAAAAAGATCTACCGGCCCAAGAACCTGCACTGAATTGTGACAAAGATTCTCTCCTGGACCAAACTATACTTAGACTCCCGTGAATGTTTTGACTTCAGGACTCCTCTGTTCATCTCTGCATAGGTCAGTGAAGTCAGAATCCCTCGTCCTCCATATCTGATTACTCGTGATATCTAACCTGTTACTTATCATTCATCATCCCCCAGGCCTGCTGCTGCTACTAAGTCGCTTCAGTCATGTCTGATTCTGTGCGACCCCATAGACGGCAGCCCACCAGGCTCCCCCGTCCCTGGGATTCTCCAGGCAAGAACACTGGAGTGGGTTGCCATTTCCTTCTCCAATGCATGAAAGAGAAAAGTGAAAGTGAAGTCGCTCAGTCATGTCTGACTCTTAGCGACCCCATGGGCTGCAGCCTACCAGGCTCTTCCATCCATGGATTTTCCAGGCAAGAGTACTGGGGTGGGGTGCCATTGCCTTCTCCAGTATCCCCCAGGTCAGTGGTCTCCAACCCTTCTGGCACCAGGGACTGATTTTGTGGAAGACAATTTTTCCATGGACCTGGGGTGATGGTGAGGGAATGGTTTCAGGATGATTCTTAAAAGGAACATGCAACCTAGATCCTCCATGTGCCCAGTTCACAGTAGGATTCATGCTCCTATGAGAATCTAATCCTGCTGCTGATCTGATAAGAGGCAAAGCTCAGGCAGTAATACAAGTGATGGGGAGCAGCTGTTAAATACAGACGAAGCTTCGCTTGTTCACCCACTGCTCACCTCCTGCTGTGAAGCTGCGTTTCTAAACAGGCCATAGATAGGCACCATGGGTGGGTGGCATCTGATCCCTCTCACCTGTCTTCGGCAGTAACTCTGGTAGACCAGATTGAGTAGAATCCCTCCTGGCTCCTGATGTTTCCTCTCTGTAGTTCTCCACCTACCAACCCCCACACTACCTGCACAGCCCATGGTGTATTCAGAACTGACTCTGGTTCTATAGTGAGGTCTCTTTTCTCCTACTGCAAAAGTTCTGAATAAAAGCTGGTTTTACCTCTTTGACTACTGCCTAGCTCTAGCTTTCTTTGAAGTCATACTTAAATTGAGAGCTAAATTAACTGAATATTTTCTGAGTGCCAAAGCTTAGTCATAAAGAACACCATAAATTAGAGTACAAGTTACCGATTTTGGATAAAAAGAAAAGTGGGTTGATTATTATGGAAGTAAAACGGCTAGAAGGCACTTCATGCCTATCAAATATGAAATAACTTTATAGGCAGACAATGCTTAACTTTACCTTTCTTCAATCTTCATGGAGCAAATAAGAGAACACAAGATTAATTATGAGGGAGGAGTTTTAAGTTAAATATGAAGCATTATTTAGCTTTAAAAACATTAACTGCTATAAAGGATCACCAAGAGAAAACAAAGATTTGTTGGAAATAGAAAAGAAAAATAAACAAATACTAATTAAGAGTTAACTTGGCTAGGAGTTCTTTCTTAAATGAGCAAAGTTCTTCAGTTTCATGATTCATTGCCCCAAATTTCATGAACTAAAAAGCAATGTTTTAAGTATGGTTCTTACACATGAACTGTAACAAACATTTCTGATTTCTGTAATTATAAGATCTTTAAAATAGTGTCTAGATACGATATATAAAAATAATTTTTACAGATCACATTTCTGTATTATATATGCAGCTGTATTATATATGCAGCAAATAATTTCAAGATTATTAAGGCATATATATACACACACATCAACTATTTTGAAACTGAACTTCCATGCTAATCATGGGAGGGAAATCTACCAATTTTTCTCTAAAAGTACAGTTTTACAAACTTTTAATATAAAAGCTTATATTTTAAAAAGCATTTTACCTGCCCACAATGATTGCAAGCAGTTTCTGCACTGGCTTAAGAATCATCAACAACAGAGGAACAGGAGCAGCTTGGCACCGTGGAGAAGTGTGGAAACTCCTGATGCCTCTTGTGGGTAAACAGTTCAAGGGATGCAACACTGAAGGAGCAGGAACTATGGGAACGTCCTTCATCAGTAGCTGTCTTGAAAAAGAGTCAGTCCATGTGCTACATTTTCGGCTAATCATCGAAATTTCCTTACTTCTGGTGCTCAAAAGGCAGCCTTTTCTTTTGGTATTAAAAGTCCTATAGAAGAGAAAGTTTTCAGGCAGAAGAGTCCATCTATCACCGTGATTTACTCCCAGGCCAGGAGATTTATTTACTATATGGTTAATTTTCACCTGATGAAAGTCTCGTGAAGTTACAGCTTGTGTGCTATATTTTCTCCAGTTGGTCAGTAAATTAAATCGGAAGAAAAAACAGTTTCTAGCAGCAGACTGCAGTCCATAGATGAAGCTCATCTTTGTTTTACTTGATTATCTGGAACACAAAATATAAACTATAAATAATCCCAGCAAAATATTTATTACCAAACTGGAAATATAACACGTTGAAAAGTTGGTCTTCCTTCAACACGTCTCCAACCAAATTACCTTGGGTTTCTACTCACCACTCATGCAGCAATTCCTCTTAACAACAAAAAGCAAAGAGGTTTTACTAACTTTTTTTTAACTCAGCAACATGTACTTACAATGTCCAACAAATCTGGCCTTTTTTCTTCTTTTTTAACAATTTTAGTTGAAAGAAGTCTATTTTATCAGCTAAATTATTTGGGGAACAAGAAATAGATTAAACAAAAACAGGACTGAAAGTAAGAAAGTGAAAGTCGCTCAGTCATGTCCAGCTATTCGCAAATCCATGGGCTGTACACGGTCCATGGAATTCTCCAGGCCAGAATATTGGAATGGGTAGCCGTTCCCTTCTTCATGGGATCTTCCCAACCCAGGGATTGAACCTAGGTCTCCCACACTGCAGGCGGATTCTTTACCAGCTGAGCCACCAGCGAAAGTTTCAGCAATTGGCAGTAACCAGATCAAAGAGCATTTAATGGAATACTAAAGTCTAACACAAAATGTATTTTTTAAAATACCAATTTGTTCCTTTCAAATATAATGCTGACACTTCTGATTCAGGTCAAGACAGAGGGAAAGGGACTTACCTTCTCACTGAAAGGAACTGAAAGAACAGAATATGAAGACCTAAACAGACACTTTTACAAAGAAGACATACAGATGGCCAACAAGCGCATGAAAAGATGCTCAACACCGCTGATTATTATTGTTGTTCACTCAGGCAGGCCCAACTCCCTGCGGCCTCATGGGCTGCAGCATGCCAGGCCTCCCTGCCTGTCACCATCTCCCAAAGTCTGCCCAAGTTCAAGTCCATTGACTTGGTCCTGCCATCCAGCCATCTCACCCTCTGACATCTTCTTCCCCTTCTACCCTCAATCTTTCCCAGCATCAGGGACTTTCCAATGAGTCAGCTGTTTACATCAGATGACCAAAGTACTGCAGCTTCAGTATCAGCACAAGCTGGAATCAAGACTGCCAGGAGAAATATCAATAACCTCAGATATGCAGATGACATCACCCTTATGGCAGAAAGTGAAGAGGAACTAAAGAGCCTCTTGAAAGTGAAAGAGGAGACTGAATAAGTTGGCTTAAAGTTCAGCATTCAGAAAACTAAGTTCATGGCATCAGGTCCCATCACTTCATGGCAGATAGATGGGGAAACAGTGGAAACAGTGGCTGACTTTATTTTTCTGGGCTCCAAAATCAGTGCAGATGGTGATTGCAGCCATGAAATTAAAAGACACTTACTCTTTAGAAGGAAAGTTATGACAACCTAGACAGCATATTAAAAAGCAGAGACATTACTTCCTCAACAAAGGTCTGTCTAGTCAAGGCTATGGTTTTTCCAGTGGTCATGTATGGATTTGAGAGTTGGACTATGAAGAAAGCTGAGCACCAAAGAATCGATGCTTTTGAACTGTGGTGTTGGAGAAGACTCTTGAGAGTCCCTTGGACTGCAAGGAGATCCAACCAGTCTATCCTAAAGGAGATTAGTTCTGGGTGTTCATTGGAAGGACTGATGTTGAAGCTGAAATTTCAATACTTTGGCCATCTGATACAAATAATTGACTCATTTGAAAAGACCCTGATGCTGGGAAAGATTGAGGGCAGGAGGAGAAGGAGACGACAGAAGATGAGATGGTTGGATGGCATCACCGACTTGACGGACATGGGTTTGGGTGAACTCCGGGAGTTGGTGATGGACAGGGAGGCCTGGAGTGCTGCAATTCACGGAGTAGCAAAGAGTCGGACACGACTGAGTGAGTGAACTGAAAACAAAGGTTTCACCATATGGACATCAGGCAATGAAGAACAGTCACCCTGAGAGGCAGGGAGAAAACAGATAAAGGAACCTTATGACCACACCTACCTTCTGCCTGGAGAGTTTTCAAAGAGGTAAAACCTAGCGCAGTCCAATGGTCCTCCTAAATCAAAGAGATGAAGCTGGGAATTCAAGGATATTAAAGTAGTTATATACATTGCATATGTGTTAAATTTTAAAGGAAAGTTTGAGCAGGTTATATAGAGGCAAAGAATATAATTTTTCAAAAGATCGATGTTGAATTTCTAAATAAGAAAACTACTAATACAATGTTTTAAATAAAAAGTACCCTGGATGAGACTAACAACAAATTAGACATTGTAGAAATAAAGACTTATGAACCTGAAATAACAATAAAACTCTGTGGTGTTGGAGAAGACTCTTGAGAGTCCCTTGGACTGCAAGGAGATCCAACCAGTCTATCCTAAAGGAGATTAGTTCTGGGTGTTCATTGGAAGGACTGACGTTGAAGCTGAAATTTCAATACTTTGGCCATCTGATACAAATAATTGACTCATTTGAAAAGACCCTGATGCTGGGAAAGATTGAGGGCAGGAGGAGAAGGAGACGACAGAAGATGAGATGGTTGGATGGCATCACCGACTTGACGGACATGGGTTTGGGTGAACTCTGGGAGTTGGTGATGGACAGGGAGGCCTGGAGTGCTGCAATTCACGGAGTAGCAAAGAGTCGGACACGACTGAGTGAGTGAACTGAAAACAAAGGTTTCACCATATGGACATCAGGCAATGAAGAACAGTCACCCTGAGAGGCAGGGAGAAAACAGATAAAGGAACCTTATGACCACACCTACCTTCTGCCTGGAGAGTTTTCAAAGAGGTAAAACCTAGCGCAGTCCAATGGTCCTCCTAAATCAAAGAGATGAAGCTGGGAATTCAAGGATATTAAAGTAGTTATATACATTGCATATGTGTTAAATTTTAAAGGAAAGTTTGAGCATGTTATATAGAGGCAAAGAATATAATTTTTCAAAAGATCGATGTTGAATTTCTAAATAAGAAAACTACTAATACAATGTTTTAAATAAAAAGTACCCTGGATGAGACTAACAACAAATTAGACATTGTAGAAATAAAGACTTATGAACCTGAAATAACAATAAAACCCATCAAAAGTGAAATGCAGAGAAAAAATAAACTGTAAGAAATGCATAAAGCATCAATGAGGTGTGGAGTAACTCAAATGGAGTAAATGGACTCCAAGAAAAGTGGGAAGGGAAAGCACACAGGAAAAAAAACTTGAAAAATAATGGCCAGAATTTTCTAGAGAATAGCAAGGAGAGATAAGAAAGCCTTCTGCAGTGATCAGTGCAGAGAAATAGAGGAAAACAACTGAATGGGGAAGACTAGAGATCTCCTCAAGAAAATTAGAGCTACCAAGGGAACATTTCATGCAAAGATGAGCTCAATAAAGGACAGAAATGGTATGGACCTAACAGAAGCAGAAGATATTAAGAAGAGGTGGCAAGAATATAAAGAAGAACTATACAAAAAAGATCTTCACAACCCAGATAATCACGATCTCTTAAAGAGATGGGAATACCAGATCACTCACCTAGAGCCAGACATCATGGAATGTGAAGTCAAGTGGGCCTTAGGAAGCATCACTATGAACAAAGCTAGTGGTGATGGAATTCCAGTTGAGCTATTCCAAATCCTGAAAGACGGTGCTGTGAAAGCGTTGCACTCAGCATGCCAGCAAATTTGGAAAACTCAGCAGTGGCCGCAGGACTGGAAAAGGTCAGCTTTCATTCCAATTCCAAAGAAAGGCAATGCCAAAGAATCCTCAAACTACCACACAATTGCACTCATCTCACACGCTAGTAAAGTAATGCTCAAAATTCTCCAAGCCAGGCTTCAGCAATACATGAACCGTGAACTTCCAGATGTTCAAGCTGGTTTTAGAAAAGGCAGAGGAACCAGAGATCAAATTGCCAACATCTGCTGGATCATGGAAAAACCAAAAGAGTTCCAGAAAAACATCCCTTTCTGCTTTATTGACTATGTCAAAGCCTCTGACTGTGTGGATCACAACAAACTGTGGAAAATTCTTAAAGAGATGGGAATACCAGACTACCTGACCTGCCTCTTGAGAAACCTGTATGCAGGTCAGGAGGCAATAGTTAGAATCAGACATGGAACAACAGACTGGTTCCAAACAGGGAAAGGAGTACATCAAGGCTGTATATTGTCACCCTGCTTATTTAACTTATATGCAGAGTACATCATGAGAAATGCTGGGCTGGATGAAGCACAAGCTGGAATCAAGATTGCCGGGAGAAATATCAATAACCTCAGATATGCAGATGACACCACACTAATGGCAGAAAGCAAAGAACTAAAGAGCCTCTTGATGAAAGTTAAAGAGGAGAGTGAAAAAGTTGGCTTAAAACCCAACATTCAGAAATCTAAGATCATGGCATCCAGTCCCATCACTTCATGGGAAATAGATGGGGAAACAATGGAAACAGTGACAGACTTTATTTGGGGGGGGCTCCAAAATCACTGCATGTGATGACTGCAGCCATGAAATTAAAGGACACTTGCTCCTTGGAAGAAAAGTTATGACCAAACTAGAGAGCATATTAAAAAGCAGAGACATTACTTTGCCAACAAAGGTCTGTCTAGTCAAGGCTATGATTTTTCCAGTAGTCACATCTGGGTGTGAGAGTGGGACTATAAAGAAAGCTGAGCGCCGAAGAATTGATGCTTTTGAACTGTGGTGTTGGAGAAGACCTTTGAGAGTACCTTGGACTGCAAGGAGATCCAACCAGTCCATTCTGAAGGAGATCAGTCCTGAATATTCATTGGAAGGACTGATGCTGAAGCTGAAAGTCCAATACTTTGGCCACCTGATTCGAAGAACTGACTCATCGGAAAAGACCCTGATGCTGGGAAAGACTGAAGGTGGGAGGAGAAGGGGACACCAGAAGATGAGGTGGTTGGATGGCATCACCGACACAATGGACATGAGTCTGCGTAAACTCCAGGAGTTGCTGATGAACAGGGAGGCCTGGTGTGCTGCAGTCCACGCGGTCTCAAAGAGTCGGACACAACTGAGCGACTAAAGTGACTGACTGACTGAAAATTTTCCAAATTTGAGGAAAATTGTAAACCTTCAAGTCAAGAAGTTTAACAAATCACACACACTGAAAACACAAAGAAAATTACTCCAAGGTATATAAAGTTTCTTAAAACCAATGAAAGACAAAATCTTAAATTTGACACCTTAGATTAAATGGACACATTCCCTGAAAAATACAAATTACCAGAGCTTTCTTAAGAAGAAATAACCTAAAGAACCTTATACACGATCTTTAAAGTGAATTTGTAGTTGAAAACCTTCCCACAATGAAAGTTCCAGAACCAAAAGGCTTCACTGGGGAATTTTACTAAACATTTAAAGAAGAAATAACAATTCTTTATAAACTCTTTCAGGAAATTAAAAAGGAATACTTTGCAACCCATTCCTTAAGACCAGCATCACCTGATAACAAAGAGAGAGAGAAAAAAAAGGATAATTACAAAAAACTACAAAATAATAACCCTCATGAGTATAAATAAAAAATTCTTAATATTTTAGGAAATCTAACTCAACAATATATTAAAAAGACAATACATTGTGACCAAGTGACATTTGCTCCAAGAATGTAAGGCTGAATAAAAATTCATACATCAAAGTAACTCACCCTAACTGAAAAAACACCACATGATCATCTCAAAAGTCACAGAAAAAGCACTTGATAAAATCCAACAACCAGGAGCTTCCCTGGTGGCTCAGTGATAAGGAATTCATCTGCCAACACAGGAAACACGGGTTCAATACTTTACCCAGAAGGATCCCAGACGCCAAGGAGCAACAACGCCTGCATGCCGCCACCCCCCAGCCCGCGCTCCAGAGCCCGGGAGCCGCCACCCCCGAGCCCGCGCTCCAGAGCCCGGGAGCCGCAACTACTGAGGCCTGCAGGCCCTAGGGCCCGTGCTCTGCAACAGAAGCAGCCACTGCAATGAGAAGCCCAGGCACTGCCACGGGAGAATAGCCAGCCCTCGTTCACTGCAACTAGAATCAAACAACGAAGATTCAACGCAGCCCCCGCAAAAAGAACCAATCTTGAAAAACACTCAGTAAACTAAGATATTTACAGGTATGTATCCAACAGTATGTCTGCTGGTAAATGATACACTTTCCTCCTAAGATGACGACCAAGGAAAAAATGCCCACTCCCACAACTTCTATTCAACATTATACTGGAGATGTTGGTGAGTGTGATTGAATTGAGTAAATACGTACATAACTAAATAAATAAACGGCATCCAGATAAGAAATATAGATCATCTTTATTCCTAGATAACATGACTGTCTAGCCAAAATATCCAAAGAAATCTACAAACCAAACCAAAAAAAAAAAAAAAAAAACCTATCAGAATGAGCTTAAGGTGGCAGAATACAAGAGCAATACACAAAAACAATTTTATTTCTCCATACTAGCAAGTGAGAGAAGCCAGACCCATACACAGGAAAAAACACTGCTCTCCTCCAAAAAGCATACTCTATGATTCCAGCTTTATAACATTAACTGTAGAAAATGCAGACTAATTTATAGTTACAGAGAAGTCAAGAGGTTGGAGAGATAAAGAGGGGCAAGAGGAGGGATTACAAAGTTTGAGGGACAATTAAAATGCTCACTATTGTGATTGTGTTTCTGATTTCATAAATATACTCTAAGTCCAAACATATGCACAGTTTAAATATGTCCAATTTACTGTGTATAAACTATACATTAAGATATTTTTTAAAAGATACTAAAAAGAGACAACCAAACACAATGTGTAAACTCTGATTAGATCCTACTTTGAAAGAAAAAAATTAGCCTTAGAAGACAATTGGAACTACTGGGATAATCTGAATATGAATTTGCTTTTAGGTTCTTTTAGGTAAGTACTGCTTATTTTCTTAGTTGACAAAGATGTGGTTATGGAGGTATCTTATACCTGAAATACTTGCTGAACACTCTCTTCATCATGAATGAAACTTCCAAATTTTATAATAAAATTACCTACATACATACACACAGGACATAAACCTGATATACTAAAAATGGTAGCAATCTTTGTGTAAAGTGGTGGTTATATACATGCCATTAAAATTTTTTTTTCAGTTTTCTTTAGTATTTCAAAATCGTCATAATAAAAATTGTATCTTCTGCATTGACAGGCAGGTTCTTTACCAGCTGAGCCACTGGGGAAGCCCAATAAAAGTTGAAGGTAAAAATACATAAATCTAATTTAGTCTAGGTTAATATACTATTATCTGGAAAGATGCTTCAGAACATCAATTTTCATAAATAGTATTATCTATATATCAAACTATTTGAATACTGCTCAACATTTTTACATAATTTATACATTCTGCCCTTGCATTATTAATGTATAATCTGAATAAAGAGCATGCTAAGCGTTAACTTCTAGTTAACCCTTTTTTAATTACTACCAATTCTAAATCAGTAGAGTCGAAGCTGATATTGTATATAATAGTTTAACATTAATAACAAGATATTTTCTAGTTTTCGTCTCCTTTGAACCTAGCTGAAAAGTGGTAAAATACTTTAGGCCTGGAAATCATTTTAAAATTACTATTTGGGTAGCTAGGAAGACTCTTCATTGGCTAGGTGGTATGTGAGTTACGGACACAGCATAAAATTCAATCCCTGACCTCACAAAGGTTATAATCTAGTTGGGGGTGGGGTGGGGGAGTACTTTAGTAAGACTATTAAAGGACAGTAAAACATGGCCTTTTATTAAGTGCCACACACTGTATGAATTTTAAAAAAGAAAGTATATCCATGAGTAGCAAAATAGTTCAGGAAGGCAATTATGCACACCATTTGGGCAGATGCAGAAAAAACAATTTAAGATTTCAAATATGGAAGTGTACTTAAGGTTTATATATAGAATGTCTTCTACAAAAAGTCCAAACTGCAAAAACAACACACTCTTTTCATTACTCTAGGGGACCAGTTTCAGTCACTGACCAATTCCCTTTTTATAAGTACACTCTACAGCCTAAATTTGGGGCATAGGCCTAGACTGCCATGTTTGTCCCTTTTGATTCTGACCTCTAAATTATTTATTATTCATTCATACATTAAATATTTAATAAGTGCCTGCTACATGCCACACCATATACCTTTCTGAATGCTAGGGATACCACAGAAAACAGACAAAAATCACTACCTAATTTGTAAAAATAGTAATGCTTAAAATATGGCTATATACACAAATATAAATAAATCTAAAGGAATATATACCAAAGCATTCACAGTGGCTATTTGGAGTGGCAGGATGATGGCTGTAAGGATTCAGCATTTCCATCTTCTGTATGTCTATGCTATTTACATTTTTACAGAATGTGTGACTACTGTTGTAAGCCCCAAGCCAATAAAGCCAACTGTATTTGTAATTTTCATTGGTTTCCATGCACTTCAATAAACTCCTCATACTGTAGACCAAACCCTGCAAATTACCACTTCCCACAATTTCTCCAGGCACCTTCCCCACTCTTTCTTCACCAACTCCTAACTTCCAGACCCACGGATTTACTTACACCTCTCAACGGAAAGAAAGAAAAAAACCTCTCATCTCTGTCTGCGCATATCTATTTACACTGCTTAGCTCTGCTCACATGTCAAGCAAACTCCTGCTCATCACTCTCGACTTCTGTGAAATGTAAAGCGTTCTACTGACACAGAAGGTATAAGCAAAAGCCAGACACCATGCCTATTACACATACAAGCAAAAACACTATCATTTATATCACAGACAAGTGTCACTTAGAACAGAAATAGTGCCTGATAGTTTGTAATCCCTGCTTTATCCTTAAGAAAGGGTAAAGAATGGGAGAAGGCGTCTATTTATACATCTTCAAAGAGCCAATGACTAGACTTCACAGAGCAGAAGAATCCGGGCTTACATATCCTTTTCAAAGAAAAAAAAAAAAAAAAAAAAAAACAGCAGCAGGTCAACAAACGTAGCTGGCAAACTTCTAGGATTATTAATGATGTGAGAAAATTAAACAATTTGGATTGTTAGCCTCTAAGAACATTTCAGATCCTTAATTCTTTAAGTACCATCTCAGAATGCGCAAGTGCAGCCCTCACTGGCACTCACAGCTGAAGCCTAGAAGACAGTTTTAACAACTCTGCTGAAAATGACTATTTCTTCTCTAGTTTCTATGGCAACAGCTGTCAGATCGGCAAAAATAGGACATGTACTTTAAAATAATCATTCAAGCAAAGTACACACATGATGGAAGGCTTAAAAAAATAATAATAAATTGGAAGGCAACAGACTTGGTGCTTAGGCTTCCAAATGTCAGCCTACACCCTTTCACCACAGCTGAGAATGATGGATATGAACCCAAATCCTTTTAGTGAGGATTTGGTTTCATTGGTTGGAGTCACTATAGCTGATCAATCCCTGAATTCTCAATGAAGTATTTTCATTTCCCTGGACTAAAATTTCTCATGCACATTGTAACTGTTGTTCCACTTTACACAAGAGACATTATTTAAAGAGCACAAAAAGTGATTTCTGTAGACAAGTTCATGAAAAAATTGTTTCAATACCCTACAGCTGTTCAGACAGGGAATTTCCTATTTTTCACTGTGGTTTAGGTAGGAAAACTTTTCTCTGCTTTAAGAGTGAGGAAGTAAAAGAGGTTTGAGTCTCAAGATGCCTAAATCGGTTGGAATCGGTTTTCCACGGGAGAAGGTGTCACTGTGAAGCACATACTACATTAGAAACACAACTTTCAAAAAGGGACCCCTAAACGAGAAGGCTGGGAGAGGGAGGTTATCTTGCCGGAAAATACAGCCACCTGTCTATTTGCAACTCCCGCGCTGCACGGTAGCGCTCTGGAGTCCCTGCAATTCACACCAAAAGGGGACCAGGCGGGAGAAGGAGGCTTGACTCGCACGTCCTCCTTCCCCCTCGCCCCTCTTCCCCGACTCCACACGCCGGCCCCTCTATTCCCGCCCGGGCGCCCTGTCGTCCTCCCCCACCCCAGGCCTCGCCATCCCCACCCCGCCGGGTCCACAGGGTCCTCGCTCCGCACCCCAGCGCCCCTCAAAGCTCTCTCCGCCCCAACTCCAGTGCTCGGTCCCCTCCCCGGGGCCCGGCCCACTCTATTGCAAAGGCGTCCCCACCAGGACAGACCCCAGCAGGAGCAAAAGCGAAGAGTCCGCCGACCCGACCTCTGCGCACGCGCACACCCCGCCAGAGAAGCCCGGCCTCTTCACTTCCTGCCCTCGGCAAGGACCGGGGCGCCTTGTGCTCCGCCCACGCCGGGCGGTCCACACACCCGCCCAGATTCGTCCTCCCAGAGGGCCGGGGTCCCGTGTGAACTATGGCGCTATAGTGCCCCCGCGTGGCTGGAGGAGGGACGTGACTATGGGCTAGGCCGCTTGCCTAGGACCATCCTCACTAGCGTGATCCAGGCGAGGGCCGAAAGGAAAGTGATTCAAAAGCTACCATAACGCTAAGGTTTCTTGGTTCAGAAGTTGCACTGATAGAAGCAGTCTTCAGAGTGTGAGAACTGTCTGCTTTCACACGGCACGTTTTAAGGAAGATGAGGGATAACCTGCAGCATCTGGACGTTAGTTGAAAATAGCTGGCTACAAAGTGATGTGTCTAGTAGACTTCAGGATACCAGATAGTGATATGATACTTTAATTACAAATTTAGTCTGTTATATTTATATCTTTGCACAGTGAAAAACATCTTACAGGATAGAAACACTGTTTTTAGGTATCACTTTTAGAGCATTTTAAAATAATTTTTTCTTTTATCTTGCTTGTCTGTTTCGTAGTTTGCATTTTGTTTCAAAGGAACTATGTTGGCATATCTCTGACCACTGGTTCCCTAAAAATTGAAATGGCAGCTCCCTGAATCTTCACAGATTTATCTTCCACCCCCTGAAGAGCATGTTTCCTACCAAGGTTTCCAACATACTAGCCACCTCTTGCTCATTCTGCCTGATTAGCATCATGTCATCAGTGAAACAGGTGTTCTGGGGGATGGCCAAGTGGTCCAGATTCTGCATCATGCGGGTCACAGAGCTGACGTGATGGCTGTGATCAGGGCTTCTACATGGTTAGGTCTGCAGTAGTTTGTAAGCCATCCTCCTAGCTTCTGAAGGGGGCTGGCAGGTAAATGGAAACATGCCCATTTAAGGGGCGCCCATTCCTGCATCCTTTAGGTTGTTTCTGGTAGCATTCATTCCACCGTCACCTCCACATCCCCTTGGATGAAATATTGGTTTTAATTTATTTTTTCAACTTGATAGAGAAGGAATAGTTTCAGAGGTGTTCACTTGGACTTCCCCACGTGAGAACTAAAGGCCAAGAACCTAATGTGCAGGCTTGCTCCAGCTGCCCAATTTATATTCCCAATTATGAATTCAAGAGTCTGGGGAAAGGGATGGGTCTGTAGGCCCAGGATCATTGTAAGCTCTGTGTTATCAAGGACTCTGCTCATTATCTGACACTCAGAAGTCCCCTTTCTTCCAGAGGAGCCATGATAGTACTTTGCATTTCTGGGTAACAAGATCCTTTCAAATCCTGAGAAACACCTGGATGTTCCTCTTTCCCCAGTATTCTTGTCTCAGTGTTGCAGGGTCCTTCTTCCTAGGGACCTAGCCACCTCCTTCGGTCAATGGGTTCCATGGTCTGGGTCTGAAAGTTTACCCAGATGTGAGAGTTAAGCAAGGAACGTGACTTTTTATTTGGATAACCACACTGAGACTCCTCTTCATCCATTCTTGTGTCTTTCTGGTCATAGATATTAAGCAGAAACCAGTTGGCTGCCCGTTTATAGAATGTAATATAATGTAACCTAAAATATTTTCTGAATGATTAGGCCCAGGGAGGTTTTACAAACACATGCATATGCCCTTCTTGTGGTAAGGACCACCAAGGTGACTGTGGTCCCAACCGTTCTGAAGAGCCCATCCTTTCCTGACTCAGTCAGTTGAAGTGTTACTTTTGATACATACTAAATTTTCATAAATACCTGCATCTGTTTCTGGACTTTCTCTTTGTTCCTTTGTCTGTCTGTTCTGGCACTACTATACAATTCTAATTATTCTAACTTTACAATACAGATTTTATTTTCAAATATTTTCTGCCTCTTCATTTGACCTTGAAGATGAACTTTAGAACTTTTTTCAAGTCCTCTCCATCAAAAGTGCATTGAGATTTTGGTTTTGTTATCAGTTTTGTTTTAATTTATATTAACTTTGAAAAAAAAAGTGTATCTTTGCAGTGTTCACTATCAATCTAGGAAACTGTCATGTGTCTCCATTTATACAGGTCTTCTTTTATGTCCCTCCATAAAGCTTTACAGTTTTCTTATATGATGGGTCAAAGCAGTATGTTTTTTAAAGGAATTATAGACTTTGACTTGTCTTAAAATTATAGAATCTCAGAACTGGAAAGGACTTACAAATCATCTCATCACCCCACTCAATCAAATAGCAAAGATATGAGTGTATTTTGGTGAGTTTTTTTTTTGACATGGTGACATCATATTATCTGTATTTTATGTGACTTCAGTTTATCACTTGAATAGCAAGTCTTGGAGAAATTTCTGTGTAGATGCAGATAGATCAAGTTAATTCATTTTAAGAGTCGGACACGACTGAGCCGACTGAACTGAACTGAACTGAATGTTTTATGGAAATGATATAGCATCATTTAATTTATTGTCCCCTTGTTGTAGACATTTAACTTTTTTATTGTTTTGGTCTTACAAAGAACTGAGTTTACAACTTTGCTGCTGCTGCTGCTAAGTCACCTCAGTCATGTCCAACTCTGTGCAACCCCGTAGACAGCAGCCCAACAGGCTCCACCGTCCCAGGGATTCTCCAGGCAAGAACACTGGAGTGGGTTGCCATTTCCTTCTCGTTACAACTTTGCACCCTAACTAAAATCGAAGTTCCTGAGAGTCTAGTGCACACAACCAGCGCCTGCAAAGTCCCCCTCCTCATGTGCCACTAGGTGGCACAATGNGTAGACGGCAGCCCAATAGGCTCCACCGTCCCAGGGATTCTCCA
Organism: Oreotragus oreotragus; assembly: GCA_006410675.1. NCBI lineage: Eukaryota > Metazoa > Chordata > Mammalia > Artiodactyla > Bovidae > Oreotragus > Oreotragus oreotragus. The sequence goes on from SJYX01011607.1 coordinate 381,380, forward strand.
GGCAAGAACACTGGAGTGGGTTGCCATTTCCTTCTCGTTACAACTTTGCACCCTAACTAAAATCGAAGTTCCTGAGAGTCTAGTGCACACAACCACCGCCTGCAAAGTCCCCCTCCTCAATGTCACCACTAGGTGGCACAATGCCTCTCAAAGAAAGGCTTTTTAAAAATTTTTTGGCTAAGTGTCCTTCAGTTCTGTTCAAAAAATATTTATCAGATGGGTATTGTATACTAAGCACTGGAATTTTGCAACACCCCAATTTCAACACAATAAAATCATCACTTCAAAAAATACTTATTGGACTTCCCTGATGGTCCAGTGATTAACAATCCACCTGCCAATGCAGGGAATGTGGGTTTGATTCCTGGTCTGGGAAGATCCCATATGCTGCAAAGCAACTAAGCCCATGTGCCTCAACTACTGAGCCCGCGCTCCAGATCATCCAGCTAAAATTGCTGAAGCCTGCATGCCTAGAGCCTGTGCTTCCACAAGAGAAGCCACAGCAAAGAGGAGCCCACACGCCACACCTAGAGAATAGCCCCCATTCACTGCAACCAGAGAAAGCCCACGCACAGCAACAAAGACCCAGCACAGCCAAAAATCAGTCAATCAGCAATACAGTATTTTTTTTTTAATGCTTATTAAGTGCACACCATATGCTGGGCCCTGTGTAGGTCTGAGGGCTCCAGGGAAAATGAACAATCCCCAGCTTTTCTTCTGGACTCCAACAATTTTCAGGATAAAAGAGGGGTCATTATAACATGGTACACATTTATTTCTAAGATCCAGATAATTCTTTACACTTTAGACCAAAAGACCAGGCAGCAGATTCTCAAGTAATTTGGATAATGTCTTAAATATGCTGTGAGATGTCCATGCTTACATTCTCATGCTCTTGCACATGCTGTCCTTTCTGTGTGGAATGTTATCTAATTTGGGGTTCCCGCAGAAGGATACCCTGAGAGAAGAAATCAAATGCAAGTGATTTATTTGGAAGATGATCCCAGGAAGTACCAGTTGAGGTTCAAAGCAGAGAAGTGAGACAGGGAAAGGAAAGGAAGCCAATAAATGATGTATCAACAAACTGGTCACAGATGGAGACAAATGAAGCGGAGTTTCTCTAATGAGTATGGGGGTGCTATGTAACACACACTCAGAATTTTCCCAACTGAAGGATGAATTTGCTTGGTTATTTATCTACCAACTCTATCCAGTCACTGAGGGAAAGTTGTTGCGAGGCTGATTAATTCTCTGCACTTCCAGCCTCTTGCATATGTTTCTGGGAGGTCCAGAAGCCTCAGGCAGAGGCGTTCAGATGCTGATTTTTGCAAGTATAATGAGCATGTGCAGAAATATACCTGTTGGGCCAGGCAGCAACATCCAGGGAAGTGCAACTAACATCCGCTACAAATGCCTTTTCTGCTGTCACCCAGCTAATTCATTCTTTAAAACGCAGGGCAGAAATTATCCTCTCTGGAAAGTCCTGCGCGCATCTGCAGTGGGCCTGGTGAGTTGCTCCATTTTTCTGTGCACCAACAGCACTTTGTTATGTCTTTCCTGCTAAGAGATTGTAAGTGGCTCTGAGACCCAAATTGGCTCCTGACTCCAAATCCAGGATGAAACCACTAACATGCTCCCATACAAGTGAGCCCCTTGGATGTAGAGACACAGCTCCAAGCTCTGCCTCTGTCTTCATATCACTGTTTACTCTGTGTTTCTGTGTCCTCTGTTCTTTTAAGGGCACCAGTCATTGGTTTAGGGCCCTCCCTCGGTCAGAATGATCTCCTCTCAAGAGGAGTTGTTGCCGTCATTTAGTTGCTAGGTTGTATCTGACTCTTTGCAACCGCATGGACTGCAGCATGTCAGGCTTCCCTATCCTGCACCATCCCCCAGAGTTAACATCACCAAGAGGAGTTAACATCTACAAAGACTATTTCCAGTGGAAATTGGAAGGAGAATTAGTAGAAGGAGAATTGAATTAGTAGAATAAGAGACTGAACTGCTGGTGGCCCTGTTGCTCCAGATGAGGAGGAAGCTGCCCTAGAAAATGATGCCAAGTCATGAGCATAATAAAGATATAAAGAGAGAAACAGAAACCTGACCTTATTTGAGCCCTTGGATCCAGCCGCGCGTGAAGCTAACACTTCCTCGTCACCTTCAAGTTACATGAATTAACAAATTCCTTTTGCTTAACTAGCTTGCGTGGCTAACACCAGCAACTGAAACAGTTCTTACTTACTAATACAATCAAGTACTACACATCTAATTTCTTCCTTGATGGATCTGCTTTCCCTTCTCTTCTTATACCTGACAAAGTCCTATTTATCCTTAGATCTCAGTTCAGACTTTCTGGAGTAGACCTTCCCTAAACTTCCCCCACCTCCACCCCAGATTACATCAGTTCTACCAGATGGGTGTTCTCATAGCCTGGCACTCCTTTATCACAGCACCTACATCACATCATTGTAATCATTTAGCTTATTCCCCTGTCCTAAGGTTTCCTCCCTGGCTGTTGCTCATTCACTAGGTCGTGTCTAACTCTTTGCGACCCCAGGACGGCAACACACCAGACTTCCCTGTCCTTCACTGTCTTTTGGAGTTGCTCTCTCACGTCCACTGAGTCGGTGATGCCCTCCAATCATCTCATTCTCTGTCGCCCCCTCCTCCCCCTGGGGGCTCAGTGGTAAAGAGTCCGCCTGCCAGTGCAGGAGAGGTGGATTTGATCCCTGGGTTGGGAAGATCCCCTGGAGAAGGAAATGGCAACCCACTCTAGTACTCTTGCCTGGGAAATCCCATGGACAGAGGAGCCTGGGGGGCTACAGTCCATGGAGATGCACAGTCAGACACGATTTGGCAACTAAACAACAGTCCTAACGCTTCCTCTGTGCTGAAATGTAAGACCTTTGAGAACAGAAAAAAATCTGTTTATTGCTATATTCCAGTTTCTAGCATAGTGATGAAAAGTAGTAGGTGATTATTGTTCATTCACAACTTCAATCTTCATCTCTTTTTCGAAGTATGGTACAATAGACTATGAGCAATTATAAGTCATAGCTACTTCATGTGTGTGTCTGTGTGTCTGTGTGGCTACTGGACAACTGTAATACGTCCTGATTAATTTTTAGTATAGAAACTACTAATCGCTTTAACTTAGGGATTTCTTAATAAAATCATCATAATAATTTTTTGAAAACTCCCAAGCTGATCAAAGGGAATAATTTGCAAAGGATAATTATACTCATGGAGGATGAAGATTATGGCTTTAATAATACTGAGCAGTCTGATGAGACTTAAAGAAAGGAAGAGCTCAGTTTGCAGTTCTTTAGGCATTTTCTGAAGATCTGAATTTAAATCTAAATAATCCATTACCTTGAATGGGCTTCTTTTAAATAACTTTTGCTTTTTTCCCTGATTGTTGAAACAAATTATAATCATCATAGAAAGTTTGGAATATACATAGAAGTACAGTTGGAGAAAATGAGAAGCCCCCTTATCCTCACTGATGAATCTTTGTGTTTTATTTCTCTGCATATCTGTAACCAGATATCAGTTCAGATCCTGGCTCTTGTCCCCAGGGACATTCCTGGCCTTACCTTCTCAGGATCCCCCCTCCAGCATTCCTGATTTCACTTCTCATGTGTGTCCCCTGCTTATCTCACAGAAGCAGAGACATGCCTTTTCCTTGATTTCCACACTTGCATAGCCAACTTACCCTAAAAATCTGGGGGTAAAGACAAAGAGAAATTTTATAGCACAATACCATATTCATCATTCATTCATTCGTTTTAAAAATGGAATATCAGAACTTCCATTCCTTAGTCAAGTCACACACTAATAATCTGGATGAAGTTGGAAAGTATCCCCCCAAAATTCATGCCCACCTGGAACCTGTATATGTTCTCTTATTTGTAAGTAAGCTCTTCATAGATGCAATCAAGTTAAGATGAAGTCAAACTAAACTGCAGCACAGCTCAATCCAATGCCTGGTGTCATATAAGAAGAGAAAAACTTGGACACAGACACACACACAGAAGAGAGGCTTCCCAGGTGGCAGTAGTGGTAAAGAATCCATCCACCACTGTAGGAGACACGAGAGATGAGGGTTCAGTCCCTGGGTGGGGAAGAGCCCCTGGTGTAGACGGCACCCTACTTCTGTATTCTTGCCTGGAAAATTCCATGGGCAGAGAAGCCTACTGGGCTACAGTCCACAGGCTCACAAGGAGTCAGACACAGCTGAGCACAGCACAGCACACAGAGGAAAGACAGACGTGGAAAGGAGGCAGAGGTTGGAATTATGCTGCCATAAGCTAAAATCACTGCAGATGGTGACTGCAGCCATGAAACTAAAAGACGCTTACTCCTTGGAAGGAAAGTTATGACCAACCTAGATAGCTATTGAAAAGCAGAGATATTACATTGTCGACAAAGGTCCGTCTAGTCAAGGCTATGGTTTTTCCTGTGGTCATGTATCGGTGTGAGAGTTGGACTGTGAAGAAAGCTGAATGCTGAAGAACTGATATTTTGAAATGTGGTGTTGGAAAAGACTCTTGAGAGTCCCTTGGACTGCAGGGAGATCCAACCAGTCCATTCTGAAGGAGATCAACCCTGGGATTTCTTTGGAAGGAATGATGCTAAAGCTGAAACTCCAGTACTTTGGCCACCTCATGAGAAGAGTTGACTCATTGGAAAAGACTCTGATGCTGGGAGGGATTGGGGGCAGGAGGAGAAGGGGACGACAGAGGATGAGATGGCTGGATGGCATCATGGACTCGATGGACTTGAGTCTGAGTGAACTCCGGGAGTTGGTGATGGATAGGGAGGCCTGGTGTGCTGCGATTCATGAGATCGCAAGGAGTCGGACACAACTGAGCGACTGAACTGAAATGAAGCTAAGAAACCAAGAAGCTAGGCAATGCAAGGAAGCCTGCTTCACTAGAGGCTTCAGAGAGAATGCAGCCCAGCTGACACCTTGATTTTAGTCTTCTAGCCTCTAGAACTGTGAGAAATTTACTTTTTATTATTTTAAGCCACTGCATTTATTGGGCATAATTATGGCAACCCCAGGAAACTAATACATGGGTCAACCCCATGCTGAGTGATCTCCTCTCCTTATCTCTCCACCCTCCCTACCCAACACTCACCCCCCTGCTTCCACTCAGTTCAGTTCAGTCACTCAGTCGTGTCCGACTCTTTGCGACACCATGAATCGCAGCACGCCAGGCCTCCCTGTCCATCACCGTCTCCCCGAGTTCACTCAGACTCAAGTCCATCGAGTCGGTGATGCCATCCAGGCATCTCATCCTCTGTCGTCCCCTTCTCCTCCTGCCCCCAATCCCTCCCAGCATCAGAGTCTTTTCCAATGAGTCAACTCTTCGCATGAGGTGGCCAAGGTACTGGAGTTTCAGCTTTAGCATCATTCCTTCCAAAGAAATCCCAGGGCTGATCTCCTTCAGAATGGACTGGTTGGATCTCCCTGCAGTTCAAGGGACTCTCAAGAGTCTTCTCCAACACCACAGTTCGAAAGCATCGATTCTTCGGCACTCAACCTTCTTCACAGTCCAACTCTCACATCCGTACATGATCACAGGAAGAACCATAGCCTTGACTAGACGGACCTTAGTCGGCAAAGTAATGTCTCTGCTTTTGAATATACTGNTTCAGTTCATATCTGTGAAGCTACTCTGAACCTTGGACTGAAAAATGGCCCTGACTTCTCTCTTTTCCCAAAAGGAGAAATAGCTGCAGTAGAGATTCCTGTGTAGAGAGCGCACAGAATAAAGCTTCTTCACCTTGTTCCTCTTAACCCCCCAGGTAAGATGATCACAACAATAATTAGACTCTTAAAAGAGATGTCCTACTTGAGAAAGAAAAGCCCAAGGTGGAGAATAGGCTTTGGCAGCTGTGAAAGGGATAAAAAGTCAGCTTAACCCTGGAGTCTTCGGGAAGAAAGGATAGCCAGTCTAAAACAGAGCTGCCTCAGCAAGAGGCTTTGTGAAGTTTTCCTGACAATAGTGATGATGGTAATTTGTGGAACATGCAAACCTGAGACCCAGGGAAATAGCAGATAGCAAATTTGAACAGAAATGCCTTTTCCAGCCCCTCTAAAAAGAGGATATTATTGTGATGATTTTCATTGCCTAAAGTGCTTCTGCGAGTATGGTTTCAGTGTGTCTGCCCTCTGATGCTCTCTTGCAACACCTACCATCTTACTTGGGTTTCTCTTACCTTGGGCGTGGGTTGTCTCTTCACGGCTGCTCCTTACCTTGGACGAGGGGTATCTTCTTACCGCTGCAGTTCCTGACCTTCAGCGTGGGACAGCTCCTCTAGGCCCTCCTGCGCCTGCGCAGCCCCTGCTCCTCGGGTTGCTCCCCCCAGCCGCCGGCCGTGGCCTCGGGCTCAGGGTGGCTTCTCCCAGCTGCCGCCCCTGGCCTCGGGCACAAGGTGGCTTCTCCCAGCCGCCCCTGGCCTCGGACGTGGGGTGTCTCTTCCTGGCCGCCCCTGACCTCGGACACGGGGTAGCTCCTCCTGGCCGCCACTGACCTTGGATGAGGGGTAGCTCCTCCCGGCCGCCACCGACCTCAGACACAGGGTAGCTCCTCTCGCCGTTCCTGCGCCGTGGCAGCCTGGCACTCTGGGTTGCTGCCCCTGACCTCGGACGTGGGGTAGCTTCTCTCGCCCGCGCTGAGTGCGGCGGCCCGGCTCTCGCAAGCAGCCCGCGCTGAGTGCGCCGGCCCGGCTCTCGCACAATATGCCAGCAAATTTGGAAAACTCATCAGTGGCCACAGGACTGGAAAAGGTCAGTTTTCATTCCAATTCCAAAGAAAGGCAATGCCAAAGAATGCTCAAACTACCGCACAATTGCAGTCATCTCACACGCTAGTAAAGTAATGCTCAAAATTCTCCAAGCCAGGCTTCAGCAATATGTGAACCGTGAACTCCCTGATGTTCAAGCTGGTTTTAGAACAGGCAGAGGAACCAGAGATCAAATTGCCAACATCCGCTGGATCATGGAAAAAGCAAGAGAGTTCCAGAAAAACATCTATTTCTGCTTTATTGACTCTGTCTCTTATACACATCTAGATGTGTATAAGAGACAGCCCTTACCCATAAACCCTAACCCTAACCCTTAACCGTAAACCCTAAACCCTAACACTTAACCCTTAAGCGGAACCCCAAACCATAACCCTAAACCGTCACCCTAAACTCTAATCGAAAAAGTGGTGGTGGGGGGTTACCCGAACACTAACCTTAACCCTAACCCTAAGCTTAACCCACACCCTAACCCTAAGCCAACAGCCTATCCACATCCTAACCCACATCCTAGTCACACCCTCAACCCTATACTTAGCCTTGAAGTACGTACCTGCATCATCTTCATTTTTGATGCTTCACATGCATAACAAAAGACAAGGTTGTCATGTTTCAAACATTGATCCAAGACCCATTAACCACACATAAGGAATATAAATACTGTGATCACATCATTTAAATCTCTTGCACCACCAAAATACCTCTCCACTACATATCCAGTCGGTAACGATGGAACACATGTATGTCATACATTTTGTAAGTTAGCAATCTGATACCCAACAGTAATCTGGGTAATTAGATGACACAAGATATATTTATACCATAAAAACGAATTCCACTTTCTACGATGGTTTCAATCCTCACAGGAGTAGGATGAACAGCACTTTTTTCCACTAGGATCCGAAGCATTGCACAAAATGACAGTCAAATATCCTGCTCATCATTGACCATGAAAATCTTAATGATGACCATCAGAAAGAAGGTCAGCAAGGTTGATATAACAGATTTTTCAGTGTTCCAATACAATTTCTACCCAAATCCGTAAAGAAGGACATACGAATAGGAAACTACAAATTGAAAGCAAGTCTATTTAGATAAATATTGGACATCATTTGTATGAATCTTTAAGGCATAACTGCAGACATTCTTCAGACATTTTTCAGATTCAAGTATGGCTACATACAATCCATTCTGTTTTATAAACTACTAATGAATAACCTCACAAGCAATTTAAAACCAGATGACAATGTCAACTGTCATTTTCAATATTTAATAGCTTTGATCTANAAGGAAATGGCAATCCACTCCAGGACTATTGCCTGGAAAATCCCATGGACAGAAGAGCCTAGTAGGCTACAGTCCATGGGGTCGCAAGGAGTCGGACACGACTGAGCGACTTCACTTCCAGTCCTTGGAGCAAGAGTTTAGTCACTCACTCATGTCAGGCTCTTTTCAACCCCATAGATTGTAGCCCACGAGGCTCCTCTGCCCAGGAGATTCTTTAGGCAAGAACACTCAAGTGGGTTGCCATTCTATTCTCCAGGGAATCTTCCCGACCCATGGATCAATCCCTGGTCTCCTGCATACCCGGCGGATTCTTTACTAGTTGACCTTATCCTTTGCTTCACTAAGTAGGAGGTGGGATGGAGGGATTCCCTTTCTCCCGCCCCAGCAGACCATTCAAAGAAAACCGGTGAACCTCCCTGGTGGTCCGCAAGGGGCATGGATTTGATTCCTGGTCAGAGAAGTTCTACATTGCCAGGCAGTGGGGCCAAAAGAGAAAAATTGGTAAAAAAGAAAAAAAAAAAGCTGAGTGAAGTAATGATTGATTTTTACACTGATAAAAATTATACTATTGCTCTTGAAGATTAAAAACAGAAAGAAAAAAGAAGAAAACAAAAGCAGCTATGGTCAGTTTGGATTTAAAACAGTCAATTTTGCATTTAAATGAACAAATTTGTTCCCACTTTTCTCTTTTAAAGTGGAGGGGGCCACTGTGTCACTTTGGTACTCTCTCCCCTCCCCTGCTCTTTCAGCTAACAATATATTGTAATCATTTCCCCATATTAAAAAGTCCTAAAAGATTATACCATAATTTATACAAATCCCCAATCCCTTATCCACAAATTCAGAATGCTCTGAAAACTTTTGAAAATTTAGTGCCAACTCATTTGATGACCAATGACCTGAAGTGGCCTGTAGCTATTTATGGTCTATTTGTTAGCCAATTAGTGTGGCTATTAGTAAGTTTCATGGCAGAAATCTGGATATGTTGATGATGTTGCTCCAGACCTTATTAAGAATGCTAAATAGTATATGCACAAAATTATTCTTTGAAAATTCAAAGATTCTGAAACACATTGGATCTCGGAGTTGTGGACATGTATAACCGTCCCTTTGTTGTTGGATATTTAGATAATTTTCAGCTTTTTGTTATTATAAAATTGCTGCAGGGAACATGTCTTATATGTAAACCTTTGTGCATGCATGCTAAGTCACTTCAGTTGTGTCTGGCTCTGTGACCTCATGAACTATGGCCTGCCAGGCTCCTCTGTCCATGGGATTTTCTAGGCAAGAATACTGGAGTGGGTTGCCATGCCTTTCTCCAGGGAATCTTCCTGACCCAAGGATCTTGCATGCAAAAATGCAGCTCTGGTTTTCCTGTAACATTTTTACAATGCTGTTTTTTTCACCTTTTAAGTCATAGGATTTCACGAGATCCTGGGGCTAGGCCTCCAGGGGCTCAAGAATTCCAAGACACACTCCATTTCTCTCTTATCTAAAGTGTCGCCTGGCTAGCTGTGCTTGCGGGCAGGCACAGAATCTGGGCTGTGTCCAAGCAGGTCAGAAGCAAGTTCAAAGGTCTGCTCTCCTGCTTCTGAAGCCTGAACAGGACTTCCTCCATTTTATCTTTGCCACCAGTGAAGTCCTAGCTATATTTTTAAAACATGTTTATTATCATTTCTAGTTTATCTTCCAGAATTTTCTATTTGTGACTTTTGTCTTTTTTTTTTTTAATTGAAAACAGGCCATCTTGTAAAGTTATTCTGTGTACGTGCTACACCAAGGCCAAGGGGTGAAGTGAAGTGAAAGTCACTTAGTCATGTCTGACTCTTTGTGACCCCATGGACTGTACAGTCCGTGGAATTCTCCAGGCCAGGATACTAGGGTGGGTTGCCTTTCCCTTCTTCAGAGGATCTTCCCAACCCAGGGACAGAACCCAGGTCTCCTGCATTGCAGGAGGATTCTTTACCAGCTGAGCCACAAGGGAAGCCCAAGGGGTGCAGTAGCCCAAATCAAGTCTGACTCCAATCATTTTCTCTTTACAAAAGTACCTACCTACCTGTGTCCTTGGCAAGTCTGTACTACAAGACTGGGTCCAAATATATGGAGTGACTTTTTCTAATTTATCTGCTCAGTGTATGTGTGTGTTGCGGGGCGGGGGAGGTGGCGGTTCCCCTTTCTAATTTGACTAAGGTATCTAGCTGAGGCCTTGATTAGATCACTGTTTTTCTAATCAATTTGCCTCTGTTTTCCACGTAGGAAGGACAGTAACTTTTTGCATATTATGCTGACTGTGTTGCTTGCACATTGTTTTGTATTAGTTTACTCATATAGGATTTAAATGCGGTCCACATTGCTTTTCCTTAAAAAACCTTCTTGGAGTTCTGAGTAGCTTCCTTTTTCTTTCTTCTGCTCCTGAATATTATTTTGGATGGTGAGATATAGGTAGAAGCAAATGAAACTTACCCTCTTGAACAGTTAATTCCAGATGTTGAAGGGACATATTTGGCCCCATTTAAACTTCCAGGCAGAGCTAGTCCTTCTGGGAGATCTCCACCCATCTCATCTGTCCAATCATTGAATCAGTATTCATTATTGAGCACTTGCTACGTTCCATGAACTGTGCAGAGGTGAGCAAAAGGAAACAGTTCTTCCCTTGGGGGAGCTTGCACTGGACACTATGTATGCAAGTTCAATACATTGATTAGTAACTAACATTTCAGCGCACTCCCTGTGTGCCAGGCACTAGTCTAAGTGCTTTACATGTTCTATTTACTTCTCTCACCAACCTGATGAGGAGGTAGGTACATTGGTTTGATGGTTTACTTGTTAAATCGTGTCTGACTCTTTGCGACTTCATGGACTGTAGCCCATCAGGCTCCTCTCTCCACGAGATTTCCCAGACAAGAATACCTGAAGTGGGTTGCCATTTTCTCCTCCAGGGGATCTTCCCTACACATTTTCTCCTCTAGGGGATCTTCCCTGCCCTTCAGGGATCGAACCTGAGTTTCCTGCTTGGCAGGAGGATTCTTTACCATTGAGCCACCTGGGAAGCCCTTCTGCTGCTACTGCTAAGTCACTTTAGTCGTGTCCAACTCTGTGTGACCCCAGAGACGGCAGCCCACCAGGCTGCCCCGTCCCTGGGATTCTCCAGGCAAGAACACTGGAGTGAGTTGCCATTTCCTTCTCCAATGCATGAAAGTGAAAAGTGAAAGTGAAGTCGCTCAGTCGTGTCCAACTTTTAGCGACCCAGTGGACTGCAGCCAACCAGGCTCCTCTCTCCATGGGATTTTCCAGGCAAGAGTACTGGAGTGAGGTGCCATTGCCTTCTACAAGTAAGGAAATGAAGCTCAGGAAGTTTAAGCAATTTGGTCCAAGATCATATGCTGAAAAGGAACTTTACCAGAAGCTACATTTGGCAATCTCAGCCTCCTGTGTCCCCCCAGCCAGCTCACAGATTAGTCTCTTGAACTGTCTACTCAAAACCTCTCCTTTTTCCCATATAGCTGTCCCCAAAGACCAGGCAGCTGGTGGACAAAAACTGCAAGTGTCAGACACTCAGGCGTGTCTTCATCTGGGCCTTGGCTCCCACCAATGCTCCCCTCAACCGTCTGTTCAGTAGCCCCCACCTTCTGACTCGGTCTCATCTCCTGAGGCCAGACTGGGCTGGTCCTTTTATCTCCATGCCTGGTTTTGACCATTCTTGGTTCCTTTGCCAGCTCATCTTCCTCTTTCACGTCCTGAAGCCTTGAAGTCTTCAAATGCCTGGAACTAGTTCTCTCCCCTTTTCCATCTGTCACTTTCCCCTAGCCACTTACCTCTGTGATTATAAATTTTCATCCTACCTACATACTAGTGCTTCCCAAAACCTATATGCCAGCTTCTCCCAAATCCCCATCTGCTGCCCATACATCATATCAGACATCTATATCCAGCTCCTGGATGAACTCAACATATCCAATGCCACACATTATTTTCCTCCCACCAGACACATTCTCTTTCCTGAGTCCTCTGTGGTGGGTAATGGTATCTCCAACCAGTCATGAAAGCCTGAAACCAGAGAACTGTTGTTGACACCTCCCACTTCCTCACCACCAGGCAGACTCCAGCCCCAACTCCTACCGATTTGGTGACCTGGGTATCCCTCCGATACACTAATTCCTCTCCAGCCCCATCACTATCCTCTACACTTGCTCTCAGTCTAAACTACCTTTATCTCTCATGTGAGAGCTGGTCTTCTCCTGTTTCTTCGCCTCTACTCTTGTTTCTTTCAGTCTATTCTCCAGACTCCAGCCAGAGTGATTTTTTTTCAAAATTGGATTGTGTCACATCTGTGTAAATATGTGTGTCTGCATGTGTGTACATGTATATATGTATGTTCAATGGTTTTTATTACACTTTTTTTTTTCACTAAACGAATTGCTTATTGAACACATTATGAACTACATGGTCCTGTGTTACTAATGCAGCTCATGTGTCACTTTGCACAGGAATTTAAGAAGCTTTATATCAAAAGATTTAGACTCTTTTGAACAAGAAATCCACAAGACAAAATACAATTTATATTGTCACCCAACTCTCCTACCCACCTATACACATACATATAGTAGAAACAAAACTTTCATGGAGCCCTACTTATTTTTGTTTGAAATGTACCTTTACTTTCTGGGCTTTTCTATCTTCTGTTAGTTTCAGGTATACAACATAATGATTTGATGTTTGTATATATTGTAAACCTCAGATATGCAGATGAGACCACCCTTATGGCAGAAAGCAAAGAGGAGCTAAAGAGTCTCTTGATAAAGGTGAAAGAGGAATTGTCACCCAACTCTCCTACCCACCTATACACATACATATAGTAGAAACAAAACTTTCATGGAGCCCTACTTATTTTTGTTTGAAATGTACCTTTACTTTCTGGGCTTTTCTATCTTCTGTTAGTTTCAGGTATACAACATAATGATTTGATGTTTGTATATATTGTAAACCTCAGATATGCAGATGAGACCACCCTTATGGCAGAAAGCAAAGAGGAGCTAAAGAGTCTCTTGATAAAGGTGAAAGAGGAAAGTGAAAAACCTGGCTTAAAACTCAACATTCAAAAAATGAAGATCATGGCATCCAGTCCCTTCACTTCATGGCAAATAGATGAGGAAACTGTGACAAACTTTGTTTTCTTGGGCTCCAAAATCACTGTCGACAGTGACTGCAGTCATGAAATTTAAAAACGCTTCCTCCTTGAAAGAAAAGCTATGACAAACCTAGACAGTGTATTAAAAAGCAGAGACATCACTTTGCCAACAAAGGTCCGTCTAGTCAAGGCTATGGTTTTTCCAGTGGTCACATATGGATGTGAGAGTTGGACCATAAAGAGAGCTGAGTGATGAAGAACTGATGCTTTTTAACTATGGTGTTGGAGAAGACTCTTGAGAGTCCCTTGGACAGCAAGGAGAACAAACCAGTCCATCCTAAAGGAAATCAGTCCTGAATATTCATTGGAAGGACTGATGCTGAAGCTGAAGCTCTAATTTTTTGGCCACCTGATGAGAAGCGCCAACTCCTTGGAAAAGATCCTGATGCTGGAAAAAATTGAAAGCAGGAGGAAAAGGGGATGAGAGAGGATGAGATGGTTGGATGGCACCACTGACTCAATGGACATGAGTCTGAGCAAACTCCGGGAGATGGTGAAGGACAAGGAAGCCAGGCGTGCTGCATTCCATGGGGTTGCAAAGAGACACGACTGAGCAACTAAGCAACAACAACAATATATTGTAAAGTTGCTGCTCTTGAATGGGGTTGGCATAAGGTGGTGTCCGTAGGGAGAAGGGAGCCCCTTTATCTTCACACAAAGGTCCCCACTCACCCATTTGCCAAGCCCTTCACTACAGCGTTAAGTCCAACTAGACAGAGGCCCGTTTCTGCTTATCTGTAAGGGGGCATGCCCTACTAATTTGCACAAAGTTCAAAATATTCGCTTGCAAGGCCTCTCTTAGTCTGTCCTTGGAGCCTCCCTCAGTGGTGAAGAATCTGCCTCCCAGTGCAGGAGACATGAGTTCCATCCCTGGGTCAGGAAGAGCCCCTGGAGAAGGAAATGGCAACCCACTCCAGTATCCGTGCCTGGGAAATTCCCTGGACAGAGGAGCTGGCAGGCTATAGCCCAAAGGGTTGCAAAAGAGTTGGACACAAGTGAGCCACTAAACAACAAGTCTGTCCCCAGGCCACTTTTCCAGCCTCAAGAAGCACCACCCTTCTCCTTGCTATCTACATTCTAGGATGCTGGCCTACTCTGAGGTTCTCAGATAAGCCATATTCCCTCTGCTTCAGACCTTCCCACCTGCTACTTTCCTTTGCTAAAATCCTTCCTTCCCTGCATAAATAACATCTACCCACATCCTGACTCTTAGATCAAGCATCAATTCCTGAAGGATGTGACTCCCTCTAAGGCAGAGTCAGAACTTTCATATGTCCTATTTGTCTTCAGAGCACTTATCTCATTTTTCAATTGTGCCCTTACCTTTATGATCATATACTTAAAGGCTGTCTTGGCCTCTGGACTTTCAGTTATACAAAGTCAGGGACTCCACCAGTTGGGTTGTTGGTTGCAAACAACAGAAACTGACTCTGGCTAAACTCAAGCATAAAAGTAATTTATTGGAGGATTTGGGGTAAATATACAGAATCAGTGGGAAGACTGGAGAACCAGATTCAGAAAATAGTCAGGAAGTAGGTTGGCTGGGCAGTAGGAATTTGGCCAGAGGCAAGCAATGGGATAGTCTAATCGGTATGGCCCACTGGTATGCTGCCACTGGACAGCTGACATCTGTGAAGCGGTTGTACAGTTGGCAAAGTTAACGCTTCTGGGACTAATTTATCAGGTGATGGATGGCTTCATGTCCTCTAGATCAATGTCCCAGGCAGGAGAGTTCAGTTGAGTGAGCCGGGTCGCACATGCATATTCCATCAGCCAGGAGCAGGACCACCTAGCCTCTCACCAACACTCACATAATAATGGGTGTGTCTCCTCATTGAGAAGGTTGCAGGGTTGCCACGTAAGCAGAAAACAAACACCAGAGAAACTATGTCTATTCAGTGCATCATGTACTCTCAAAGCTAGTACAATATCTGGCATAAAATAAACAAAACAAAAAAAAAACTTGAGAGAATGAGTGAATGATAAACCTTCAGAATTCTTAAGGACACAGGTCGTCCAATTTGGGAGGGTGTCCAGGTAACAGGCTTCCCTTGTGGCTCAGACGGTAAAGCATCTGCCTATAATGTGGGAGACCCGGGTTCGATCCACTCCAGTATTCTTGCCTGGAGAATCCCATGGACGGAGGAGTCCGGTAGGCTACAGTCCATGAGGTCGTAAAGACCTCTTCCCTAGTACTAGTTTGGCTAGTACTGGCCAAACTAGCCTCTTGGTCACACTTACCTTAGTCCCATTGAGGTGAGATTAGAAGACATGGGTGCTATGAACAAGAGTGAGTGGATATTATTAGGTCCATTAGACAATGTAAATGTGAGGACCAGAGAGGTAAACTACCAGATTCAAGATCACACGGCTAAAAAGAGAGAACCAAGACACCAAGCTTCCTTGCTGGCCTAGTTGAACTGACACCTTCTGTGTCAAGCTGTGTTTCGATAGCATGTGATAATGTGCTTCCCATCAAAATATTTGAGTGGTCGGAACATTTCCTCCAACAATGCCAACCAACCAGCGAGTTGAGAGTAGCGGGACCCCAAAGGGGCTGCGATGCTCCAGAGTTGGAGCCACGAGAACCTCAGGTACTGAAAGGTACTCTAGGCAAGAGACTCTTGGCCCTGCCTGTCCAAGAAGACATGATGTGTCAGTAAGCAGAGTGTTCAGACTGTTGTTCTGGGACATTTCTCTTCCCCTCCTTCCCCTCCTGGTATAGCATGGACCTGAGAATTTCCACTGACATTGAGAATATCTTAGCTTACTGTGGAATCAGGGGACACAGTTCTCCTGAGCCCAGTGAATTCCTAACACTGAATGAAACTAGGACCCCGTACGCATCTCCACCCTTCCAATAATTCCTTCCTTAGAGTTCAACATATAAAGCAGTAATGACACCTCCGATGGTATTTAGCAATGACAGAGAATGGCTCCAGGAGGGAAATTACAACTGGAAGATCAGGATATGCTGTTGATTGTAAAAGAAATGTGTTAAGTTCCCAAGTGGTCCTTCAGGGGATTCCCTCTGGGTCCCTGAGAATAAGCTTCTCAACTTGCATCATCACTTTTTGGCATGGAACATGGTTCTTTACCCTGTGGTATTGTAGAGCGTAGTGATAAAAGCACAGACTGGGGAAGGTAGCCCCGGATTTACATTCTAGCTGTATTCCTTACCAGCAATGTGATTTCTCGCAAGTCACTTATTAATACCTTGGTTTCCTCAGCAGTAAAACAGGAACAACAGAACATATCTTTTGCTCATGGGGTTGTTGTAAAGTGGATGAGATAATCAGGGTAAAGTTGTAGGACAGTGTCTGGCACATTATACATGTTCAATAAATGCCAGTAGTTGGTATGGTTTCATTTCAACACACATTTCTTGAGGGCCTATTCAGTGCCAGGCATCTTGCATGACCCCGTGTGCGATTCAGGAATAATTCTCCCAAGAGTTCATTTTGCTCCTTGTGAAGGCTTTGTTCAAAAAGGGACAAAGCAGAGGGGCATGGGGAAGAGAGCTCTTTTATCACAAAATATAGAATTGCCTGAAAAAGTATAATGGTTAAGAGCATGGGATTGTGGGGAGCAGGGCATTTTCTGAGGGGTAGACAGAATAATGCCCTCCCCAGTCAAGGTGCCCACAAATTAATCCCCAGGATTTGTGGATATGTTACATTAATGGCAAAAGGGACTTTGCAGATATGATTAAAGTTAGAGGCCTTGAGGGAAGATAATCTTATCCTGGACTCTGTGAGTGACCCAACCTAATCACGTGGGTCCTCACAGGTGAGACACTTTTCGTAAAAAGATGAGACAATGGAGAAAGAGTGAGTGTGAAGAGTCTACTTGCCATCACTGGTTTTGAAGATGAAGAAAGTGGGGCATGAGGTAAGAAACACAGGCTGCCCCTACAAACCAGGGAAAGCACTTTGTTTCCAGCCTGTGAGAAGAAACCAAACATCTAGGTCCCATAACTGAAAAGGAACTGAATCCTGCCAGTAAACTGAATGAGCAGGAAACAAAATCTCCCCTAGCGCCCTCAGAAAGGAATGCAACACGCAGATATCTTGATTTTAACCTAATGAAGCCTGTGTCTTTTCTAGCGTTCTTATCTAGAGAACTGTAAGCTAATAACTATGTATAAATGTGTACTGTTTAACCCACTAGATTTGTAGTAATATGTTGTAACAGAAGCTAGTATACTCTGGCTAGCAAATTTATAAATTCTAGGAGACAGTATATAATACATTGGTTAAGAACCTGGGTTTAAGGGCCAATGTGCCTGGACTCTAAACTCAGATGTACCACTTATTGGATGTGTGACTACAGGCAAGTAATTTAACTTTCATTGTCTGTTTTTTTTTTCCCTTTGTCTGTTACAAGAATAATAATATGGCCACCAGTACTTGTTTGGGTAAAAGATTATGCTAAAATAAAAGACTCTTACAGAGACCCAACAATGACATAATTGAAAACAAAAGCATTTATTTCTTTCTCACGTCAGAGTCGAAGGTATCTCACTCAGCTTTGGCAGCCATTTCATACAAACCAGGTAGACTGTGACTTCACCTCTATAAACAGGTAACCTCAAAGGCTGCTCTCATCTTCCTGAGAGCAGAAGTCCCTTTAGGGAAGTAGGCTGAAAGTGCTGTTTGCATTGCATTGGAGAGAGTTCAACCATGACTAGTGAGTTATTTGGATCTTGAGGGGTCTTGCTGTCATTCTATCAAGACTGATCACTTACTAAATATGTACTCAATCTTTTCTTATGTCTAATCTTTAAAACCAAGCATAGTAGACAAGACTCACTTGTTTTACAAACAAGAAAAAAAGAGGTCTGAAAGGCCAGGTAAATTCAAAACCCACACATTTTACACTTGACCAAAGTATCACTCCCATTTAAGCGATATTAAGAAACTAAAGGAAACACAGTACAATTTAAGAACAGAAATGATCGAGTGAAAATAAAGAGGAGACAGAATCCCAGGGATGGGGGAGCCTGGTGGGCTGCCGTCTATGGGGTCACACAGAGTCGGACACGACTGAAGTGACTTAGCAGTAGCAGCAGCAGGGAGACAAGTGGAACAGACATTAGACAAGACAGAAGTCAGGGTATTGGAGCTATAGGGTAGCTCAACCACTATCTGCAAGACTTGGGTAAACCCACTGTCCTCTCTGGGCCTCAGTTTCTTCATCCAGAAAATGGACTCTTGGACTAAATGATCCTCTTTCCAGCTCTGACATTGTGATTCTATTCGAAAAACGGTGATGCCAAAAGGATGTAAGCAGGTAAAAAGTATGTGATTTAAAGAATTGCTCTTGGAATTTCCTGGTGGTCCAGGTGGTTAGGACTCCATGCTCTCACTGCTGAGGGCCTGGGTTCAGTCCTTGGTTGGGGAGCTAAGATCTCACAAGCCATGAGGCGGGTCCAAAGAAATTGCTCCAATTAAGGAAATAGCAAGAGTGGAGACAGCCCTGGTGATCAAAACAAGGAAATCAAATGAACCTCCTGCAGGGCTCGGAAGACAAGTTGTGACCTGCAAGGTGAATCATACCTGCTCTTCACATTCCTGTCAAAAGCAGCCCCAGGCTAGAGCTCAAAATAGTAAATGTTAAGTTGGGGCGGGGTTCGGGGCAGGGGAAGAATCTGGTGGTGGCTAAACCCCTGGAGAGAGCTAATTCTGGATAGTATATTTCTGTGACTGACAAAAGTGAGCTGAGTACAGAACAGAGTATGAGGGTCTCTTCCTTGGAAGAAGTGAATAGGAAAGATGTCTCAACCTGCTGGAGCTTCCCAAGTGGCTTAGTGGGTAGAGAATCCACCTGCAATGCAGGAGACACAGGAGCCCTGGTTTCGATCCCTGGGTGGGGAAGATCCCCTTGAGGAGGAAACGGCAACCCACTCTGGTATTCTTGCCTGGAAAATCCCATGGACAGAAGAGCCTGGTGGGCTGCGGTCCACGGGGTCACCAAGAGTCAGACATGACTTAGCAACTGAGCACACAGGCAACCTGCTTGGTGCCTGGGGTAGAAACCTGGGCTAGAAAGCTGAAACAAGAGTCTACATTCCGGCTTTGGCACATGGAGGATGTGTGATCATGAGTTACTCAGCCTCAGCCTCTGTGGACCTCAGTTTTCTGACATGTGAAATGAACATAATCCACGGTGGTCTAGTCGCTAAGTTGTGCCCGACTCTTGTGACCCCATGGACTGTAGCCCGCCAGGCTCCTCTGTCCGTGGGATTCTCCAGGCAAGAATACTGGAGTAGGTTGCCATTTCCTTCTCCAGGGTATCTTCCCAACCTAGGAATCGTTTGTAGGCAGATTCTTCACCAACTGAGCTACAAGGGACCTAATCTGCAAGAGAGGGAAAAATTGAACACCAAGTTCTAGGCACTCCTATCAATTACCTTCATTTAATTTTTATAACATATTTTTAGTTTTCAGCAGATGATGAAACTGGAGAGTTAAGTGACTTATTGCCCAGTACAGCAGGATTTGAACCCAGGTTTGTCAACACTTGATTGTCAGTAAGCCAGCACCTCAGAGATGATCCAAGTGAAAGTGCTTTACAAACTGTAAATAAAGTGCAATCAATGACTCAGCCCAGAATTAATGCAGACTTTTAGAAACTATTCAAAAGCCACATTCTGATGAAGAATGGGGTTGCTCAGAACTTTTCCCTTTGTTCAGCCGCCCACTCAATCCTTAATCTGTTTACTTTCTGGGCAGTCAAGTGATAGTTTTCTGAAGTGACTCTTGAAACAATGGCAGTGTGATGCAGTGAAAAGAATACTGGATGAGGAATCAAGAATCTGTCTAGTTTGAGCTGGGTCACAGAAACATTAATCTTGAGAAGTCACTCACCCTTTCATCCGTAAGATGAGAGGTTAGGATAGAGTTGATTGCCAAGGTCTCTTTAGCTAACGTATTTCAGTGACAGGGGGAGTGGGGGCGCAGAGGGTGGGTGAGGGGTGGGAAGCTGGCCTGAGAGCTGTTTCACTCTCATTGTTAAGGTTCTCCTTCTAACCTCAGGCACAACAGCTGTCCTTTCCACAGCCAGCCTACATCAGCCTTCTCCCCTTGCTAAGCTCCATTTTCACCTGAAAGGATGCTTGGAGCCTTCCCTTAGCAGGAGTGCTTGCAGGCTGAAGAGACTCTGGGGACCAGAGGGTATCATTCTTTCAGCACACATCAGTCACGGCCCCAAGCTGCCCAGGCAGCAGCTTAGAGCTCCCTCACCCCAAATCTTACTGGTGCTTCATTCTCGAGGGGCAGGCATAGACCAGAGCGCAAGTCAGAGGAGGAATGTGAGATGTATTCTGGGGAAGAAACTGAGGTCCTGGACCTAGCTATTTGGGGTTGGATGTACCACTCCAACCTTTGTACATGCCCATGGTTGCAGCAACTTCCCAGGAACTGCAGTAACTTATTTACCACTAGGCTACCCCACAGTGACCTTCTAACACACCCTGCTTCACATAAATAAGCGTGAATGAGTAAAAACAAGAAGATAAATGTGAGACAAGATTTTTTGCAGCTAAAACACAGTAAGTTTTTAAAGCACCTTACTAGTAAAATCTTAGGAAAACAGACTACGTGGGCATATACTCACACACAGCCAGAGCACGAGCCGGCTAAAGACTGGCTGTGCCCATGTGGGAAAGTCATTTAACTCAGAGACAAAGGTAAAGTTTTCTTCTCCAGGGGTGAATTTTCATTTGGTGTTAACCTTAGGCTGGTCCCCTTTCTTGACAACACTGGCTGGCTCTAAGAGGTTCCCTCAGACCTACCCTCCTGCAGGGGGTTTCCAAACAAACTTATTTAGAAACACCTGTGTTTACACTCGCCAGCTCAGGGATCTCAGAAATAGCAGAGTGGCTATGGGATAAAGGTCCATCCTGCTAAGAAGTGTTAGAATTTGAAATAAGAAATCTGAGTCATAGGAAGTTAGAGCAGTCCCAAATCATATAAATCTGGAGCAAGTTTTCACAAATTCCACCTTTTGGTTTGTGCCTTTTCCATATTTTATTAAATTCATGTTTGTTTTTTTAAAAAATCACAACAGCATTATCAAAGACAACCTATGTACAAACATTTTACAAAAGAAACATTACTAGTATCAGCTATAATAAGGGCAAGTTGAAGAACAGATGCTGAGTTTCTGGGCCAAAGTCTGTCCTCAAATAAAGACATCTAAAATGTGTGCAGGCAGCTCAGACAGGCTTCTTTCCCGGTGACAAGCATGTGTGGTCAGTAATGCAAACGATGGGAAATAAAGATACAACATGGGCCCAATTAGCGAACTCCTCATCAGGAAGGCCAGGAGACAAGTGGAGCTAATGAAATAACTTAAACCCAAGACAGCAGCTGTTTCCCAGCTAAAAGCGTTTAAGCCTTCAGCATGGATTTCCGCATTTGTAAACCAGGCTGGGTCGTCATACAGACACTTGATTCTTATACATAACCCTATGCCAAACTTCCCTTAACTCTTGGAGTCAGGTTTCTGGTTGGACCGAAAGGGAAGGAATTTTAGAAATGCTTTCCTCAGGACAGAAGTCAGAAAGCGAGGTAACCCTGAGAACAGGATCTATTAAATATGGTGGAAGTGGGTGGAGGCAGGAATGTGAGAGGAGAAATGTTTCCTGCGGGGGGGCCAAGAATCAAGAAGGGTGACTGACTCACTTGGGTCTGGAACCTTGCTAAAATCCGATACCCTACCCACCCCAGCCCCGCCGGTACCTACAAGGTCGGTTACTGTCTTATCTCCCCCAGTTCCTTGATCTCCACCTTCTTGTACTTTCCCGTCTTCTTCCGATTGGTGATCACCAGGACGGCCACGCCGGCCACCACCGCCACCGCGACCACCACGATGACTGCGATGAGGCCGCTGGTGAGGCGCTTCATGGAGAACTGGGGTGGCTTCTCGTCCAGGTAGTAGATGAGCATCTGCTCCAGGACCAGGGGCTGTCCGCCCACGCGCAAGTTGAGGTCGCGGGGGCCTAGGAACAGCGACTCGCCCTTGACGTCCCTCTCGAAGTAGTACGCGGCGTCGCCGATGTCCACCTCGCCGGCGACCTTCTGCGACGAGTTCTGGCGCAGCTCGATCTGGATGGTGGGGTGCTCGTAGTGCACAGCCCTCACGAACTTGGGCTGCAGCAGGTAGCGCTGCTGGAAGAGCTGCCGCAGCTCGGCGTCCAGGTCCGAGTGGTTGAAGGCGGGGGCGTCCGGGCGGTGGCGCAGGTCAATAAGGATGTGGTAGGTGCGCACTACCTCGTCGCACTGCAGGCTCAGGTCGCCCTTGTCGGTGCGGCGCACGCCCACCGAGTTCACGCACCAGCACACCGACGTCTGGTTGCACTGGCGCGCCTTGAAGCGCCCCTGCTGGTCGCAGTCCGGGTCGTACAGGCCGTCGTTGTCCACGAGCGCGTGCTCGCTCGGCCGCACCAGCGCGCGGCCGCTGTGGGAGGCGCGCATGCGCGCCTTGAGCAGCAGGCACTTGGACGTGAGCGTGGAGCAGTTGACCGCCTGGTTCGAGCCGAGCACGCGGCACTGGCAGCGGCCGCTCGGGTCGCGCTCGTCGCACACGGTCATCTTGTTGGTGGGACACACGCACCGGTTCTGCGCGGCCGCGTGGCCGATCACCGCCGCCAGCATCAGGAGCCACGGCGACGGCAGCGGGAGGCCCGGGCCCCGGGCCATGGTGGGGCGGAGGAGCGAGAACCCGGCGCGGGCTGGCGAGGACTGGAGACTCCGCAGGGCTCGGGCGCCGGCGTGTGCGACGGTATCCAGGCGTCTGCCGCCCGCCGCTCCCTCCAGCTCTTATACTTCGCCGGACCTGCCGGGCTGGTTTGGCCACCGACTCACCCGCTGGTATTTGGATGATAGATACCCCGCCCGCCCCTTCCAGGGTACTCGTCCCCTTCTCACTAAAGGCTCAGCCAGCCCTGCGCCGCCCGCGATAGGATCAGGGAGGCGGAGGCTGTCCCGTCTCCTCTGGACCGAAAGCCTGGGAAAGGAAAACCGATACTCGGCTGAGCGCGGCGGGGCGGAGTACCGCCCCCGGCCCGCGCGGCCCCACCCGAGAAGGGACCCGCCCTAGGCGCGGCCTCCAGCCAAGAACCTTGGGCGTCCAGGCCGCTCTCCCCGGCTGGAGCTCTCAGAAATTGTATTGCGAAGGATGGCATGGGACTGTCAGGTTTTGTTCCAGCCCTTGTCCCTCCTTTAAGTTCTTTCACGTCCTCGCTTCTTTTCTCAGTCCCTTGCTTACGTGCTAAGTCGCTTCAGTCGCGTCCTACTCTTTGCAACTCTGTAGACTAGAGCCCACCAGGCTCCTCTGTCCATGGGATTCTCCAGGCAAGAATACTGGAGTGGGTTGCCATGCCCTCCTCCATGGGTTCTTCCCCACCGAAGGACTGAGCCCCCTTAAGTCTTACAGTTCCCTTAGTAGCATGGATTTATATAGTTTGCAACCCACTTCAGTGTTCTTGCCTGGAGAATCCCAGGGATTGGGGAGCCTGGTGCGCTGCCGTCTATGGGGTCGCACAGAGCTGGACACGACTGAAGTGACTTAGCAGCAGCATATAGTTTACAGTACACAAACATTATCTCATCCTCACGTCAGGTCCTGACAGGTATTCACTGTCTATCAGACCCATTCCATAGGTGGTGTAGGTGAGGCTTAGAGAATTTAAAGTCATCGGGCCAACAGTTTCCTCAGATTCCTTGGAGATGCCTTTGCAACTCTGCCTGGCTGTTCTGAGACCTTAAATAAGTGCTTATGGAAATAGTGGTGCCGAATCTGAAGGAAACTTTACAAACAGGTCTGTTACCATGTCACAGTTAAAACCCAAGTGCTCTGGCGGCCAGGATATTAGAAGTTCTGTTAAACACTTTCCCCCCTCTCCTTCAAACACTGCAAACTGGGAATATTCATGCACGTGGTCAATATAGAGAGATGAAAAGGAACACATTCTTTCAAAGAACCAGCAAGACCATAAGGAGTTCCTTGTATAATTTGATTCTAAAAGAACAAATCATTGCTTTTCTTTCACTATGCCCCATGTAAGTAGCTGAACCACTGCAAATAATGAATGGAGCTTGTGAGAAACTACTTGTCTGCTTCTGTGTGGCTACTGGGATGGGATGCAAGTGTTGCCATCTCTTTTTGGAATCATTGAGAAAGTTCAGGATTTCAAATCTGTGGTAAAATTAACAATGATTAGCAAGCTATAATTATTCCCGGCTCCTCCAGTCAGAGCACATTTTATATGCTCAGCATTTAAAGAACACCAGCAGTGGTTCAGGGTGTTGTTTAACACATGAAAGCCAGTCAGGTTTCTACCCCATTAATTTTCTAGCAATTCCTGAGGCGGGTAGGTGGATCTATATTATTCTGCCTTTACAGGCAGAGAAAGCAGAAACATGTGGGGGTCAGTTTCTTACCCACAAGAAACTGGCATTGTGCTCTCTACTCCCACTGTCTCTGTTTAGGTTCTTGAACCCGGAGCCTCCTCAGTTTTCCCGTCCCCAACACCCAGTCCACCCTGAACAAGAGAAGGCTTCCTACATCACAGATCTGTGCCCATCTTCTCTCTGCTGAGAATCTTTCATGTACAGAGTGGGAGGTGCCCTTGGCTCTTAGGATGAAATTCATACTTCTTAAGTTAGTGCACAAAATCATACGTGATTTTGGCCATATTTCTCAAGTTATGTAATTTCTCTGTGCTTTAGTTTCCTATCCTCGTCTGTAATAAAACTAGATAATAAAGGTATCTACCTGACAAGATAGGTGTGAGAATTAATGTTCAGTTCAGTTCAGTCGCTCAGTCGTGTCCAACTCTTTGCGACCCCATGAATCACTGTTTCCACTGTTTCTCCATCTATTTCCCATGGAGTGATGGGACCGGATGCCATGATCTTTGTTTTGTGAATCTAAATACTTTCTATCAAGTAACACTTTTAGAGTTGAACACACTTTACTATACACCTGAAACTAACACAGCATTGTACATCAAACATACTCCAATAAAACTTTTTTAAAAATTCAGTCCTGAGTGAACTCCGGGAGTTGGTGATGGACAGGGAGGCCTGGCGTGCTGAGATTCATGGTGTTGCAAAAAGTTGGACACGACTGAGCAAATGAACTGAACTGAACTGATAATGATATCGGTCAAGTTACTTCTGATGCAAATGCAGCAGAATAATGGGGTGACTGCTGCTGCTGCTGCTGCAAGTCGTCGCTTTAGTCGTATCCGACTCTGTGTGACCCCATAGACAGCAGCCCATCAGGCTCCTCCTTCCATGGGATTTTCCAGGCAAGAGTACTGGAGTGGGTTGCCATTGCCTTCTCCGGAATATTGGGGCTAATGTTCCCAAATATTTACTTCAATGGATTTCTGTGAAGATCAAGTGAGAAAGTATACAAAACTCCTAAGTGTCTGGCACATAGTAGAAATTCAATAAATGTTAGCTCCATCCTTCTCATTATAATTTAGGGTTCTTAACATAAATTCTGGCCAAAATTCTGAGAACAGATCTGAAATCACTTGAGGTTCTGCCCAACAATGTCTCACTGCTGAATTTCAAAAGCATTCTGCCAAAGGAATTCTCATTTTAAAATTCCTCCTTCACTTGTTATTAAACATTTTTGAGCACAAAGAAAGGACCAGGAGCTACATAGATGTTCCTGTTTCCTAAAAAAAAAAAAAATTCAGAAGAAAGCTTTTGTTTTTGTCTTTCATTCAAGGGGAGGAAAGGAATTGGATTTTTTTAATCTGTTTGCCTTCTAAAGTATAATTTTTAATTGAGAAATTTGAAGTAAATGACAATAAGATACAAAATTACTCAAATAATAGTTCCAAAAGAGCATTTTTTTTAAACTGTTATGAATTCCTAGTTGTATAAACAGATTTCTAGACCAATTATTATTGCCTAAACTTAAACTACTAAGATGTTTAGATTCTGATCTGTAGATTGGGAAATAAGTAATTTTTTTTTTTCAAAATCTCCTTCTGAGATCATCTTTCCTTTTGTTGACTAAGTGAACATCAATATTTTTTTCCCCATAAATATTCAACTTAGTGGCTTCACTACCTTAACCACAGTAGCTGTAATGTCGGGAAATTAATTTAACCCTTTGGGATACTTTCGTATTCCTTTATATAAAAGAATATGCCAGATTAGATGAACTTCCATGTTTCTCCTGCGTTTGGAATGCTGTGAATCCATGTAGACCGTATCTGTGTGTGGAAAGAAGTGGTCTGAGTTGGTAACTGACTTAGATTAAAAAGGACGTGGGCTAAAGTGCTCTGTCTTCTCTAATTCTGGCTGTCAGAGTGGTTGCCTAACTCATTCTGATTTAAGGGCCTGCTGTGCGTCCAGCATTTGCCAGACTCTAGGAATCCATAACCAGCAATATCCGCCCTCATGGGCTTTGATGTTTAGTCGACAGAGGCAGATATAAAACTAATGTATAACCTATAGTACGTATAGGATTTAGTTTGAATAGAGAGAGAGACAGAATAATAGCTGTAGTATCATTAGCAAATAACTGAAATTGGACTTTCTGCATGTCAAGAAATGTTTCTGTTAGCCAATTTCCTCTTTCCAGAGCTATTAATAATGTTTTCGGGGCAGACCCGAGACCAGTGATCAGAGGGTGGGTATATTTGAGATTTCTGCTCAGTATGCTGTTGTGCAACGGGTCACGCTCAGTTTCTAACAAACATCAACTGGAAACCAACTTCATTAACCACTGAGTAATTACTAACACTCTCATGAATAATGGTCAAGGTAATTTTAGAAACAGCCATTTAGCTGACACATCAAAGGTGACCAAACATGTCTCACAAAGTAATGACTCTGACCAGTGAAAAATTAAACCACATCCTCTCATCAATTGGTTTCAGATCAGTTAATGGACTCTCCTACAGAAAAGGTTTTATTTTTACTTTTCTGGCTTCATTTATATGACCTTGATTGGGACAGAGGAGAGGATTTCAGATAGAATATTGGCAGTGATGCTGTCAGTGGTTCTCAAACCTGTTATTCTAGTGACCTTGTGGAAGCTCACTGTGATCCCCCATACTAAATATCACCTTCACCTGACAAGAACTTAGGTGAGATGTCTGTGACTTTGGAAGTATCTTTTCTTTGCTTGTTTCAACTCTTTAGGAAATAAGCATGTTCTCACCTGATAAATAGTCTTGAGATACTGGAATCTGGCAGAAAAGAAGGATGATGAGAAAAAAAAACGAATGACAGAGACTAAGACAAATAAGAGATAGGAGGTCAACAGACAAGGTCAAGGGGTAAAAGGTTGGAGCAGGTAGTAGCACTGCTATTGTGGACTCTATTTGTAAAACAAAGGAAAGCTCCTGATACAAATTTCAGTTATAAAGTCTTCAACTATATTCAGTTCAGTTCAGTTGCTCAGTCGTGTCCGACTCTTTGCGACCCCATGAATCGCAGCACACCAGGCCTCCCTGTCCATCACCATCTCCCGGAGTTCACTCAGACTCACATCCATCGAGTCCGTGATGCCATTCAGCCATCTCATCCTCGGTTGTCCCCTTCTCCTCCTGCCCCCAGTCCCTCCAGCATCAGAGTCTTTTCCAATGAGTCAACTCTTTGCATGAGGTGGCCAAAATACTGGAGTTTCAGCTTTAGCATCATTCCTTCCAAAGAAATCCCAGGGTTGATCTCCTTTAGAATGGACTGGTTGGATCTCCTTGCAGTCCAAGGGACTCTCAAGAGTCTTCTCCAACACCACAGTTCAAAAGCATCAATTCTTCGGTGCTCAGCCTTCTTCACAGTCCAACTCTCACATCCATACATGACCACAGGAAAAACCATAGCCTTGACTAGATGGACCTTAGTCGCAAAGTAATGTCTCTGCTTTTTAACATGCTGTCTAGGTTGGTCATAACTTTTCTTCCAAGGAGTAAGCGTCTTTTAATTTCATGGCTGCAATCACCATCTGCAGTGATTTTGGAGCCCCTCCCCCCCCCAAAAAAAAAATTTCTGACACTGTTTCCACTGTTTCTCCATCTATTTCCCATGAAGTGATGGGACTGGATGCCATGATCTTCATTTTCTGAATGTTGAGCTTTAAGCCAAATTTTTCACCTTATCTAGGTTGGTCATAACTTTTCTTCCAAGGAGTAAGCGTCTTCTAATTTCATGGCTAAATAAACCACCTAGGACAGTGTGTGTTCTAACAGTATCTAAACTTGGTAAGCATAGATAGGTGTAAGCTATTGTAATGGTCACCTCCATCACCATCTTTATCTTGCTTCATCTTGCCTCTCCAGGCTTCATTATATTTTCAAACCTTTGTGAAGTCATCTACCTGGACTCTCCACTCCTTCACCTATTTTGTGGATTTTTTTTTTTACACTCAGCTCTTGGGTCACCTCCAGGAAGCCTTCCCTGATTGATCCTTTTGCTGCAGTCAGGATGATGCCCCTTCTCTGTGCTTTCGTAATTCCTCTAACACCAGANCAAACCTTTGTGAAGTCATCTACCTGGACTCTCCACTCCTTCACCTATTTTGTGGATTTTTTTTTTTACACTCAGCTCTTGGGTCACCTCCAGGAAGCCTTCCCTGATTGATCCTTTTGCTGCAGTCAGGATGATGCCCCTTCTCTGTGCTTTCATAATTCCTCTAACACCAGAATGACAACACCAACTTTTCTGGGCTTCGTGATCCCCCCACTAAAATGGAGATAATAGCAATTCTCTACTTCATAAATCATCCTGAGGATCCAGTGTAAATAGATGAGATGGTAGATGCCAAAGCTTTATAAGCTGTAAGACACTATAAAAGTAGTAGGCTGCCTTTTTAGTATTTAAATATCTATCTTCTCACACTTCCAACTACTGACTAGGTAGCCACAATCCCCTGTAACTGAAAGCCACCTGCTTGATATTCCAGTGGGTCCCAGATCAGCAAAAGGAAAGCTGAAGGGAAAAGGGCCTCAGAGCTGAGGAATGTATACAATGGTGTCTACTTAGCTAGGCCAGCCCCAATACCTGGGCCTTATTTGAGCTAGTGCTTTGTCTCCAAACCTCTGGCTTTTCCAGCCATGTTACGTGTTGGAAAGAAGGGGATAAACGGGAGTCCATCCTCAGTAACTTCTATGGAAGACGGGGAGAAGCAAAGATGACTTGCCCCCTGTCCTATTCCCCACCCCCCACACACACTTAAAGTCTGTGGTTCTGGCAGATCTTTCCTAACAAGCACACAAACACCAAGATGGGTTTATTAAGAGAAGCCCCAGCTCTGATAGCCACTTCATTCTTTGTTTCCCACCTAGGTCTGCAAAATACCATGTGTTAGCTTTAGCTCTGTTTTTTTCTTTTTTAACTTTTAAATATTTAACAAAAGAGTTCTATGAATTCAGGATTCACAAGAGTATATCAGCCAGGAACCACATCTGAGCACTGTAGCCCCAGCGGCAGCATATGTTAGGTATTCAGTAATATATTTATTGGCTTAATTAATGTTGAGCTGTGCCCAGAGTATTGTAGTGTCAACATATACTCCTAGGAATGTTCCTGTTGACCATTTCAGTATTTGCCTTCTGGGCCAATTCTCATCACCTACCCCAGCCACAAACCTCTATCCTCACCATAAGCTACCTTCCTAGCACCTCATTTCAAGGAAGACCAGGTAATGATACCTGAGTGTTATTTTTGCTCTTATCCCAGGCTTTTAATACACTTCCCTGGTGGTTCAGACAGCAAGAAGTCTACTTGCAGTGCGGGAGACCCGGGTTCCATCCCTGGGTTAGGAAGATCCCCTGAAGAAGGAAATGGCAACCCACTCCAGTATTCTTGTCTGGAAAACCCCATGGATGGAGGAGCGTGGCAGGCCCCAGTCCCTGGGGTCACAAAGAGTCGGACACAACTGAGCAGCTTCACTTCCAGACATTTGATAACTGTAGGAAGGAAGGTTGTAGTCTGATGAGGGTTAGAATAGACAAGGATTCTGGAGGCAATCCGTGTAGTATGGTTGAAAGAAAATGAGCTTTGGCTCTATAAGTCTTTGCCTCCGATTCTGGTTTTATATCACTTACTGTCTGTGTATTATTACTTCACCTCCCTGAGTCTCGATTTCCTTAGTTATAAAATGGGGATAATAATGCCTACATTTCCCCAACATCTGGGAAAAGGATGATTTCCCATCTTATTGAGAACATGATTTTCCCCTCCACTGAACTTCATACTTCATCTATTCTTGTACTCTCTTTTCTAATCTGTTGTTGATGTTCTGGTTTTCCTTGGTATTAGACCAATACCAACACATCAGTTTTATATTCAAGGTGATTCACAAAAACAAAACACAAAAATAAAAGTGTTTATTAATAAATACTTATCATCCATAATTATTTTAATGTTTCAAGATAAAGAATATAAAAAAACTCAACAGAGTGTTTGGCATATTCTAGGTGGAATTAATCTTAGCTATTATTATCAGCCCTCTCAGGAATGTGAGGATGCTTTAAGATCATAAAAGCACAAAGCTGGTAATTGTGTGGATTGCTGACAGGACCATCCATGGAGCTGGGTGTTAGGGAGGGGAGCTGCCGGAGAACTCTTTATCATTCCCCCGCCCCCACCGGATGCAGGAATACGGAAAGTATCTAAAGAGGATCTAGAGTGTGTTAGCATTTCTACTCCCATTTTCTGTTGGAATACCTACAACACCCTAGGGGAAGGTAGAGAAGATATTATTATCCCCATTTTGCTGATGTGGAAATAGAGACCTGTGGAGGGGAAGAGGGCTTGTTCATAGTCACATGCATATAGGTAGAGAGGCCAGGTCTAGAATCCAGGTCTCCTGACTACAGATGCACATGTCAATTAATTAAGATGGAAGGGAATTGAAAGCATGAAGGGGTTAGAATCTCATCTCATGTTCCTTGGGTTGTTTTTTATTGTTTTTCTTTCCCTTAATTATACACTTTTTAGAAAGTTCTGGTTTTGTGAAGAGCACAAAATAGCTATTAAAATTGTACAGAGCGCACCAGTGAGCTCACACCTGGAAACGCTAGGGCTTAGGCCGCTAATCACTCGTTCCCCCCACGCTGGAGTGAAAGTGGTCCCTGCTGTTTCTGCTTTGCTGAAAAAGCAGGCTCCGTTTGAATTCTGGGCTTCCAGGCTCCGAGCAGGTGCTTCACCTTGTTCCTTCCTTATAGAAAAGGGATAACGGTTACGTCTTAGAGACGTGAGGATTCAGTGGTGTAATGTCTGTGGAGCTGCCTAGCGCCCTGTTGGGAAGAGCCCTCACTCATTTCTGGCCTGACCAGCGTCAGCTTTAGGCTCCATAAGGAGCAGCCATTGAAATGGACAGTGCCTGAAGGCTGGTCAGCGTTCCTCTTCTTCCTCAGAGGGAGCCTGGAGTCCAGGAGGAATCAAGTGGTCCTGCCAGCCAGAATGCAGAAACTACAGAGAGAAGGTGGCTGTGATGATCACTGGGTAGAAAGAGGACAGAGGCTCCAAGAAACGAACCATAGAAAGAATGGGAAGTCATCCCAGGGGCTGGGGACAAGGTGCAGAGAATCAACTAGACAAGAGGTACAGGGCTCTTATCTTCAATGCTTCATTTCTTTAAAAATGCAACTCAAGTATTGCAGACTATTAGAATTCAAAAGAGCCAGGCAATGAGAACTCTGTATTTTCTTTTTGCTATTGTGAAAATGTTTATGATAAAAAATTTTAACTCTAGTTAATCCTTCAAATTAAGTTTTGGAGGAAATATTTGGAGTCAAGTTTTCTGTTTTTGCTTCTACTTGGTTTCCCCTCCCCCCATTTCCATAGTTTTTCTTAATATGAACTGGCACTTATTTATCACCAACATTGTGTCAGGCACTTTAATGCTTTTATTTATTTATGCTTTTATTTATTATTTATAAATAAATTCCATATAATCCCTGCAACAATTCTATGAACTATTCTTGTCCCCATTCATCAGATCAGGAAGCTGAGGCTTAAGGTCACTCTGCGAGAAATCAGCAGGGGAGGGGTTTGAACATGATCTGCACTTTTCCGTGGCACAGTCTGTTCTCTTTCTGAAGTCTTGAACGAGAGAGTAGTTTGAAGATGTCAGGCTAGCGAACTGAGTGTGTTTTGGGACCCAGCTGCCTAGGGAATGGAATCTGATTTCTCACTTTTCTGGCAAGACAACATATTTCTCTGTTTGCGTGTGCTCATCTGGGTGGGGCTTCACTCCTCTTAAAAGAGAGGTTGGCTATGCCGTCTGTGGTTCTGCTTGTTTTTTGGCTGCATTCTCACCCGAAAACTGTGTCATGGTCGTTTCCGTATCTGCTACTCACCACCTTCTTTTCATGATCTTGTCATGATTCCCATGCCACAAATTGCAGACCCTAAATGGCTCCCATCTCATTCAGGTCTCTTCTTCTAGAGGTAGCTGACTTCTTCCCCCAGGGCTTTAGCACTGGAGAAAAGCCACCTAATAACTTTGTTTTTTTATTGGAATGCGATTGCTTTACAGTGTTGTTTCAGCTTCTGCTGTACAGTGAAGTGAATCAGCTGTGTGTATACATATACCCCCTTCCTCTTGAATCTCCCTCCTACCCCTCCCAGCCCCCATCCATCCCGCCTATCTAGATCTTCACAGGGCACTGAGCTGAGGCTCCTGTGCTTGATAGCAGGTTCCCACTAGCTGTTTCACACGTGGTATGTATACATGTCAATCACAGATTCCCAATTCATCCCTCCCTCCCCTTCCCACCCAGTGTCCACATGTTGATTCTCTATGTCTTCATCTGTGTTCCTGCCTTGGAAAAAGGTTCATCTCTACTATTTTCCTAGATTCCACACATATGTATCAATATATTTGTTTTTCTCCTTCTGACTTCACTCTGTGTGACAGACTGGATTCATCCACATCTCTGCAAATGACCCTATTTTGTTCCTTTTAGTGGCTGAGTAATAGTCCCTTGTATATGTATATCACATCTTCTTTATCCATCATTTGTCCGTGGACATTTAGGTTGCTTCCATCTCCTGGCTATTGTGAATAGTGCTGCTGTGAACATAGGGTGCATATGTCCTTTTGAATTATCGTTTTCTCAAGTCATGTGCCGGAGAAGGCAATGGCACCCCACTCCAGTACTCTTGCCTGGAAAATCCCATGGGCAAAGGAGCCTGGTGGGCTGCAGTCCATGGGGTCGCGAAGAGTTAGACATGACTGAGCAACTTCACTTTCACTTTTCACTTTCATGCATTGGAGAAGGAAATGGCAACCCACTCCAGTGTTCTTGCCTGGAGAATCCCAGGGACGGGGGAGCCTGGTGGGCTGCCGTCTATGGGGTCGCACAGAGTCAACATGACTGACGCGACTTAGCAGGAGCAGCAAAGTATGTGCCCAGTAGTAAAATTGCTGGGTCATATGGTTGTTCTATGTTTAGTAACTGTGCAGTTAATCTCACTGGCTTTTGAGTGCATCAGTTTCCGGTGAGACTTGGCAACAAATGAGGAGAGATTGGGTAATGTTGTCACAACATTGCCCAGGCAGCCAAGTTTCCCAGACCCCACGTTTATGAATCACGGTGTTGGCGTTTCCTTTCCTTGAGCTGGCCAGGTGATGTGTGATTCCTCATAGAGGGGAATGCAGGTGTATGCTGTTTCTTAGCATTTCTAGCTGTTCTGGAGTTGGGGGCAGGTGGTGCGAGCTCTCACCCCCACACTAACCTGCTTTTCTGGGCAAGCCTGGTCCAAGTGATGCTTCTTAGAATAATTGAAAAGGATTTCAGAGGTCATTTATCCCAGTCTCCCACCCAAAGAGAGAAATCTCTTCTCCAAATCCCAAACAGGTGTTTAAGCATTACCTGGGCTGGTGAATCATCCATTCTCCCCCACAAGACAACTCATTCCAGCCCTGAGAATCTTTATGAGAAAGTTCCTCATCATATTTAGGAAAATTCTATGCCTCTGTAATTTTCACAGACTGATCCAAATTTCCATTCTCAGAGCACTACAAGTAAATGATTTCCATCCTCCACTTCATGGTTCCTCAGGTATGTATTTGAAGTCAGCTCTTCTATCCCCCAGTTCTCCTCCTGTCTCTTTCTGCCTCTTCCCTGGCCTTTGTGTAGGAGAGACACCCCTCCTCCCTCATCCTTGCCTCTGTGCCAGCCTCACCCCCTGGGATGTGATGTTTCCATCAGTGGTCCAGTTCAGCAAATGATGTCATGTACCTGGGTTGCTGCCAGCAGAGGATCCCTGGGAAGCTGTGCAGAGGGCTTGTTCCTGTTGGCTAACCTCTCTACTTTGATTAGGAAGGTGGGTGTAATTCAAACTGTCCCATACTCAGCTACCAATTTCCTCTTTTTTAGGAACACATGATTGCTGGGCAGTGTTTAAAATATCGGCAATTTATTGAGAGGCTGTCACGGTCAGCTTCTCAACATCCGTTCTCTATCCTTGCAACATCTAAATGAGATACGTTCTGTTATTCTTACTTATGAAAACTCAGGCAAAAGGACACTTTCCCAAGAATATATCAACAGTAAACGGCAAAGCTGAATTCACATTCTTTTGGCTCTGAGATTATGGTCTTTGTTTTACACCAAGCTGCTATAGAGCATGTGAATTTTCCAAACCCACAGGTTTTCAACTCCACCACACTTAATGTACAAATTCAAACTACATCTGAACCTCTTGTTCTTCTACAGCTGCCAAATGAAGGCATCAAAATCATCTCTCAGGGACCCCCCACCCCTTTGCATTCCAATGCAGGGGTTGTGAGTTCGACCCCTGATTTGGGAGCTAAGATCCCACATGCCTCAGGGCCAAAAAACCGAAATGTGAAACAGAAGCAATGTTATAACAAATTCAATAAAGAATGTCCACATTTTAAAAAATACTTAAAGTTGTCCCTCAACTGAACCCAAGTAATGATATGGCTTAGATTTTATCCAACAGTGGACAATTTTGCGCTCTGACATCTTGGCTGAATTCACCCTTAGAGAAAGACAGATAAGACATTATCAGTACTGTGCAGGTGAAGAAAGTCCAGCCTAGAGCATGTTGGTGGCCAAAGCTAGAGAGCAGGACAGAACCTTCCACTCTGCTTAGCCGTGGATGCTCTTCTCGGCTCTTGAGCTGTCCTTTCTCAGCTTCAGGTACCCAGTCTTCTGTTGTCTGTACTTCTGCTCCTCCCTGCCTATTTGTCTTTTTATAAAATTTTAATTGAAATATAGTTGACATGCAATATTATGTTAGGTTCAACTCTATTACATAATGCTTTTAGATTTGCATACATAATGATTTTACGTTTGCATACATAATGAAATGATCACCATGAGTAGTAATCTGTCCCCATATAAAGTTATTATAGTATTATTTCTTATGCCATATGTTATATCCCCATGACTTAATATATAACTGAAGGTTTGTGCCACTTAATCCCGTGTATCTGTTTGATTCACCCGCCTCTCTCCCCCACTTCTGGCAACGACTTGCTTATTCTCTGATTCTATGAGTCCATTTTCACTGGGTTTTCTGTTTTATTTTTTTGTAATTGTTTTTGGCTGTGCAGATGAGATCTTAGTTTCTGGACCAGGGATTGAACTTTGCGCTGGGCACATAGACTCTTAACTATTGGACTGCCAGGGAAGTCCCTGTTTTTTTTAAGATCTTTTTAGATTCCACATGAATGAGGTTATGCAGTTTTGTCATTCTCTGTGTGACTTGTTTCATTTAGTATAACACCCATCAGGTCCATCTATGTTGTTAAAAATGGCAAGATTTCATTCTTTTTACGACTGAGTAATATTCCATTGTGTATATACCTAATATGTATATAAAACATATGTTCTTTATCCATTCACTAAGTGTCCATGTTCACATCCATGGACACTTAGGTTGCCTCTATATCTTGGCTATTGTAAATAATGCAATAAACATTGGAAAACATGTCTTTTTAATAGTGTTTTTGTTTTCTTTGGGTAAATACCCAGAAGTAAAACTATTGGATTATGTGGTAGTTCTATTTTTAATTTTTTGGGGTGGCTCCATTTGGCTTTCCATAGTGGCTGTACCAATTTAAAATCCTACTAACAGTGCACAGCATCTCTTTCCTTCACATTCTTGCCAATAATTGTCATCTTTTTGACAGTATCCGTTCTGACTGATGTGAAGTGATAGCTCATTGTGATTTTGACTTGAATTTCCCTGGCGTTGGTGATGTGTAGCATCTTTCCATGTATCAGTTGGCCATTTGTATATCTTCTTTGTAAAAATGTCTATTCAGATCCTCTGCCCGTTTTTTCACTTTTTTTTATGTTGACTTTCTTTGTATATTTTAGGTATTAACCCCTTATCAGGGGATGTATCATTTGCAAATGTCTGTCCCAGGAGCTGAGTATGCTCTCAGCAGTTGTGAGTCACTAGACTCACACCAGGGACGGAAGTAGAGGCGAGGAGGAGTGGGACAAGGGAAAAGTTCAGACGCTGAAGGAGAAAGTACAGGCAGGACAGAGGAGATCTCATTGTTTTCCAGTGTGGGGATGTACGGGTCCAAGACAAAGGGCCAGAAAGCCCTCATTGTTCCTCTGGCCTAAGTAAGATGCAAGAAATTGGACTCATTTCTTTGGATTCATGTGGGAAGTCCTGGCTCTGTCTGCTAAACTTCAGCCATAACCTTTCAAATCATGACTGATGGGAAAATGAGGTCTGCCCTCAACAGCTTCTCCAAGAACACGGAGTCTGCTGATTAGAAGGCAACTGGGAGCCAACAGAACCAACCTGCTCGGGACCCGGCACCTCCTCTTCCCACCCACATGCTGGTTTCCTGTACATCCATTCAGCCAGTCAGTCACCCATCATTAATTCATTCCAAACCCTTTGAGTGCCCACCATGTGCCATCCCTGTACCAGGCTGGGAGGATAAAAGACAAATAGCAGCTAACCCCTGACTCTCAGGAGCTCATAGTCCACACAGTTATGGCTGCCAAGCAGGGGCTCAATGTAAATATATTGAATAAATATCATGGAAACATGAATAATTACAGTAAAGGATTATAAAGCACAGTTCCTGTCCTTCCCACTTACATGGATTATGCACCTAGAATTGCTGAATACATCAGTAGAAAAACCTAACTTTCTCTTAAGTTTGTATGCTTTTCCCTCCCTCCCTCCCTCCCTCTCTCTCTCTCTCTCTCTCTCTCTCTCTCTCTGACTGTGCTGAATAGCTTGTGGGATCTTAGTTCCCAGATCAGAGATCAACCCAGACCTGCAGTAGTGGAAATGCCAAATCCAAACCTAACCACTGTAACACCAGGGAATTCCCACTTTTCTCATTTTGCTTTTCCCTCCCTCCCTCCCTCCCTCTCTCTCTCTCTCTCTCTCTCTCTCTCTCTCTGACTGTGCTGAATAGCTTGTGGGATCTTAGTTCCCAGATCAGAGATCAACCCAGACCTGCAGTAGTGGAAATGCCAAATCCAAACCTAACCACTGTAACACCAGGGAATTCCCACTTTTCTCATTTTTGTCAGTGATGAGCATGTAATGCTTTGAGGGTAAGGAGAAAAACATAATCTAATAGACAAGATTTGCATTAAAAAGGCACCTGAAATAAATAACATTTGGTCATAAAGACAACCTAAAGAGATAACAGTTGGGGCACAAAAACGACAACCCGAATTAAGAACATCAAAGGATGTTAAAGTTGGAAATGAGTTTCCAAGACAGCCAGTCCAGTAGTTCTAATCTATTTTGAATTGTGGAGTCCCATGTCTCAGAAAAGTGGTGCGTTTTTTCCTCAAAGAAATACAGCTGTGCACAAAGGCAGAAACGCTAAACTGTGTAGTTTCCAGTGGGGGCCACAGAGTCCCTGAGTTTACTCATCTCAGGGACTCTCTCACTCCCAGTTTAGAATTTCTGTCGAGTTCGGTGCCCTCACCTCGTTTACCAGACACAGTGGAATGACTTCTTAAAGCTCACAGTGCCAGTTAGTGAAAACATCAGGCAGTCTGATTTTGAGAAATAACTTAAAAACCAGCTGCCTGGGTTCAAATACCGACTTCACCATGTAGAAAGGGAATGTTGCCTGCCATTCCAGTAAACAATGAATGTTTGTCCCTACACGCTACTCCCCATCAAGCCACCAGCTATTGCAGCCACCCTCCCACACACACCCACAGTGCACCCCGAAGGGAATTCTAGTGCCAGTTAGTGAAAACATCAGGCAGTCTGATTTTGAGAAATAACTTAAAAACCAGCTGCCTGGGTTCAAATACCGACTTCACCATGTAGAAAGGGAATGTTGCCTGCCATTCCAGTAAACAATGAATGTTTGTCCCTACACGCTACTCCCCATCAAGCCACCAGCTATTGCAGCCACCCTCCCACACACACCCACAGTGCACCCCAAGGGGAATTCAGGATGGAGAAAAACAGGAAGCAGTCTGTGCCGTGGGTACTGGCCCTAGATAGTTAAGATGCATACATTGTATCTATGAAATTATTTCAACGAGCCCTGATTCTTACTGTACGTCTTCCCATATGCAGAAAAGCACTGAAATCATTCACTTGAGGTTCTGTTTTGTGTGTGTGTGGTTAATCTTTTGATGTTCAACTACATGTTTTTTTGGGTTTCCTTTATTGTTTTTCTTTCCCAGCAAAAATTCCTATATATCCTGACTCTTCCCTTACCTTTTTGGAACAGTTCCTCAGAGCTATCTGAGAGGCTGTCTGCCAGGCTATAGTCTTTCCTTAAGATCCCCAAATAAAACTTAATGCTTAACTTAATAAAACTTAATGCTCAGCTTTTAGGTTGAGCATTTTTTTTGGCTACTTGACTTAAGTAAAGTAAACCACTTTACTTCTTTATGCCTTTGTTTTCTCATCTGTAAAATGGGGATAATAGCAACCTACTTCATAAGATTATTGTGAGGACCAAGAGTTCATGTAAGTTAAAATTTTGAGCTGAGGTGAGCAAACTGTTTATATAAAAGGCTAGATTTTAAGTATTTTAGGCTTTGTGGGCTGAGGAGCAAAATTCAAGGCTATTTCGGAGACATCTATAGAATTATTTGGGCCCCCCTGGTGGCTCAGACAGTAAAGAATCTGCCTGCAATGCAGGAGATGCAGGAGACACGGGTTCAATTCCTGGATCAGAAAGATCCTCTGGAGGAGGGCACAGCAGCCCATTCCAGTGCTCTTGCTTGGAGAATTCCATGGACAGAGGAGCCTGGCAGATTATAGTCTGTGGGGTGGCAAAGACACGACTGTGCAACTAACATGATAATATAGAATTATTTAAAAATGTAAAATACATTCTTAGCTCAGGTACCATACAAAAACAAATACCCACACAAAAACAGGATTTGGGTCACAGATTTATAGTTTGCCAACCCTTAGCTTAGAGCAGCACCTGGTACACAGTAAGTACTCAATAAGTACTAGCTTCTACTCTTCAGCCTGATCCCACTCAGGGCTCTTTCAGCTGCCAGGGTGTCCTCTATGGAGCATAAATGACAATGGGAAACAAGGGGCTGGGCGACCAACTCGGCCGAGACGTGTCTCACAAATGAGCTCAGGTTTCCAGGTGTGTAGAGCCTCCTGCTCCCCCCGGTGCGGGAGACCCCATTGAGACCTCATCCATGTCCAGCTTAAGTAGGCAAAATGGCCAACATGCTATGATTACTCTCAGGGAAGCCTCGACTCAGATGCCACCATCACAAGGCAGAGAAAGGTAAGAGGGGCTGGAATGGGGACCACAGGCCTTGGTTTCTGGGCATTTCTGCCAGGTCAGCCACCTTCTTCCCACACCTACCCTACGGTAGAGCAGCCTTTCCTGGGGAAGCTCCAGACACAAAGTCAACCACGGTTGGTGAGTTAGAATGGACCCCATCATCTACTCCTAGTTGCTTCATTTTACCAATAGGAAAACTATGGCCCAGGTTGGGGAAGTGACTTGCCCAAGATCAGACAGCTACAATGGGATGAGAAAACTTTAGCCTTGCCTTCCGGGTCAGTGCTTTTCCCCTGCCTGCTTTAGTGCTGGTTTCCATCTTTGGCGCATAATGGAAACTACCAGAGCAGTTGTCGAGTCCAGTCTTTTGGTGCTCATCAGAGTGCAGCTGAAGCCAACATGGATCCAGCCCTTTGCATACAGTATTCTCTTGTTTATAAACATTTCTGGTCTCCTTCTATGGGCCAGGCTCTCTATTGGATGCAAAAGATGAAAAAAGAGCCAGTTTCTGCTTCCGAGGACCTCAGCTCACAGTTCAGTGTGATTATTGTTACTCAGTAGATGGTTTGTGCATTTGTTCATTCATTCAACAAACATTATTAAATATACATGTTGTATCAGGCACTGCAACAGATGCTGGGAATACAGAATGAATAAAGGCTCTGCCTGCATGGGAATTATAACCTAGTATAGGAGATAAACAACAGTAATGTGCCGGTGGGCTTCCCTGGTAAAGAATCTAACTTCAGTGCAGGAGACCTGGGTTCAGTTCCTGGGTTGGGAAGTTCCCCTGGAGAAGGGATAGGCTACCCACTCCAGTATTCTTGCCTGGAGAAAAATCCCCACGGACAGAGGGGCCTGGTGGGCTACAGTCCTTGGGGTCACAAAGAGTCAGACACCACTGAGCGACTAAGCACAGCACAGCAGTGTGCTGGTAGATGTGTAGCAACAGGTTCTCCAGAAAAAGAGGACCATAATGTGCAGCATTTGCTTATTTTCTTGTTGAAAATGCTCTCCTCATGACTAATTTCAAGCTACCAACCTGGCTTGATAGAACACTGATTGAGAAAGGCGCACGCTATGGCTCTTGCAAGCTGGTGCAAGCCGGCTGCCGCACGGCACCACGTAGACACTGAACAGTAAGGGCCTGGAAAGGCAAGAAGCAGATGGAGGGGATGGAACGTGATGGAGGGCTGTCCCTTTTAGACAGGCTGTTCAGGGCAGCCTTTTCTGAGGGGGTGAGATTGGACTGGAGACCTCAGTGAAATGAGGAAGCCAGTTATCTGGTGAATTTTTAGGAAATGAGAACCCCAGGCAGAGGGAACAGCGTAAACAGCATGTGCAAAGGCTCTGAGTCAGGGCCATGTTTGGGCGGCTGGGGCAATGGTGAGACGTCTAGTGTGCAGGGAGCACTGGTTTTATGGGAGCTCATGGAAGGGATGCTTGAATCCAACAGATACATGGGACAGTAGTAGAAGGAGAGAGTTGGAGTCAGTCTTCTTGGAGAAAGTGACTTTGAAGGGAATCTTAAAATTAGGAGTAGGGACTTAGCTGGTGATCCAGTGGTTAAGACTCTGCACTTCCAATGCAGGGAGTGTGAGTTCGGTCCCTAATCAGGGAACTAAGATCCCACCACATGCCATGTGGTGTGGCCCAACATTTTTTTTTTTTAATTAGGAGTAATTGTTACCTGAAAGGTGGGGATTTGGGCAGAGGTACAAAGAGAAGGGAGTTGTGGGGTGAAATAATGGTGTAGGCCAAGGCACTGAGCTACTGAAGTGGGGAACGGAATAGGTTGACTGTGGGGTTCAGCGTACAGCCAAGGCTGCACAGGTGAGCGAGAGCCGCAGCGCAGAGGGCCTTGGGCTAATGACAGGTTTCCACTAGGGTAAAGATGCAGATGCACTCTTAGTCTGGAGAGATCACTAAGGCTGGCGACATTTATGAAGGATGCATTTGATGCAGAGACAGGAGTCGGCTCTGAAGGCTCCCAGTGCAGAATAAAGAGGATGAGGGCCTGATTTAGGACAGAGAGGAAGGGATGGATCTGAAACAGTAACCTCACGTCCCTTTCATGGTTTACGCTAATGACTTTGGAGCATGCCATCTTTCAACGTTTTCGCAGCAGCCCTGAGAGAGTGGGACACATGGGGCGGTGAGTTAAAGATGGTGGCCTGTCTTTGACACCCCTCCCCATTTCTTCCTTTGCATCTGGGCTGGCCTCATGTCCCACTTATAACCAGTGGACTGCAGCATCAGGGGCCCAGAGGGACTTCCAAGGCTAGGTGAGAAGCCACATTTCCCTTTCTGCCTTGATCTCTTGGCGTGCTTACTCTAGGGGAAGCCAGCTGTCATGGGAGAAGTCTGACTACCTTAAGATCAGTGTGCTGTGAAGTCCCAGCTAGCCGTGTGGAGAGGCCAAACAGCAAGAGAGTTCCCCACCCAGCCTCGGTGTCAGACAGGCGAATGAAAAAGCCACTGTGAATACTGAGCCTGTCCAAACTTAGGATGACTCCAACCCAGTTGCCATGTGACAGCAACTGCATGAGAGCATCAGCAGGAACCACCCAGTTGAACCAAGTCAGCCCCAAACCCTAAGAGGAAGAACTGCTGCTGTAAGCCATTATGTTTTGGCATGGTCTGCCATGCAACAGTGCATAATGAGACCATATGATATTATCCCCACCTGGATGGGGAACTGAGGCTCACAGAGATTAGGAGGACTGAACCAAAGTCACAAGACTAGTGAGTGGCAGAGCCAGAGCTAAACCCAGGTGTGCTGACCTTTAGAACTGCTGTTTGAACTCCTTCCTGCTGTGTCATTACCACCCCTCCCAAGCCCTGGGGCCAGAAAGGCCAGGGATGAAGGTGACCAGCCATCTGTGTCTTTTTGCCAGCTCAACCAGGAGGTCCACTCATGATGTTTATACAGCCTTGTTCTCTCGGGAGTAAGAGAAAAGTATCCCCCCAGAATCCCAAAG
The DNA here is from genome assembly GCA_006410675.1 of Oreotragus oreotragus. Taxonomy (NCBI): domain Eukaryota; kingdom Metazoa; phylum Chordata; class Mammalia; order Artiodactyla; family Bovidae; genus Oreotragus; species Oreotragus oreotragus. Next base: position 424,376 of record SJYX01011607.1, read on the forward strand.
CCCTAGGGTGTCTCTTCCTAGCATGTCCCCATGTTCTCTCCATTCAAGCCCTTCTCTTAACCAGGGGCTGCATGGGAATTAAGGAACTCATATTTGCTGAGCATTATCTGACTAAGCTTCTTTTACATAGTGCTTACTCATACAGTCTGTGCAGTAAGCCTATTAGATAGGAACAGCCACTATTCATGGGGACATGGAGGGGAAGGGCCTTGTCCAGATTTACATGGAGAGTGAGTTTCAGAGCCTGGATTCCAACCCAGGTTTGTCTCCTCTACAATAAGCACTCCATCCAGAGGAACATGGGACTAATGTTACAGGACAGCGTGAGTTGTCACATGGTTTAGCAGACAGGTCAGCACAGTGCCTGGTGCATTATAGATGCTTATGCTTAGTCGCTCAGTCATGTCCGAGTCTTTGGAACCCCATGAACTGTAGCCCACCAGGTCCTCTATCCATGGGGATTCTCCAGGCAAGAATACTGGAGTGGATTGCCATGCCTGCCTTTAAGTTATATATGCTGATCCCCCTTTCCCCTCTCACTCTCCTAAGTGGCTCAGTGGTTAAGAATCTGCCTGCCAATGTAGAAGATGCAGAGATGTGTGTTCAATCCCTAGGTTAGGAAGATCCCTGGAGAAGGAAATGGAAACCCACTCCAGTATTCTTTCATGGAAAATCCCATGGACGGGGGAGCCTGGCGGGCTGCAGTCTGTAGGGTTGCTAAGAGTTGGACATGACTTAGCCACTGAGTTCACTCACTTGCTCTCTCTCTCTCTACCCTTGCTCCATCCCAGAGAAATATATGACATACCAAAGAGCAAGAATAATCCTTGAGTAGGAAAATAATATTTATTGAGGCTATGTGGTATAGACTCATGGATTATCTAATTTAATCCTCACAAATATGCTATGAATTCAGCACTGTTATTAAAATTCCACGCTACAAATGATGAGGTCAAGTCTCAGATAAGTAAATTGCTCAAGACCACACAGCTAGTAAGTGGCAATTCAGGTGGATCTTGGTCTATTTGATTTGAAGTCCATGCTCTTAAACAGTAAAGGCTGCCTAGCCCATGAAGAGGGATTCCTGTGTCAAGTGCATGCCTGGCAGGACGCCTGCTGGACAAGGACTGGGCAGGTTGTTTAATGAGGGTACTGACCTGGGGAAGGAATGAGGTCACATTCCAGGAGGCTGAGGCAAGGCAGTACACGCATCACTTCAAAAGACCCACTCTCTTGGGAAAAAACTAGCAGGGTTGGTTACCTACACCAAATCAGAAAACTAAATACATAAAAGGGATGTCAGGACTGAGCAAAAGACCCCAACCGTCCAGGGTCAGAGGCCTAAAGAGGACCAGCTACCTGGAGTCCCATGAGTCTAGGCCCCCAGGCCAAAGTTATGGGTCACAAAGAGTCAGACGTGACTGAGCAACTAAGCGCACACACACACGCACACACACACACGTGCACACACACGCGCACACACGTGCACACACACATGATAAACAGAAGAGCCCTACTTGTTGATACTCGAGGACCATAGCAGGTAAGTTCCGGCACCATCCGAAAGCCTCTTCACATGCCTACGGAAGCCACAGACTGAATCTCCAGCATCTGTTTCACCCCAGCTGCTGGGCCTGAGAAAATGATGGTAACACCGTCTTCCTTTCTAGGTAGATATGGGGAGTCCCCTGAGTCATGAGGAGAGCCTCTTGGAGATGCCAGTTGAGAATCTTTCATGGGTATCTAGCCTCTTTTTCTTGCTCACTGGATGGGAAAGCAGATGTGTGCCCTGATTGCCATTGGCAACCACTGTATGAACACAAGGGGAATCAGAATTAGAAGGACAGAGGGGAGAAATGGAAAGAAACTAGGACCAAAATAGCATCATCAGATTTCTGAATCATCCAGCCCTGAAGCCCACCCTATTGCTGGATATCTGCTATGTGAGCTAATTCATTCGGTTCTAGCTTAAGCCAGTTTGGGCACCATTTGTAGCTGCCCAAGGCAGCCTAATTAATGCTATAGTGATTTTCTCTGAGATATGGACATTGGGTTGGTAAGTTTGATTTCTTCCATTCCAGTTCATCCTGAGAGCAACCTAGCTCACTTGCCACATTTAAAGCCCTAGAATGGAGAATGGGTGAGAAACCATTTTGATCCAGCTTTCATTTAAACCATAAATTTCACTAACTACATAAAATCCATGAAAGCGATGCCTCTAAACTATAAAACAGTGCTACAAATGAGTATTAATAGCAATAATTATAAGAAGGATAATGAATATCATTGAGGAGTTACAATATGCCAAGCATTGTTTTAAATGTTATTTAATTCCCACAGCAATTCCATGTGGTTAGAGATATTTTAATCTCCATTTTACAGAGTGGAAGCTGAGACAGGGAGAAATGAGGTTAATTTTCCTAGGTCACAAAGAAGCAAGTGGTAGAATTGGAATTTAAGCTGAGAAAGTCTGATTTCAGAGCCCTGCCTCTCAGTGACTATTCTAAACCAAGAAAATAATAGCACTGAAAGGAAAAATAAAAGGTTTTGTAAGGGATCCCCTGGCAATCCAGTACTTAGGGCTTCAAGCTTCTACTACAAGCGGCACAAGTTCAACCTCTGGTCAGGGAACTAAGGTCCCGCAAGCTGCATGGCACAGGTGCTTTTTAAAAATGGCCTCCAAGTCCTTTGACACACCTCCCATCCAAAAGTGATGCTCCATGGCCTCTCTCTTTGCTTCTGGTCTTTGAAACTGCCTGACTCATAGGATCTAGATGAGACACGCCCCATGCCTTCTGAAGCTTGAGCGGAGCCTGAGCCTTTGCCTTCCTCTTGGAAACCAGAGGTCATATGGTGAGGAAGCCTGGTTACAGAGAGGGGTGTGTTCTGGCGGGAAGCCCAGTGGAGGTATTAGCCAACAGTTAGTATAAAAGCTGACTCCAGGTGCAGCCACCATCTCACTGGAAGCACAGAAATCGGAGATCAGAAGCCCTGAGCAAGAAACACCTCACACCTCACTGATCCTGTCAAACTCCAGAACCACAAGCGATAGGAATAAAATATAAAATAATTGTTTTTTAAATAAAAAGGTTTTGTAGAGCTGTTAGTAAGGAAGGAGGATTCACAGGTGGGCTGGATTGGCGAGGTGAAAAGATCAATCATGAAACCAGGGGAGGAAGAAGCAACGGTAAGTTCTCAGCATCTTACATGTTCATGATGTTTTATAAGTAGCTATGTTACATATTCACATAGACACACACACACGCTACGGGTTTCTTATTAATACCTCTTTCCCACATGACTGCAATCTAGCGAACTTTAGTTCCTCTGACTACAGTAGTGTATCTCTGGAGGAAGAGTGACCTAGACAACAGGTGTCAAAACCAAGCTTCACAGCATAAGGCTCCCCCTTGACTAGCCCAGCCTCCCTTGTTCTTTCCTCCCCCTGGTCTGTCGCTGAACTCACTGTGCCAACAATTTCAGTGGCAAAGTCAGTTCTTTGGAGCAAGAGGCAGAAGGGCTGGAAGTCCTGAAGTGAGCTTTGCATTCATTTGAGACAAGATTTTGGTCCATCCAATGTCATTGATTCCTCTCTGCAAGGAGAGGAGCTTCTCACACACTGATATGCCAGAACCTTGGCTTTACTGTGGCAAACACATAGCTCCCAGGCAGGCTCTTTCTTCAGAGAAGTATGACTTTGCAGTATTATGGCTAGACTATGGCTACAGTATTACAGACCCAGTCCTTATAGGGGAACATGTTGTCAGGTCAAATCCTTTGAGAAGTCAATCTGTGTTCCAAACAGACCTGTCCAGGAGCTATACGGGAAATGTTCCTTCTCTGAGATTCAGCTTGTTCTGACAACTAGACAGTGGGCAACCTCTGCAAAAGACCACTTTGCATCTTTTAAACTCCCAAGCATCTGATTATCTCCAGCCTCCTCAAAGTCAGGTACTCCAGGGACCATGTCCTTGTTGGAGACAGATACCCATGAATGCCTTTTCATACTCTTCACAGGGTTCTCAAGGCAAGAATGAAGTGATTTGCATTCCCTTCTAGAGTGGACCACGTTTTGTCAGAACTCTCCACCATGACCCATCCATCTTGGGTGGCCCTACATGGCATGGTTCATAGTTTTATTGAGTTAGACAAGGCTGTGACCCATGTGATCAATTCGGTTAGTTTTCTGTGATTGTGGTTTTTATTCTGTCTGCCCTCTGATGGAGAAGGATAAGAGACTTGTGCAAGCTTCCTGATGGGAGGGACTGGCTGTGGGGAAAACTGGGTCTTGCTCTGGTGGGCAAGGCCATGAGCAGTAAATCTTTAATCCAATATTCTGCTGATGGATGGGGCTGTGTTCCCTCCCTGTAGTTTGGCCTGAAGTCAAATTGTGATGGGGGTAATGATGGTAATGGCGATCTCCTTCAAAAGGACTTATGCCAGCATGCCATGGCTCCCTGGACTGTTGTAGTCAATGCCCTGACCCCGTGGCCGACCGCTATCAACTCACGCCTCCACTAGAGACTCCCGGACACTCACAGGCAAGTCTGGCTGAGTCTATTGTGGGTCACTGCTCCTTTCTTCCTCCTGGTACACTCAAGGTTTTGTTCTGCCCTCCAAGGATCTGTTTCCTCAGTCCTGTAGAAGTTCTATAATCAAATCCCACTGGCCTTCAAAGTCAAATTCCCTGGAGTTTCTCTGTCCCTTTGCTGGATCCCCAGGTTGGGAAATCTGCTGTGGGCCCTAGAACTTTTGCAGCTATGCAAGAACGTCTTTGGTATAATTGTCCTCCAGTTTGTGGGCTGTTTGCTTGGCAGCTATATGGTGGGACTAATGGTGACCTTCTCTAAGAGGACTTTTGCCACACAACGTGCCTCCCAGTTCTGCTGCAGCCAGAACCCCTATCCTCAAGGCAGGCCACTGCTGACCCGTGCCTCCACTGGAGACACTCAAACACTCATAGGCAGGCCTGTCTCAGTCTCTTAGGAAGGTCACTGATCCTTTCCCAGGGTCCTGGTGTACCGAAGGCATTTTTTGTTTGCACCCTCTGAGTATCCCTGGTGGGTATGAGGTTTGATTCTAAATAAGTTTGCACCCCTCCTACCATCTTATTGGGGCTTTTCCTTTGTCCCTGGATGCAAGGTATCTTTTTTTGGTGAGATCCAACGTTCTCCTGTCAATGGTTTTTCAGCAGCTTGCTCCTTGGAAGAAGAGCTAAGACAAACCTCAGTTCAGTTCAGTTGCTCAGTTGTGTCTGACTCTTTGCGACAAACCTAAACAGCATATTAAAAAGCAGAGACATTACATTGCTGACAAAGGTCTGTAGAGTCAAAGCTATGGTTTTTCCAATAGTCATGTATGGATGTGAGAGCTGGACCATAAAGAAGACTAAGCATTGGAGAATTGATGCTTTTGAACTGCGGTGCTGGAGAAGACTCTTCAGAGTCCCTTGGACAGCAAGGAGATCAAACCAGTCAATCTTAAAGGAAATCAGTCCTGAATATTTATTGGAAGGACTGATGCTGAAGCTGAAGTTCCAATACTTTGGCCCCCTAATGTGAAGAGCCGACTCATTTGAAAAGACCCTGATGCTGGGAGAGTGAAGGCAGGAGGAGAAGGAGGCGACAGAGGACAAGATGGTTGGATGGCATCACTAACTAAATGGACATGCATTTGAGCAAGCTCTGGGAGATGGTGAAGATGGTGATGGAGAAGGGAAGCCTGGCATGCTTGGGATCATGGAGAGTCGGACATGACTGAGCAATGGAACAACCACCAGTTAATGGAGAATGGTGTTCTCTTCGGAGTATCTGGTTCTATTCAAGGCTGCTGAAGAAGATTATTTGGAGTGTGGTGGATTTTTCTAGATGTTATTCAGGCCTTCCATATTTTATATTTAGCAGTGTATTCACTCTTGCAAAATAAATCACAAGAGCCTGAAACCGCCTACCATGTCAGAGGAACTCTGCTCCAATTGATGTCTGTACTTGCCTGGTTACAAGCGCTTCCACAGTATTTATCCCCAGCCTGTCCTTTGTGCATTCATTTACTTATTTTTTCAGTACATTCATTAGTTTCCTATAAAGAGACTAAATAATGCCACGCGTGGAGCAAGCTATTGAGGGTACAAGGGTCAGCCAGATAGATGTAGTGTCAGCCATCATGGAGCTTAGCTGGAAAGACAGACAAGTTCTTGGAGGAGGAGTATGGTGAATGTATAATTTACGATGGAAAATTACAAAGCAATAAGGATATTACCAGCAGTAGAGATGAGATGGTGGTCAGGGAATGCCTGCTTAAGTAAGTGAAGTCTCACCTCAAACCTGAAAGACGAGTATTACTGGGTCATGGTGCCACGCTGAACCTGAGATTTGAAATGTCCCAGAGTTAGACCCTGAGAAGCAAGGCACAAACTATTTTGCACAATTGTCCCTAACTCTCTCTCATAAAACCCTTACTTTAGAGAGTTCAGTCCTCAGAATGTGTTTTCTTTTTCTCCCTCTGTATCAATTGCCCCCAAACTCTCACGCCAGAAGAACTTTCCATTACGCATTTGTTTCTGGGAGAATATCCTTTTATTTCTTTTTGAAAAATCCTTTGTTATTTATTTTTGGTTGTGCTGGGTCTTTGTTGCTGCTCCTGGGCTTTCTCTAGCTGTGACACGCAGGGTCTATTCTTCATTGCGAGGCGCGGGCTTCTCACAGTGGCGGCTTCTGTTGCTGGGAAACACAGGCTTTCGGCTCACATGCTTCTCTAGTTACGGCACGGGGGCTTAGTAGTTTTGACACACGGCTTAGTTGCTCCTCGGCATGTGGAATCCTCCCAGACCAGCGGTTGAACCCGTGTTCCCTGCACTGGGAGGCAGATTCTTACCACTGTACCACCAGGGAAGTCCTCCCTTTATTTCTAGTCTCTCTCTCTCTCTTGTTTTTTTCTTTTGTACTCTATAGCCTTTTATGTTTCAGGTGGTTTCCTCTTTCATTTAATCTGGGCGACAAGCACCACCATCCAACCATATGGTGTAGGAAGGAATATGGGCAATTCAAGAGAAAAGAAATGACACTGGAGATAGTCTATTTAGATGATGGATGGATATTAGATGATTTGTCCCATATTATCAGGTCTTCACAGAGAGAGTTGAGGACTCTGAGTCAGATCTTCTGACCACTCTTTCCATTCTGCCTTTTGGTTGACAGTCTAGTTTCCTAACTTCCCAACTTTTCCAAATCCCATTTACCCTGGAAAGCTTTCTCAGAAGATAATTATGTGCCTTGGGAATGCTGAACTGTTCAGATGTAAGGATACACTTTCCAAAGTGCATAGTGTTGTAATTTGTCCTGTGAGTTTCCCAGTGCCAGTGGTCTGTACAGCCAGTTAATTAAAAGCCATCTTGCAATTATAGAAAATGACAAAGGAGCGGCTTGATCAGATTTTTACTGTGGAATTCCATTCTTTACGTTTTTTTGCCCCAAAGTTCTGCTTTTATTCTTAATTCCCTCTCTTCTGAAATCCTGATGCCTAAATTCAAAGACTCAGTCAACATAGGATGTCTGGTTAGACTGTCAAAACTAACATGTCCAAAATGAACTTTCTCTCCTAGTCTTCTCCATCTGGCAGTACATTCTTCCAAATCTTGGGATCATTCATGACGCTACTGTTTCTCTCATACCTCACATTCACTTGACCAGCAAATTGCAAATCTCCTGTATCTCTGTAACATCTTCTGGACCACCTGAGCTTCTCACCTCCTCTGTGAAAATAAGAGGGCAGCCTCACTAAAATGGAGTCAGGAGGCCAGAAGGAGGCACTCTCACACACGTACCACTTGGTATCAATACAGAACTCAATAGGAAGAGACACATCTTGGGACTTCTCCAATTGTTCTGTGGTTAAGAATCCACCACGCAATGCAGGGCACATGGATTCGATTCCTGGTAGGGGAACGAAGATTCCACATGCTGTGGAGCAGCTAAGCCCACATATCACAGTTAGAGAGTCTGCACAACGGAAGGTCCCAGTGATACAACAAAGATCACATCGATGGTAACTGAAACCCAACACAGTCAAATAACTATTTTAAAAAAAGAGAGAGAGGCATATCTTGCATCTCCAACAGGAAGTGACACTACTTTACAACTGGCAGCAGCAAGAAAAAGGATTTTCTCCTTACCTGTCAGTAGCTCAGCCAATGAGACTATCATTACTCACCCAATGAAAAGCTATTATACTTTGACATAAAGTCCAAACAAAGGATTTTTTGTGTAGGAAGGAATATGGGCAATTCAAGAGAAAAGAAATGACACTGGAGATAGTCTATTTAGATGATGGATGGATATTAGATGATTTGTCCCATATTATCAGGTCTTCACAGAGAGAGTTGAGGACTCTGAGTCAGATCTTCTGACCACTCTTTCCATTCTGCCTTTTGGTTGACAGTCTAGTTTCCTAACTTCCCAACTTTTCCAAATCCCATTTACCCTGGAAAGCTTTCTCAGAAGATAATTATGTGCCTTGGGAATGCTGAACTGTTCAGATGTAAGGATACACTTTCCAAAGTGCATAGTGTTGTAATTTGTCCTGTGAGTTTCCCAGTGCCAGTGGTCTGTACAGCCAGTTAATTAAAAGCCATCTTGCAATTATAGAAAATGACAAAGGAGCGGCTTGATCAGATTTTTACTGTGGAATTCCATTCTTTACGTTTTTTTGCCCCAAAGTTCTGCTTTTATTCTTAATTCCCTCTCTTCTGAAATCCTGATGCCTAAATTCAAAGACTCAGTCAACATAGGATGTCTGGTTAGACTGTCAAAACTAACATGTCCAAAATGAACTTTCTCTCCTAGTCTTCTCCATCTGGCAGTACATTCTTCCAAATCTTGGGATCATTCATGACGCTACTGTTTCTCTCATACCTCACATTCACTTGACCAGCAAATTGCAAATCTCCTGTATCTCTGTAACATCTTCTGGACCACCTGAGCTTCTCACCTCCTCTGTGAAAATAAGAGGGCAGCCTCACTAAAATGGAGTCAGGAGGCCAGAAGGAGGCACTCTCACACACGTACCACTTGGTATCAATACAGAACTCAATAGGAAGAGACACATCTTGGGACTTCTCCAATTGTTCTGTGGTTAAGAATCCACCACGCAATGCAGGGCACATGGATTCGATTCCTGGTAGGGGAACGAAGATTCCACATGCTGTGGAGCAGCTAAGCCCACATATCACAGTTAGAGAGTCTGCACAACGGAAGGTCCCAGTGATACAACAAAGATCACATCGATGGCAACTGAAACCCAACACAGTCAAATAACTATTTTAAAAAAAGAGAGAGAGGCATATCTTGCATCTCCAACAGGAAGTGACACTACTTTACAACTGGCAGCAGCAAGAAAAAGGATTTTCTCCTTACCTGTCAGTAGCTCAGCCAATGAGACTATCATTACTCACCCAATGAAAAGCTATTATACTTTGACATAAAGTCCAAACAAAGGATTTTTTGTTTATAACAGCCCCTCCCATTTCCCTCTCCTCCTCAATAAAAGAATTTCCTCTCCTTTGCTTTACTGGAATTGCATGTGGTTTGCCATAGTTGCGTGTCCTCAACTGCAGTTCTCTGATGCTCCCAAATAAACCAATTTTACTGGTAAAATAACTGGCTGCTTTCTTGTTTTAGGTTAACGCCTCCAAATCTACTACCTTTCTCCAAACCACCATTACCTTTGCCTAGACTATTTAAAAATCTTCTAACTCATCTCTCTGTTCCCATTTTTGCCCACTGCATTAGGTAGTATCAAAGGGGAGCAGTTAGTCACCCTCAAATATGCCCCTTTGGCATATGGATTATTTTAGGCTGGTTATTCTTAAACTGCAAACTTAATGAGACGCTCGGAAAACCAAGTAAAAGTTAGCCATTTTGTAAAAGACATCTACATTTACAAGGACATTTTCCATTTGTAAGGTTGTTCTGTTTTTAATTTCTGTCTGCACTGGGTCTTCGTTGCTGTGTGTAGGCTTTTCTCTAGTTGGAGCGAGGTAGGGGCTACTTTTCCGTCCATTGCTTGGCTTTCTCCTGGTGGTGGCTTCTCTTGTTGTGGAGCCTGGGCTCCAGGCACACGGGATTTGGTGGTTATAGCACATGGGCTCAGTAGCTGTGGCACGTGGGCTTAGGATGGGTCCTCCTGGACGTGTCCTCTGCGTTGGCAGGCCGATTCTTAACCACTGGACCACCAGAGAAGTCCTCCCCTAACATCTGTCTGTAGCTGGAGATGGTATTTAAGGCGATGGCTTGGGCCATTTCAATGAGTTTTTAACTCAGTTTTCCCGGGTCTCTCCTATGTATGCAGGAAATGTACGTTTTACTAAACTTTCTTTTTCTTCTGTTGATCTGTCGTTTTATTACAGGGGGTATCTCAGATAAGAACCTAAAAGGGTAGCGAGAAAGTAATGTTTTCCTCCTCCACAGTTTATATATATGGTATATGGTTAGTATATATATACACATGTATGGTACAGGGTTGGTATATGTATATACATTTAATTACTCTAACAGAGACCCAAATAAACAGTGGCTTAAACAAGCCAAGGCTTTGTTTGTCACTCATGTAGCTATCTGGGCGGATGCAGTCCTGGCTTTGTATGATAGCCAGGCTCCTTGTTTTTGTGGCTCCACCCTCCATAGGGTATTTCCTTTGAGCAGCATAGCTCACCACCCTGTTCACTTTCGGTTCCTCCAGCTGGGAGGAAAAAAAATGGAGAAGAGGAGGACACACCTCTTTTCTTTAACTGTGGGACCCACACATTGTACCCACTTTGAATTAATGCATCAGTCAGAATTTAGTCAAACCTAGCCACACCTAGCTAACTGGGAAAACATTTGTTCTGCTCAGCCATGTGTCCAGTTGCAATCAGAGCTCTGATGCTATAGAAAGATTGAGAGGATATTGGGATTTCTGTCATACACATACCCCTATGATCTGTTTTCCCTACAGCGGCCAAAAATGAACATGGCAGAGCAGATATCAAGGCATGTCACCCAGTGAATGACATCATGACAGTCAACAAATATTTTAGTGATTCACTTAGTAAATATCAGGCCTGGAATCATAGTCTATGTTAATTGGAAAGAACCTCATAATATTCATCACAGTGGTTTTCAAAATTATTTTAGACCAAAGAGTCTGTTCCTGTGTATGTGTATTTAGGGAAAGTCTCATGAGTAAGCTTGTAGGTAAAATAGATTAAAAATCATGGTGCTCTGGATAAAATCAAGGACAGCACAAAGATCTGTGTGCTTTCTCTTTTTCATCTCAGCTCAAATCCTGTTGCAGATTCAGACTGACATCCCCAAAGCTCTTCTGACCACAGTTTGAAAACAACTGATTCCAGCAGAAAACCTTCCTTTTCCAGATGAAGAAACTGAGACCCAAGGAACAACAGGAATTACCGCTGAGTGTGGTGTGGAGTTGAGTGCTTCACACACTAAGCTCACTTCACCCAGGTCTGCCAGGGCATGACAGCTGAGGCTGGAGGCCACAGATGCTTGTCTTAGGCTCCAGCTCTTCAGCTGTAGTGAAGAGAGATTTCTGTGCTCAGAGGAAAGCCTGCCTAGTCAGGACTGGCTGATCTCCTGGGAGCACACGGGTTCATGCAGGGATTCCACAAGGTTGATACTTGCCATAACCTCATGCCCTCTTTTAAAAAAACACATCCTATATCCATGTCTCAGTACCTCCAAACTGCCACTGTGGTTTTCTTTTAGGGGGAAGAGGTAAAGAGACATGTTGACTAGAAAATATAGTCACAACCTGAAAGTAGAGAGTTATTTTATTTGGTGGGAATGTTTAGGACTCTGAGCCTGGGAGACAGCATCTCAGTAGCTCTAAGAAAACTGCTCCAAGGAGACAGGAGGGGAAGTTAGGCTTTATACAAATTAGCAACAAAGGGAGCAGACAGTCTGAACATCAAAGATCAGGTATCAAGTTCAGGAATTTAGCATTCTATGTATGGGAAGATCCAAGCCTCTGGGCTCACTGAATTCTTTCCTCTCATAGGCACTTCAGCTCAGTTCAGTTCAGTTCAGTCACTCAATCGTGTCCGACTCTTTGCAACCCCATGGACTGCAGCATACCAGGCCTCCCTCTCCGTCACCAACTCTCGGAGTTTACTCAAACTCATATCCACTGAGTCAGTGATGCCATCCAACCATCTTATCTTCTGCAATCCCCTTCTCCTCCCGCCTTCAATCTTTCCCTGCATCAGGGTCTTTTCCAATGAGTCAGTTCTTCGCATCAGGTGGCCAAAGTATTGGAGCTTCAGCTTCAGTATCAGTCCTTCCAATGAATATTCAGGACTGATTTCTTTTGGGATGGACTCGTTGGATAGCACTTCAGCTTTTGGGGGTCATATCCTGTTTCCTTGTTCACCTTAAGAAGTGGCAGACGGCTACTTCTTGCATTCCCCAGAGCTCCTCAGCAGTCACTTTTGGCGGTAGCACCATCTGCTGGGTCACAGTTTGGGGAGCCCTCATTCACATTTGGAGGCCAGACATCACTGATGGCTATGACATTTATTGTTTATTGACACAGCAGGAGATATTTTCATTTCACAGATGGGAATCTTGAAAGGACTTCTTTTCTTGATCTAAACTAGCCCTGAAAGGTTGGGCAAGTTATTGACTCTGATAATAAAACCTACTTTAAAGAGCTGCTGTGAAGCTCAGAATGTGATGGGGTCTGCAGATGAGATATGGATGCAGTTGTTTTTGCTGCATGGATAGCAGCTATGAAGGAAAGTTGGGATAACTTAGAGACAGTGTAGGACAGGACCTCTCAAATGTAAAGGCATTCGAATCACCTGGGGATCTCACTAAAAGGTAGATTCTGGCAAGGAAATTGGGGACAGGGCTTGAGAGTACTTTTTTCCCCCTTACTTTTTGGCCCGCCCATGGCTTGAGGGGGATCCTGACTCTATGATGGAACCCTTGCTCCCTACAGTGCAAGCAAGGTGTCCCAACCACCAGCCACGAGGAAAGGCCCCAGATCCCTCCTTTTTAACAAACTTCCAGATGAGGCTCTTAGTCACTCAGTCATGCCTGACTCTTTGCAACCCTATGGACTGTAGCCCACCAGGCTCCTCTGTCCACGGGATTTCCCAGGCAAGAACACTGGAGTAGGTAGCCACTCCCTTCTCCAGGGGATCTTCCAACCGAGGGGTCCAACTTGGGTCTCCTGCATTGCAGGCAGATTCCTTATTGTCTGAGCCACCAAAGAAAAGAGACCCCATGCGTGCAGGGGTTGTGAGGAAGTAACCTGTAAGATTTAGGGATTTTCCAGACCAACTGAAAGGTTATCTCTGTTATTTGTGACTCACAGACCCTGACCTGGAGGCTTACAGACCCTGACCTGGAAGGTTTGACTTTCCAGAGAGTCAGAAAAACAAGTTGTGTAAACTGTGTGTTATCCGCAGAATTATATCGCCAGACCCTCACAAGCCTATCCTTGTAAAGGTCAGCAGTATTGTGACCGATCATGATATATCTATACCTCCCCGCCCAATGTGGTTTTTTGTGCTTAAAAACTGTTCTGTAACTGTCATCGGGGTTCGCTCCTTGCTTAAGGAGGACAGAACCCCGGCACGCCGGTTCAATAAATCCTCTTGCTATTTGCATCGATCCTGTGTCTTGGTGGTCTTGGGCGACGGACTCCAGGGCGGAACCGTGCAGTTCAACAGGGTCAGGCCAGCCTGAATCCCGGCTTCTCCATCACCCTCAGCTGTGGGCCTTGGGCAGGGCCAAGGGCTCTTTGTAAATGACAACATTATCAGCTTTGCACCCAGTTCTCCAGAAACCCGGGTTCACCTCCTTCCTCCTTGCAGAACAGAAGACAAAGCACATCTGGTGTGGAGCGGGGCCCAGGAGAGTGGATAAGTGATTCTGTCACCTTTTCTTGATACACCTCCTCCACTAGCCCCAGATCCTGCTCAGTTTCTCCTGCCACCTGTTTGGTTTGGTTTGGTTTTAGTATCCTCCCTTCACTTCTCTGGAAAAGAGATAATGCTTGCCTTTCAGGTTTATTGGGAGGATTAAAGGCGATCTCTGGTGTTCCAGGAAGCAGTTCCACTCAGCCCCAACCACCTCATTGTGCTTTGTCCTCTCCCAGCCTAGGGTTTGTCTTTTGCTCTCTATCACAGGACCCCAGTGTCACCTCCCTCAAAGAGAGCATGCCCCCCCACCCCTTAGGCATTTCTTTCAGGCTCAGAGAAGGGCAAAGCACTGCGTACTAAGTTACCCCATTCATGTCCGACTCTTTGTGACGCTGTGGACTGCAGCCCACCAGGCTCCTCTGTCCGTGGGATTCTCTAGGCAAGCATACTGGAGCGGTTGCCATGCCCTCCTCCGGGGGATCTTCCTGACCCAGGGATCGAATCTGAATCTCTTATGTCTCCTGCACTGGCAGGCGGGTTCTTTCCCACTAGAGTCCCTGTCCACACTGAGGGTGTCCTGTCTTCTATCCCACAAGGAGGAGGTAGCTGAATCCTTGGGCATTTTTTTCCAGGCTCAGACACAGGCAAGACACTGGGCTGGACCAAAACAACACTGAGAGTGGAACCAAGCTCCTGAGGAGTGGAGATGAACCATCAACATGCTTCCTGCCTGAGGTGTGGCCATCAGATCCCCCAGATAACCTGGGACCTGTGTGCTGGCTGGGAAGCTCACCCCCTTCCTGTGTCTGCCCAGACCTGTGATGGGGGTGTTATTTTCACCCTTGGCAGGTGACTAAACCAAGGCTATGACCAGAAACCCACAGCTGAGCAGTGGCAAGATTCAAGCCCAGGCCCTGGAGGTTTTATCTCTGTCCTAGAAATAAGCTTTTTATCTTAGAGCAGAGGTCCCCAACCTCCGGGTTACAGACCAGTACCGCCTGTCAGATCAGTGGAGGCATTAGATTAGCAGTAAAGTGTGCAATAAATGTAATGTGCTTGAATCATCCAGAAACCATCCCCACCTCCCCTCTCCCATCCGTGGAAAAATTGCCTTCATAAAACTGGTCTCTGGTGCTAAAAAAGGTTGGGGACCACTGAAAGACGCAGTCTGTCCTGTGGTTCTGGTAATTTGTGGATTTGCTTACATGTTTTACTGGAGGCAGGAATGGTCTGAGAGTTTGGAGGTAAAGCAGAGCTTTGGAGGACACATCCTGGTTTGAATCTCAGCCCTGAGCTGGTAACCATGGCCTAAACTACCTCCTCTACACAGTGGAACTAAAAACAAAACTTACCTACCACATAGTGTTGCTGTGAGGATTAGATGTGTTGATGTCCTGTCCCAGGACCTAGCACATAATAAGCACCTAAACACATCTCAACCATAATTAGTAATAGTACAATTGAATCCAAGTTCTCTCTACCACTTCCATGATTTGCAATCTCAGGTAAGTGACTTGGCCAATATGAACCTTGGGTTCATCTTCTGTAACGTGGGAATAATGCCTACATCTCTCTGCCTTTGTAGAGGCTGAATAATCTGACATGAGCAAAAAGGTCTAGAAAAGTGCTTCATACTGCCAACAAAAAAGAGAATCATCAATGAGTCAATCTAAGAAAGGGAAAATTTTATTTTTGAGGATTATAATGTAGGAGACAGTCTTTCAGAAAGCTTTGAGCACTGTTCTGCCCATTAGAGGTCAAAGCACAGTTATGCAAGTTTTTGAGACAGAGGATTATACATCAGATGACATATTGCCAGTTTATACAGTCCAGATCAGCATATAGGAAGTGATCGTGGGTCATCATGACCCCTTACCAAGTTAAGAGGGAAGGTAATCTTCTAAGGAGGTCTGGTTAATGCCGATGCACAGTATACACTAGAGGGATTTTTATGTTTAAATCTTCTTGTCTTGCCATAAAATATGAATTTTATTTCACCAATATGGTATAGTTGATCCTGAGGAATATTCCTTGCTGACATTTGAGCCAGACTAGCGTAGCTTCTATTCTCTGGGCCTCTCTTCCTCACTTCACCCTCTCTTGCTCTGGGAAGGTGGGTGACTGTTCACACGGTAAGTCTGCGAGAATAACTGGGCGTGCTCCATGCAGCTCTGCCCTTTTCCTCCTGGAGCAAGCCTGCCCATGGGAACATCCGCTCTGCTGTGAATCCCCCTCCCACCTCCCTACAGGCCCCTGACAGCCCCTCACCTGGGTAGGCATCTGCCTACTGAAATGGTTCCCTGACAGACCCATTTGGCCCTCAGACTAAGTTACATCCTCCAGCAGAGCACCTAGCATTACTAAAGGTGATATTTGGTTTATGTTTTTATTCTACTTATATCTCAGATTGTTCAGAGGGTTATTTATTGGGACTCTCCTTGGAAGGATCTGATGGAAATGTTTATACACTGTCTTTAACTTAGCATTCATTGGAATCTACTATGTACTGAAACTGAGCTAGAGATTATGAAATAAATGAGACAATGCCTGCCCCTAAGATGTGCCCCCTCCCTGCCATGTACTGTGGGAAAGACAGGCATGTTCACAATGATGGGCAGTATGTGAAGTTTATGGGAGAGATAAGATAGATAAGATTCTAAGTGAGCACCTAGGAGAGTACTTAACCCAGCCAGGGGAATCTGGAGAGTCTGCCAAAGGAGGTGATGTCTAAACGGAGTTAAAAGATGAACATCTATGTGTGTAAAATGTGTAATAGGGCATCACAGGTTAGTGTCATTGCCTACTTAATGTCTGTTTTCCCTGCTGGACTGTGAGCTCCATCAAGGTAGAAACACGTCTACCTGCTCACCACTTTGAGCAAGAGCCTGACTCATAGTAGGTGGCACTAGTGGTAAAGAACCCACCTGCCAGTGCAGGAGACTGAAGAGACACAGGTTCAATCCCAGGGCAGGGAAGATGCCCTGGAGGAGGAAATGGAGACCCACTCCAGTATATTCGACTGGAGAATCCCTGCAGACAGAGGAGCCTGGCAGGCTACAGTCCATAGGTAACAAAGAGTTGGACACAACTGAAGTGACTTAGCACAACAACAACGCTGACCCATAGTAGGTACTCAGTGAACACTGTTGAAGAAATAAGGGAGTAAGTCAATAAATAAATAAGATATGATGAAATTCTAAATTGGAGGGGTAGTGGGAAAAGGAAGCATGGAGAGAGAACTGGACCATAATTGGGGGATAGGGTGCTGCCCCACCTTTGATCTGAGTTCCTGAGAAGTATGGGAGATAGGCTCAGAGATAATCTTGGCAAGGAATGGGAAGAGTGGTGTTTCCAGCGCCAAGAAAGAGTGGGGGATGGAGGGTCACAGGCAATAAGCTAGATGCATGACATCACCAATGGGGTGGGGTTGGAACCAAAAGATGTGATCAAATCTCCAAATGCCCCAAGGAGGAAGTTCAGGAATGAGTTCCTTGACAGCAGGTCACTATAGGTCCCCCACTTGTCTCTGCCCAGCCTCCAGAGGAGGAGAGTTTTTAAATTAATGTAAGGTTGAGTCTTTAAATGAATGGGTTTTGTACATGTTTGAACATTTCCACTAAAATGTTTACAAATGAAAGGTGTTCCATTGACAAAAACTTGGTTTTTAAGTAACAGAATTGTGTTTTTAAAGACAGAATTAGATTGTGCTACTAGTCAAAAGTTACTAAAAACTAACAGAACCAGAAGATATTAAGGATCTAACAGAAGCAAAAGACATTAAGAAGAGGTGACAAGAATAGACAGAAGAACTATACAAAAAAGATGTTTATGACCCAGATAACCACGATGGTGTGATCACTCACCTAGCGTCAGACATCCTGGAATGTGAAGGTCAAGTGGGCCTTAGGAAATATAACTACAAACAAAGCTAGTGGAGATGATGGAATTCCAGCTGAGCTATTTCAAATCCTGAAAGATGATTCTGTTAAAATGCTACACTCAATATGCCAGCAAATTTGGAAAACTCAGCAGTAGCCACAAGACTGGAAAAGATCAGTTTTCATTCCAATCCCAAAGAAGGGCAATGCCAAAGAATGGTCAAACTACCACACAATTACATTCATCTCACATGCTAGCACTGTAATGCTCAAAATTCTCCAAGCCAGGCTTGAATAGTACATGAACCATGAACTTCTAGATGTCCAAACTGGATTTAGAAAAGGCAGAGGAACCAGAGATCAAATTGCTAACATCTGTTGAATCATAGCAAAAGCAAGAGAATTCCAGAAAAACATCTGCTTCTGTTTTATTGATTACAGAAAAGCCTTTGACTATATAGATTACAACAAACTGTGAAAAATTCTTTAAGAGTAGGGAATACCAGACCACCTGACCTGCCTCCTGAGAAATTTGTATGCAGGTCAATAAGCAACAGTTAGAACTGGACTTGGAACAAACTGGTTCCAAATTGGGAAAGGAGTATGTCAAGGATGTATATTGTCACCCTGCTTATTTAACTTAAATGCAGAGTACATCATGTGAAGTGCTGGGCTGAGTGAAGCACAAGCTGGAATCAAGATTTCCAGGAGAAATATCAATAACATCAGATATGCAGATAACACCACGCTTATGGCAGAAAGTGAAGAGGAACTTAAGAGCCTCTTGATGAAAGTTAGAGTAAAAGACCTGGTTTAAAACTCAACATTCAGAAAACTAAGATCATGGCATCCAATTCCATCACTTCATG